>OX465101.1:37305177-37650177 GCA_949987565.1 Luidia sarsii
GATGACACACAGATAATGAAGTGTGCTGTTTTGTCCCCCCAATGAATGCCAACAAAGGTTCGGGAGTGGGTGTCTTTGCCCTGCACCCGGGCAATGTGATGACAGAGCTGACCCGCTACACCCGGCAAGCCCTCGGCCTGGTGGGGCTCTTATTTAGCATGTCCACCTTATGGCCGAGCAGGCTGGTCTTGAAGTCTGCCGCCGAGGGCGCGCAGACGTCCATCCACTGCGCCGTGGCCGAGGAACTGGAGGGCAAGACCGGCATTTACTTCAGGTGAGAGAGGGGGGGTGGGCCCTTTTTGTTTTGTCGGGCGGATAATCCCTTGACCCCAGCCACACTGATGTCCAGACGGTGCCAGGGTTGGCTCACTCGTACACGAGTGTTGTCTAGACCCTGCGTTACTCATATTGGCCATTCACACTGCTAGCAACATATACAACACCGGGCTGACATTTAACCACTTCGCACAGGGACCTCTAAATTCAGAGCACCGCGCTTTACGATTCCGGGCACCACTGTTGTCCAGGTTTTAAACAACTTCAAACTCTTTTTCGGCCTACCACCCAAAAAATTATGCAGCACGTACATGTACCAATTGCACACAGACATGCACTTGTGCCAGGTACGACTTGCTTGCACTCATAGTGTACTCTTATTGATTTGTTCCCTGATGTGTTTCTTGTTCCTGTGCGAGTTTTGAAAATTGCATATTAATCAACCCAGTCATGGGCAATGCTTTCACACTGGGAAAGTTACGGGGGTAATGACGTCAGATCCAATCGGGGCTGGCGGGTCATCTAAGGGCGGGATAGCTCAGATGGTAAGAGCACTGCTACGCAAAACCAGAGGTCTCGGGTTCTAAGTCCCTGTCAAGTCAAAGTTTTCTTTGCCATTTTTCAATTGATCGATCATTAATCATTGATTAGTCGACTTTTGGGAGGCCACCATGCATCTAAGTGCTGGTTAGCTCAGATTGGAAGCACACTGATGCTCAAAACTAGAGGCCTCGGGTTCAAATCCCAGTCCAGTCAAAGTTTTCTTTGGCATTGAAAAAAAAAAAGCAAAAAAACCTTTCTGGGAAGCAATTTTTTTTGAACAATTGTCAAAGAAAACTTTGACTTTGATTTGTCCAGCTTCTAACTTTGTTCAGTAGGTCCGCGTCATTTTTTTTCATTGATTTGTTGGATTCTTATTTGAATTTGTTTGCACAGTGACTGTGCTGCAAGGAAGCCTCACAAGCTGGCCGAGGAGAAGGAGGCTCTCCGCAGGCTGTGGGAGCTTAGCGCAGAAATGGTTGGCTTGGAGAAGAAGGTGGACTGACTGTCTCTCTCTGCCACAGAGCTCCTTGGTCTATAGCAATCCACCAAGGACGAGTTTATTAGTGGTGGTGGTCAGATTTACCAAAATGAAACTGGTTTGCATTGATTTTGTCTATGCTCTGGCACTGAGCATTTTCATCTAAAGCAAGTTACCAAGGATGGGTTTATTAGTGGTGGTGGTCAGATTTACCAAAATGACACTGGTTTGCATTGATTTTGTCTATGCTCTGGCACAGAGCATTTTCATCTATAGCAAGTTACCAACGACAGGTTTATTAGTGGTGGTGGTCAGATTTACCAAAATGAAACTGGTTTGCATTGATTTTGTCTATGCTCTGGCACAGAGCTCTTTCATCTAAAGCAAGTTACCAAGGACAGGTTTATTATCGGTGGTGGTCAGATTTACCAAAATGACACTGGTGTGCATTGATTTTGTCTATGCTCTGGCACTGAGCTCTTTCATCTAAAGCAAGTTACCAAGGACAGGTTATTAGTGGTGGTGGTCAGATTTACCAAAATGACACTGGTTTGCATTGATTTTGTCTATGCTCTGGCACAGAGCTCTTTCATCTAAAGCAAGTTACCAAGGACAGGTTTATTAGTGGTGGTGGTCAGATTTACCAAAATGATACTGGTTTGCATTGATTTTGTCTATGCTCTGGCACTGAGCATTTTCATCTATAGCAATTCAGCAAGGACAGGTTTATTAGCGGTGGTGGTCAGATTTACCAAAATGACACCGGTTTGCATTGATTTTGTCTATGCTCTGCCACAGAGCTCCTTCGTCTATAGCAATTTACCAAGGATGGGTTTATTAGTGGTGGTGGTCAGATTTACCAAAATGACACTGGTTTGCATTGATTTTGTCTATGCTCTGGCACAGAGCTCTTTCATCTAAAGCAAGTTACCAAGGACAGGTTTATTAGCGGTGGTGGTCAGATTTACCAAAATGAAACTGGTTTGCATTGATTTTGTCTATGCTCTGGCAAAGAGCTCTTTCATCTAAAGCAATTCACCAAGGACAGGTTTATTAGTGGTGGTGGTCAGATTTACCAAAATGAAACTGGTTTGCATTGATTTTGTCTATGCTCTGGCACAGAGCTCTTTCATCTAAAGCAATTCACCAAGGATGGGTTTATTAGTGGTGGTGGTCAGATTTACCAAAATGAAACTGGTTTGCATTGATTTTGTCTATGCTCTGGCACTGAGCTCTTTCATCTAAAGCAAGTTACCAAGGACGGGTTTATTAGCGGTGGTGGTCAGATTTACCAAAATGACACTGGTTTGCATTGATTTTGTCTATGCTCAGGCACAGAGCTCTTTCATCTAAAGCAAGTTACCAAGGACGGGTTTATTAGCGGTGGTGGTCAGATTTACCAAAATGACACAGGTGTGCATTGATTTTGTCTATGCTCTGGCACAGAGCTCTTTCATCTAAAGCAAGTTACCAAGGACAGGTTTATTAGCGGTGGTGGTCAGATTTACCAAAATGACACTGGTATGCATTGATTTTGTCTATGCTCTGGCACAGAGCTCTTTCATCTAAAGCAAGTTACCAAGGACAGGTTTATTAGCGGTGGTGGTCAGATTTACCAAAATGAAACTGGTTTGCATTGATTTTGTCTATGCTAGGCACTGAGCTCCTTCATCTATACCAAAATGACACTGAATTGAGAAACTTTGTTTTAGTTTTCTCTATGCACTTAACAACGATTACAATGTCTTTCAATTTGAAATGATATAGTTTATACTATGCCCATTATTGATTGTATTATGCACACAACGGAGAATACTCATCTGCTAGGGTTCTAGCAATACGTACCCATCTTTTGTTTGAGAATTTAATTTGAATTTTTTTACGTAGTTTAAAAAATGGGTTTGTGCCTCTTTGGCAGTCATCAGTTATTTGCACAGCAGTCAGGGCAATTGTACGTTGGATATTTGCAGATTTAGTTGCTCGATCGAAGACCCTCTGGTCTTTTGAGAAGGGGGCTAGCAGGGGCTTGTCGGTGGTCGTGTCAATTGCCTGAAGTCCGAGTCAAGACCTGAGAGTTCAAGACTGAGATCTCAGTGGCTCCAAGGGCAAGACTGAGAGCCAGAATATAGTCTCCAGACTATAATTATTCATGTGGGATTTGACAGTCTGTTGATGACGGACAGTGCATACTGTTCCCCAAAATTGTGTCCGTCAGTTCTTCGCAGAACCATACACTCTATACCTTTGTTTGTGTGCAACAGGAAGAATAAATTTTGCATTTTATTCACACTTTGAGTGATGGCTGTCTGATTTGTATTGTTTTGTATGGACCTTATCGATACCACATCAAATACACCCTGGAAGAATTGAAAACAGCAATTATAAAAACCTTGAATTTACTTGAAATGAACGTCCAAGACAATTCTTGCACGGTACTCTGATGGCTTGAGATTTTTGTTTCTGTTTTGGAAATGATTTCCCCCTTTTCAATCACTCCATTCTGGCGATTCGGGTCAGTCTATCCATGAAATATAATTTGATGTCAAACTCATTTATCCTAAAGGAAGCACTCTGTAAAAACAATTTTCTCTACTTTATTCGGTCAAAGCTTGACACAAGGCAGCTACCCCCCATAAAACATCCAAAAATCCTCTCCCAATACAGATTCCTTTGTTGCTAATTCTGCAGTACATAAAAGTCGGCACTGACAAGTGATTCACTAGTTTTCGGTCATGAAATCCATCTTTGTCTGGTTTATTTTAATACCCTTTCCATTTTAGTTTATGAATCTACTACCGTACACACAAATCGTGTTGTTTCATACAAGAATAATCTGGGAATATTTGTTAAAATTTGAGAAAAAAAGGTGTCAAAAAGGCAAATGTGGTTTTATTCTATTTCCCCCTCATCACATCATATTTGATCTATTTTATGTCAGCTATTGCACATTAGTATTAAATTGGCAGTTTTTAGTTCCATTTGTTAAGTGCCCGAACGCAATGACACTATGAACATCTAAGCCGTTAAAGAGGGGTGAAAATGTCATTTTGCCATGAAACTAAAAAGTCACTGTGATTTCACGGTGCATTTTACAGTGAATTCACCGCGAAAAGAATTGCCTCTCTGACCTGATAAAGACATCTTTAGGTCACTAAAAAGACCCTTGAATATATAGTGTGGCAAGCTGCAGCCTTGAGGGATGGCTAAATCCCAGTAGGGACCACCAGCCCCCATAGAGGTGCTGTATGGTGTCATTGTAACATTGTAATGTAACTGTCACTCCCTTAAATTGCCTCTAGCCATTTACAACCAGGAATGTGGCCTTGGAGACCACTGGCACTGGTGAAAACACCGTGAAAATGACTTGGCTAACTGTGTGCAATGAAATAGGGGTGAAAACACGGTGAATTTTCTTTTCACGGCTAAATGACATTTTCACCCCATTTTCACGGTTTAGATGTTCATAGTGTGATGTGCGTTGCCTAATCTCTTCAAGTTTATCACAATGTGGTTTACCTTCACAGAGTTTAGGCAACATCTTGATAACATTTACTAGGCACGGTGGAATTTATTCCTGCGATATTTATCAACTATCTAAATCATTGCCATTTAGTGGTTATTGATAAATATACTATAAATACCCTAAATATCCTTCAGCATTTTATTCAGTAAATATCAATAATATTCTGTGATCCAATAACAATGCAATATTTCACTTGCTGGAATCTAGCCCCCTCACATATGGGTATGTGGATCCCAAACTTTCAAATCAGAAAGACAACTACGTAATTACATTACTAAACTTTAGATTGCAATTACCTTACAATATCTTTCCACATCTCTCTTACCTTTGACAGACTAATTCCTAGCTACTACAGCAAAACATAATTTTGTTTAAAATTCTCTTAACAAATATATAAAAAAAATTGTTTTATGATATAAAAGTGCAGTATTAATATTAAGGAGCAATTTTTTTCAATTTGACAAAAATGTAGAGGATATGATGCAATCCTCGCATGACCTTTCTGAAAGGTAGAATATCTGAAAACTGAATGTTTTATTCAAACACGGGGATGGCAATCACATTACCAGGTACAATAACTGGCTAGTGCTCAGGGTAAATTCTCAATTTTACAAGGCGGAATCCTAGAAACACGGTTGTGGCAGTGAACATTTGCCACAGACTAGTGTGTAATTGCCATCACTAGAAAATAGAATACTCAAAACAACAGCCACAGCCGTTTGATTACACCTTGCCTAAATCCATCTAATTTTCACAAGGATTTTGAAAAATGGCAAAGATGACTTTCACTGGACCGGGACTTGAACCCGAGACCTCTGGTTTTGCGTATCAACACTGATCACCTGATGCTATCCAGCCAATTGGTGGCTTCCTTCCCCCAAATATTCAACTAGTCTTTACTTTACCAAAGCAAAACACCTGGGTCTCTTCACATTTGACATACAGTATTCCTTTTAATGGCAATCATCTTCTGTTTGTTTCTTTCTTTTTTTCACACCGCAGAAATTTTCACTCCAATTTTCTGGGCTTTCAATCAAGAATCACTTGTCTTCCATCTACTCCTCCTACTCTTCCTTGGGTGCCAGTCAAGTGACTCTACCATGGGATAGGCAAGGCGTTTCTTTTGGGCTGGTGATCACTGGGCAACAGCAACGTGCTTGCGGCTGGACAGGGATAAGCTAAACAGAGTATGAAAAAATGACACGAAACAGAGCACGACATTACATGCCTCGTGCTGAACACAGTGACTTGGCAATTCTAAGCGAGAGCTTTCAACATGAGCATGTACGTTTACATGAGCTTTGGCTGTCTTCGTTTGGGGCTGTCCAGCCTGAGCTGGGGTTTAGAGGTGGTGGAGACACCTTTGGACACCAGAGAAAAAGGAGCAAACAAAAGTCAGAACTAGAATTTGGTCTCATCGCCCAGTCAAGTGTTTCACTGGCACTATGAACATCTAAACCGTGAAAGAGGGGTGAAAATGTCATTTCGCCGTGAAACTAAAAAGTCACTGCGAATTCACGGTGCATTTTAAAGTGAATTCACTGTGAAAATAATCGCTTCTCTGACCTGATAAGGACATCTTCAGGTCACTAAAGAGACCGTGAAAAAACCTTGAATATCGAGGGTGGCAAGCTCCAGCCTTGAGGGATGGCTAATTCAATTACCAGTAGGGACCACCAGCCCCCATAGAGGTACTGTTTGGTGTCCTTGTAACTGTCACCCCCAGATACTTCTAAATTGCCTCTAGCCATTTACCACCAGGAATGTGGCCTTGGAGACAACTGGTGAAAACACGGAATTGGCTAACTGTGTGCCATGAAATAGGGGTGAAAACACGGTGAATTTTCTTGTCGTGGCTAAATGACATTTTCAGCCCATTTTCACGGTTTAGATGTTCATAGTGTGGAGAGGTCACTGTTTTTACGAACGCCGTAGGACAGTGACATCTGTGACGGCGTCCTAATCCTTAGAGATCGGTGACTCTTTTGTTGCTAGCTCCTTTCCGGAGGCCTTGCTCTTGGCGTGGTCTTCTTCAGATAATGCCGAGGACGGGGAGGAGGTCTTGGCATCGATTTTCTTATGTTCCGCTTCGATGCGCTTTTCCAGCTCCTCCTACAAAAGAAGCACGGAAATGGCACAGATTTAGAGAAGAAAAAAAAGACCCAAAATTGTCCACTCAGTGTTGCCAATCCTTTGTGCGATCCCAGAACCGCTGCAGCCAGGTTTTCAACTTATTGCTGTTTGGACCAGTGTGGAAACAAGTACGTGGTCGCATGAATGTGATCTCTTGACGACATTATTATGGTACATGTAGCATTTTGAAGCCACCATTCAAAGCTTCCAATATCAGCTGGCAGGGAGGCAAACAATTGAGGCTCTCTTCTGAACCATTCGCTTTCCAGTCAGTTCTTAATAGAATATGGTAATACCATAACCCTTGAGATTGTAGACTGTTGCCATTTTCACAAAACTGGCACATCCATCCAAACAGCAGAGGTTCCGAAATTAGCATTTTTCCCCCCGGTCTTTTGAGTAAAATCGTTCTTTTGATACAGTAGTCTGCGAGGTTAGCAATTTGAAGTTATACCAAGCCTCGCACTGAATTTTTTTTTTAACTAGCCCATCGGGCTAGTAAATTGAGTTTTTTGCTAGCCCGCAGCAAGTTTTACTAGCCCTGTATAAATTAATATTGAATTTAACACAGGGTTATTAGGTCAAGTAAAACAAATTATTAGTTTCTACTTTCTCATCCCCGCCCTCATTGTTTTTTGCCTCCACAGCGCTGTCTACTTTTTACTAGTCCGCCGGGCTAGCAAAGTGGGCCATTTTACTAGCCCGCAGCTGTTTTTACTAGACAATGACCATCGGGCTAGTGCTAAGGTCGAGCCCTGTATACTGATTTTCGCCCTGAGGTGTGCTTTTAAAATCGCCACTTTTTAAAAAATTGAAAAATTGGCAAAGAAAATTTGACTGGACCGGGACCAGAACCTGAGACATCTGGATTAACGTACTAGTGCTCTACCATCAGAGCTATCCAGCCCTTAGATGGTGGCCTTCCCTACTAGTCAACTACCGGTACACTGTAGTCTTTGCCGATGTGTGGGGGCGCCAGTCAGAAGCACTACAACCATTGACTGCTGTATCTCCAGGGATCACATCCCTGCTTTCATTCAGATACTAACAACCAATTGTTGTATACCTGGCTACGGCAGCTCGGGGATCACACAAAGTGGATTTTGACAGTTTGTGAAAAGGAACGGAAGACGAGATGACTGAGCAGACCATGCACAGCCTGCCTTAAGAAGCATAGAATCCAGCACGCTGTAGTTGATATCGGTGGTCTGAATTTCATGAATGGACCCTGAGCATCTAAGCTTTGCCGGTAATGCATGAGTTTGCGATTGGACGGTTACAGTACCTTCCATCCAAGCAGTTCAGCGAGTTTATAGCATCCGTCATCACATGTCCCCAGGTACGCTACGTCTCTGAAAAAAGAAGAAGAAGCCAAGGAATGATAAAGTCTCAGTCTGTCATGTGGTGGAAGACAGCTGATCATGAGCTCTCGGCCCTGTGAAGCAGCCAGCAGGGCTCCCTGTGCACACACCGAATGCATCAAAGGTTTCGTGAGTTTTCTTAATCTCAACGAGGTTTAACATGCCTGCATTGTAACAACCCTAAACCTATATGACGACGTCAACGCCAACACTCTCATCGGCCCTTTATCGCTGCCAAGCAGCATCCCTAACAACAAGTCCAACTCCGTGCAAGGCAAAACATATGAAACACATTGGATATTTGCCACGAGAGGCGGCAGCCCTCCCTAAAACTCGGGCAAACGGGACAGGAGAGAGCTGAGCTGCCTACCGTACCTAGTGATGAGGCAGAGCTCCACTGGTCCCCCATCATCATGGGCACCGGGATTGAGACAGTGCCTTCATCAGCTAGAAATCCCTGCCGGTCCCCCGAAAGATCACCTTGCTATGATTTGCGCTAAAAAAAAGCACCGCCTAAATCAATCTCACGCTAGCTGGCTGAACTGAGTGCTGGCTTTGTAGATAGAGGCATTAACTGGCATCGTGCCAGGAGTACAGCGGGCGGGCGGCCATTACCTGTAGTTGTCCTCGGAGTCAAATTCAAAGCCTCCATCCCCCAAACCAAGCTGACGCAGCAGAGGGTGACTCTAGGTAGAGAATGGAATCAGAATTGGCATGTCAGTCTTGGCAAGTACACTAATGTGTCATGAATTTTCTGATGCTTTCTAAGTATCCTGAAGCACCACTACCACGAAGCTACATTGATTCTGCATTTCAGAGGGGTCCTGCTAGGAGTGAAATGCTGGGCCCTCAAAACTTTTGAAATTTGTACAATTTAGGCCGCTTTTGGTCAGCAAGCAGATTGCAATTACGATTCTACAAATTGCAGAGTTTGCCCGGTCATATTCTAGGAGAGATTCCAGCCAGTTCTTCAGGGGGAAAAACGGGGTATGCATGTAGTTGCTAGGCAACCAGAGGTTGCCAGGGTAACCTACCTCTCCTGCCTTCTCCTTGTTTATGAGTAGCCGTGGAGTTGTGTCAGGAACTCTGTGCACATGTGCATGGATACAGAGAGTATATATGTGATGTCAAAAGTATACAGTTGAAATCACGTGATTTGTAGCGTGGTGATTGCGTATAGTCTTGATCTACCGTAGTCTCGACTTTGAGAAATTTCTCAACTTTGATGGCCGCAGCCCACTTCCTAAACAACTCAGGTCTCTTGTCCTTATTGTTGAGAAATGCATGGAAAGATTTCCCCAGCTTTTTTCCCGCTGGCATTTAGACAGCCAAAAGCCTGGCAGTACACCATCGTTCAGCTTGCGAGTGTATAACTGCATGCAGTATATACATAGTAGGGGTACGTCCGTCCGGGCCCATGTGAGAGTTTTCTGTTGCGATGTCATACCCCCCGCGGTGACTGGCGGGCCATTCGAAAAGATGGTGGTTTGAGGGAACGCGAATTCGACCACCGAATTTCATGATTTTTCCCTCTTTATGAAACTCGTAGGTGAGTAGCACATAGGTAATTGTAGGTTGTTTTTAACACCCAATCAGATAAGCCAACATTTTTCTCTGGGTTTCATTCCCCTTTAAGTCTTATTTATGGGCTTTAGAACAATTTGACACATTCTGTCAGGTCTGTATCGTCAATAAGTCATTCACCTCTGAAGCAGAGAGGCAAATGGCTGCACAACCAGAGATGTTCCCATGACGATCAGCAAGTCACACTTGGGAAAGTCCTGTGGGGGGGGGGGACAGAGAAAGGTGATTGAATTTCTGTTTATTCATTGTTTCTGAAAGTGATTCTCTCACTATGTCTGTATAGTATGGTATAATACAACATTTTACTAACAAAATATTAATCAAGTGTTTCCATTGCACAGTGGAAATCGTGCGACCACAAGATCATGTGCTTGAGAGACGACTTGACACTTGGTCAAGAAGTCGTCTGTGTAGGTGGGAAGGGAATGACAGACACTGTATCCAGAATCAATGGCTGAGGCTGTAAATAGCGCACAAGTGTATGGGAATCAGCTGCATGCCACTGGTTAGAAACCTCCATAGACTTGTGCGCACTTTCCAAGACAGCCTCAGCTGATGAATTCAAATAAGGTCATATATCAGTGATAGGCTTCGGCTTTACTGGGTTGGACAGTCCTCATCAGTCCCGGTCATTTGGGCACATGTCGAAAATAACCTTTTAAAGCTAAAACCCCAGTATAAGCTTTATATTCGGGTATTCTGTCAACACTGTACCAGGATTTGAAGTCTCCTCTTATCACAAGGAGTACAGTAATCTTCTGGGAAGGGTTTATCAACTTAACTAGCTGGGAGCGATTAGTATGGCTTGACTGACTGACAAGTGGGCCTGCTGAATCCTTATCTTAAAATTTAGTGGGCCTGACGTTTTGATCCTAGCAGGACCTTTCTCAAAGGCAGATTTGCATTTTGGTAATTTTAGTCAGTAAGCAGTTTGCAACATTTTTGTTTATCACTTTGAATCCTTATCTTGATGGCATTAAGACACCAACAAATATAATATTTAATGCCATATTTGTTTTTGTCTGGTTATGAAACTATCTTCTTCTTTTTTTGATCGGATTAAAATTGGTGCACCAACAACAGAAATCTAGATTTTTGTGAGTGCACTTGCAAGGGGACGGGCCTTGATTGTGAGTTGTGATTGTGTGTCATGTGTGGGGATCTGGCAGAAAGTAAACAAAGCTGTCTGGTCCAGAGAGATTGGGATCCCTGTGGTTGGGATCCCTGAGGTTGGGATAGCTAAATGCATCAAGCGATAAACCAGATAATGTTTATACAGAGAGCTGATTCTAATGCAAACAACCAAATCCTGGTTTGGAAAAGGTTGGACATTTTAGGGGAAGGGGGGGGGATCCCCTCATGAGAAAGTAAACAAAGCTGTCTGGTCCAGAGAGGTTGGGACCCCTGTGGTTGGGACCCCTGTGGTTGGGATAGCTAATAATGCCTCAAGAGATAAACCAGATAATGTTACAGAGAGCTGATTCTAATGCAAACAACCAAATCCTGGTTTGGAAAAAGTTGGACATTTTAGGGGGAGGGGGGGGGATCCCCTCATGAGAAAGTAAACAAAGCTGCCTGGTCCAGAGAGGTTGGGACCCCTGTGGTTGGGATAGCTAATAATGCCTCAAGAGATAAACCAGATAATGTTTATACAGAGAGCTGATTCTAATGCAAACAACCAAATCCTGGTTTGCAAAAGGTTGGACATTTTAGGGGAAAGGGAGGGGAATCCCCTCAAGAGTCATATCTGGCCTCACCTCCATGACCAGTAGCGAGAACCTCTGAGGCAAGGACTCGCCGAAAAACACAATGTCCGGCTTGACCAGGCTCTGACACTCCGAACACTTTGGCAGGCGGTCGGCGAAGATCTCCTCTGCGTGAAAGGAAACACAGAAGTGTGATCCTCACCTATAATTACTAGGAAGGCCGGGAAAACAATGTGCTGCAAGCATGTACAACAGGCTATGTCATGGTCTGCTGACTGACTTCAACGACTAAAACGGACATAAGGCTTTGCATGGTGGGTGAAACAATTATAGGAGGTTTTGCCGTGACACCATGTATAGGGTCTCTTTATTGAAGAGGTACGTGTATGGCTCTGTAAAGAACCTGAGTGTAAATCGGTGTTCCGGCCAGTATGCTATCTGGCATCCGCCTTCCAGACTCATCAGCGATCACCGGCTGATAAGCTTCTCCACCACCGAGTTCAAGGCATCCTCCCGATGACGGCCAGAGCATGCTGGCCGGAACGTCGATGTATCACACTATGAACATCTAAACCGTGAAAATGTCATTTAGCCGTGAAAAGAAAATTCACCGTGTTTTCACCCCTATTTCATTGCACACAGTTAGCCAAGTCATTTTCACGGTGTTTTCACCAGTGGTCTCCAAGGCCACATTCCTGGTTGTAAATGGCTAGAGGCAATTTAAGGGAGTGACAGTTACAATGTTACAATGACACCATACAGCACCTCTATGGGGGCTGGTGGTCCCTACTGGGATTTAGCCATCCCTCAAGGCTGCAGCTTGCCACACTATATATTCAAGGGTTTTTTCACGGTCTTTTTTAGTGACCTAAAGATGTCTTTATCAGGTCAGAGAGGCAATTCTTTTCACGGTGAATTCACTGTAAAATGCACCGTGAAATCACAGTGACTTTTTAGTTTCATGGCAAAATGACATTTTCACCCCTCTTTAACGGCTTAGATGTTCATAGTGTCACTCGGGTTCTTTTCAGAACCATACCTCTTCTTAAAGAGACCTCACAGCCAACCCTCCAATATCGACTTCAATGATCAAACCTCAAAAAGTTGGAGGGGCCAGTTTTTTGATCCAACGATTATTAGGCCTTTGAAGTTACCGGTAATACAAAAACTCTTGCAAACTGCTCACTGACTAAAATGACCTGCAATACATCAATCTCAAAAATGAGAGGGCCTGACGTCTCGATCCTAGCATGACCTTTCTCAAAGTAAGTCCTTTCTTCAATTACCAAAAATCAAACCTCAAAAATTAAGAAGGCCCTGTGATTTGATCGTAGACAGACCCGCCTTCCATTCCTTAAAGCCCCTACACGACATTGGTAAGATCGAAAAACAGAAATGTTCACAGATTTACATGAAACTAAATACAGTTTGAAAATGGATATAGTAGAAACCTCTCACTGAAACATTTCTGCCTAAAATGTTGCATTTTGGGAGAAATGAGTAAAAGAAATAGTTTATGTCTCACCGAGATCTAAAGTATTTTTCGGAGCAGTATGGCGTTGAATGCTGCATTTTCGCGAAACAAATGGAGCGATATTCGCGAATTTCTCGAGACTCGGTTGTCTCGGTTGGCTGAAATTTTCACAGGTGTGCTATTTCATGCATATGTTTGATCAGACAATGTATGGATGCTATTCTTTGACCTCGACCAATGATGTGCAGGGGCTTTAAGGATCTGAGTAATCCAAACGTGAGGCCCTCTTAATTCCAGAGGGATAAAGAGGGTTTTAAGAGGGTTTTGCTTTCAGGAAAGCCGCACTGTAAATGGCCTCAACGCTAACCGGAGGTGTTTGTTTTTTTGTTTTTTGGTTTTTTTTCAATCTCCCCCAGGAAACCAAGGAAGTACATTGTGCAACAGTCAGGCCAGGGAAGAGCCCCCAGACTGGTTTGCCATAGACATGCATAACCTATAGATGGACAATAGCGGGCACCAGACTAAAATGCCACGGAAGCAGCCATCTTTTTAAAAAAAATATGGGTGGAAGTGAATATTGCCGCTATACATGTGTGGAGAAAAATGATAATCATCTGATAATTTCTGATTTGAGCTGCAGTGATGCAGAGGAATGGCCCAGACCAGTGATGTGCAGTGTTGCTTTGGTGGGATATTGTTCACCAATGCACAGTGTATACAAAGTCAGTGTGTGCAAGAACAATGGGCCCTGTCTTGAGGATCCGCATATACCGTACCTTTCATCCACTGCTGTGTGTACTCCTTGCAGCATCGGCCCACGCAGTGACCCGTGTTGAAGGAGCCATGGGCCTCCATCATCAGCTCATCGGGCAAGCCAGCTATCCTCTCCAGCGTGTCTATGTTCTGGTGGCAAAAAGCATTATTAGGGGCTTTCACACTAGACAAAATCCCCGGGGGTTACTCAAAAACTCCCATTCTGTCGGTCTATTCACACTACCGCAGAAATCCCTGCCCGGGGATTTTGTTTACCCCTGCTCGGGGGTAGGGTAGAAGAAGAAATTAAAACCCCGGGGTTTTTACGATTTCCCCCGGGGAAAAGCAACTAGTGTGAACATCGGCGTGGTTTTGCTTACCCCACTTTTTTGCGACCATGTGGGAACTACAGAAAGTGTGGCCTTGGTTTGCACATTCCCCTGGGGATTGATTGCACTGGAGGATGCTCCCTTATGAAGTGATGCCTATAGTATGGATGAATTTAGTCCACCCAATAATAAGTGTAAATAGCTCAGAGAACGTACTGTACAAGTATACTCAACCATTTTGGGTAGAACTTGCTCCCCGAAAGTGATTATACACATGGTTGTCATGGCACTGGCATTCTGCATTGTGATTCCACCACGAAAACCTTTTTCAGTCCCATCTAACGTTACAGCGGAGAGAGGGAGGAATGCCATTGAGGAGATAACTACTATTCAGCTGAGTTTTGAGTCCCCATGAAAGACGCTTTCACAAGATGCACATATATACCTGGGTGTAATTCCGAAGCAGCTTTTTCTTGTCAGCAAGTAGCTTGATGAAGTAATGGCAGGGCGAGGGCCTGAACTTGCCGGGGTACAGTTCCTTGGCCAGACAGAAAAACGGCTCCGGATTTTCCTGCACAGAATTACGCATCAGGGACCGGACGAGACTGAGGTAACTTTGGACGAGATTCTAAAAGTCCATATCTGCGAGTGCATTACTGAGCTCAAGGGGGGAAAAGCGTTACTGTCTTAGCTCAATGGTGCAAGATGATGCAGAAGTCCAAGGCTCGTGGAATCAGTCAGGATTTGCCCAACCCAATGTGTGGTCAACACTGTCAGGTCATACTTTGCCATACTGCATGTTGGAATAAAGGCACGGGCTACTGTGACTGGATACAAGCCTATACATCCTGCTTTCGAGTGCAGACATCTCACACTATGAACATCTAAACCATGAAAATGGGCTGAAAATGTCATTTAGCCGTGACAAGAAAATTCACCGTGTTTTCACCCCTATTTCATGGCACAATAGCCAAGTAGGTGTTTTCACCAGTTGTCTCCAAGGCCACATTCCTGGTGGTAAATGGCTAGAGGCAATTTATAAGTATCTGGGGGTGACAGTGACAAGGACACCGTTCAGTACCTCTATGGGGGCTGGTGGTCCCTACTGGTAATTGAATTAGCCATCCCTCAAGGCTGGAGCTTGCCACCCTCGATATTCAAGGTTTTTTTCACGGTCTCTTGAGTGACCTGAAGATGTCCTTATCAGGTCAGAGAAGCGATTATTTTCACAGTGAATTCACTTTAAAATGCACCGTGAATTCACAGTGACTTTTTAGTTTCACGACGAAATGACATTTTCACCCCTTTTTCGGCACGGTTTAGATGTTCATAGTGTCAAGCACTGTACTTAACCATCAAGCTTGTCGTGGTTACGCAGTGGATTCTAATGAGCAAAATGGCGGGTGCAGCAGTCAAACCTGGCCAAGACTTCTAAATATAAGACTGGTCATGATGATACGTTGTTGATTCTCTGACAATCTTCTGAAGACATCTGTGAGAAAGATTCTTTCATTCTCTGTCGTACTCGTATCATCTATGAAAGAGGCAGCAGTGCTTGCCACAGCTGACATAACATCCCAAATTGCATGCAACCTTCCAAAATGGGCAGCCATTAGAATACCCACCTTGAAGTAGTTGATGTCGAAGATGGCCATTGGGTTGGGCAGGTTGTACTTCTCCAAGTTGTCATAGAGGCCGGTCCCCGGAGATCTGAAGTCAGGAATCCCCGATGCTGGTGGACGACAGACCGATCACGAGACCCAGTTAGGAATTACACCGATAACAAGTAGCCATGCCGATAGATTACCCCTCGAAAAAAGTCCAGCCTTTTCCAAACCAGGATGTTTACCTTAGAATCAGCCCACTGTAACAATATCTGGCCGTCCCAACCACAGGGAGCCATCCCTGTGACTGTAACCAGCCAGGTGATGAGATTTTGGTGGAGTTTGGAAATTTGAAGGGCAGCTGGGAGTCGTTGAAGCTTGCCTGTCTGTCCTGTTAAGCTTACAGATGAGCTGGCAACATGACTGAGCCAGCTAAAACTGTAGCTAAAACTCAGCCCAATTCAATGCTAAGGCATGCCCCCCCCCCTTTCTCTTCCTCCAGTCAACCCATAGCTGGCCCAGGACTTGTCATCCCCTGTCAGTCGACAGTGATGCCAAATTCTCGCATGACCACATGAACAACAGTGCACAGTTATGAATAATGCCTGAGCTCTTCTAACAATGAGCATGCCGCACAACAAGGGGAGGTTTCAACCGGTGAGCTGGAATGAGATTTGAAGATTTGCATGGTGAGAATATCAGGATAAATAGGTTTGCGGAGACACCATGTAAATTCTCTTTTGTGAGTAGGTGTGGTTCTGAAAAGAACCGGAGGAACTCGACGTTTCGAACAGTATACTCTGCTCGTCTTCAGGAGAATGCTGGATTCCAACTGGGAGTGGGGCTATGTAGTGTGGTGTGGAGAGGGATCCTGGTGAGGGGATTAGCTCAGTGAAGGGTTAAGGCGGGAACTGTAAAGGCGGAACAAGGGATGCTGCACAGGATCCTAGTTGTGGGTGTACTGTGTGTGTGCTCACTCATGTGTTTCATATGTGTGGACTGCTAGGGGAGTGAAAAACTGTTACCGAGGGGGAGACTAGTGGAAGGGGGGCCTAGTTGTCCTAGGGTATAGGAGACCCATCAGACCGGGGGGGGGGGGGGTTTGAGGATAGGGCGCCAGATGTCGCTGATGTTAACACCTATGTCTTCGGGGACAGTGTTGTGTCGGTATATCTCGAGTGAGCTGGAGTGGCAAAAGGCCCATGTTAGCATCACCACACTGATGTCAGCTTAGAAGGCTACCCTTCCTCGTCCGAGACAGTCTCCCTTCCTTGAGGTTTGAAAGCCATGCAAAGCTGTGGCATTAAGGGTGAGATGCAATAGGATTCCCGTGGCATACTCTACTAATGTACTCCCTATCTACTGAGGAGTGAACACTGGTGGTGAACGGCAGTGATTGGGCTCTCACATGTTGATATGCCGGCTCCTGTCATGACGATCACGTTCTTGCCTGCAACAGAAATGAAACCAATGCCCCAAGTCAGGACAATGAGAGACTATAGCCACGTCCGCACTGGACTTAAAATGGGTAAACTAACCGAGCAAAGGGGTAAATTAACCATTTTAAGTCCAGTGCGGACAGCCCAGGAAGTTTTCCTCCAAGGGAACTTACCCGACTCGAATGGGTAGTTTAACCGACCAACTTCTGCCCGATAAATTGACCAGGTCAGTTTAACCGAGCCGAAAAGTCCAATCCGGACACGACGTCTCGGTAAACGACTCGGTAAAAAACCACATCCCCGACCCCGACCAGCACATATCCCCCTCTATGGATTTACATGTACACTTGTCATCACGGAGGTACTTGGCGATTCCTTCCAGGCAAACTGGAAAAACTCGCTCCTGCTGATAAATGGCAACCAAAAATTGTTCTGGCCCACCAGAAAAGGAGTCCATCATTTCTGATTCCCAATTTCTATCAGCAAAGGACGGAATGATAATGAGGTTTTTCGACCTCCCCCAACCCCCAACGGCCCATGCCAGCACTCCCCTCCCCCTCAATGGATTTACACTTGTCATCACGGAGGTACTTGGCGATTCCCTCCAGGCTGATGTCCTCCAGGAGCTGCTCTGGCTTGGCCACTTCCTCCCCTTCCGCGTCCTGCTGCCAGGGACTCAGATGCTGCATCAGCCGCTCCAGGGTCGCCACTGTGGAGGTCGGGGGGGGGGGGGGGTCAAAGGTGACACATCAAGCTCGATTCCGTTTCTTTCTTTTAATAGTGGCATTTGATGAGCTTCCCCTTGGTAGGACCGGGTCCTGTCGTTTCCCCTTTCCCCATACAACCCTGCTTTTGGAGGTGGATCCGTCGGGAGGGAATTGACGGATTGCGCCCCATAGGTCAGGTGACCTATAGTGGGTATCAAACAATCACCAAACATGGTGGACCTCATCACACTATGAACATCTAAACCATGAAAAAGGGGTGAAAATGTCATTTCGCCGTGAAACTGAAAAGTCACTGTGATTTCATGGTGCATTTTACAGTGAAGTCACCGTGAAAGTAATCGCTTCTCTCACCTGATAAGGACATCTTCAGGTCACTAAAGAGACCGTGAAAAAAACGTGAATATCTAGGGTGGCAAGCTCCAGCCTTGAGGGACCAGCCCCATAGAGGTACTGAATGGTGTCCTTGTAACTGTCACTCCCAGATACTTCTAAATAACCTCTAGATAGCCATTTACCACCAGGAATGTGGCCTTGGAGACCACTGGTGAAAACACCCTGAAAATGACTTGGCTAACTGTGTGCAATGAAATAGAGGTTAAAACACGAAGAATTTTCTTTTCACGGCTAAATGACATTTTCAGCCCATTTTCACGGTTTAGATGTTCATAGTGTCAGGATGCCCCTGTTGTAAAGTACACGATGATTGTTGCACTGGTTTGTTTGATCAAGGCTTTTCTTTCTCAAAATCTGTGCAGAATGTTTCGGAGTTTGTACCTGTGAGACCTTTTACCGGAGTCACGTGATGACATTGCGCAAACGGTCTGTTGGGTCAATGTCTCAGAACACTTGAGTGGCAAAAAGAAAATACACTGTGAATCTACATGACTTCGGCAGTTCACGAGATGATTAAAACCCTAATGTCCTAGACCCTTTTTGCTAGGAACCTACCTGAATCCTTTGAAATCCTCTGATTTTGAGTATGAAATTTGGGCTACCAGCCTCAATCCTCTGAAATCCTCTGAAATTTGCCACCGTACACAAAAACTGTGGTGCCCACTGCCTCAATCCTCTGAAATCCTCATAGCCAGGGAATGGGAATGGCCAGCAGCTCGTGGGTGAGTTTGCCCATGGGATGACTATAAATGTGTGGTTTGGAACCAAGCATAACTACAGACCCCAATGCAGTTTGAGAATCAATCCTCTGAAATCCTCATTTCAGTCGAACCCCATGCAGCCTAAATCCTCCCAAATCCTTCTCCAGTAGTTTGCCCATTCAGCCTCAATCCTCAGAAATCCTTCCAAACTTCACAACCTATTCAGCCTCAATCCTCTGAAATCCTTGGAACCTTCATAACCTATTCAGCCTCAATCCTCTGAAGTCCTTTGCTTTAGCCCAGAGGATTTCTGAGCCCACTGCACATGCTTCCAGACAGACTAACAGACAGACAGAGAGACAGACAGACAGACAGACAAGCAGACGTACTTGGATTTGCATCCGCAGCCTGCGCGTCATCCGTCTGAGGTGAATGAGACCCGCCCTCCTCTCTGCTAGACCCCGCCCCTCCTTCTGCCCCCTTGCTGGCACGATCCATCACTGCGACTGGTTCTGGGACGCAGGCAAAACACTAGGCATCATTACATCAATCAACTCAAGTATTCATGCATCACAACAACACTTTTAAGGCCGCCGCACACGAGAGCTATCTGCTGAGCAAAAAGTATCTCGTGGCCGTTAGCTCAGCACGTACATGTAGCTCACTGTGTGTGCTGAACTTTTAGTGAGATTTCTGCCTGAAGAGGCCGTGAGACCAATAATCTGTCTGATCTGTTTGATTTTGGCAACCACGTGAATAGAGCGTGTGCTTTCATTGGGCAGTTGCTATGTGGTTTTTTTGCTCAGTCGCCGCACACGATGAATTTTCATCCACGAGAGGCGAACAAAATCAAACAGGATAGAAATTGGTCTCACGGCCTCTTGTGACAGAAATCTCACCAAAAGTTCAGCGCACACGGTGAGCTATGTGCTGAGCTAATGACCTCGAGAGAATTTTGCTCAGCAGATATCTCTCGAGTGCGGCGGCCTACTATAGGTAATTACCTACTAATGATAGTACTAAAAGACGGGCTAAAAAGGTATTTGGGAAAAAATGCTCATTAGACTATCAATACGAAGCATATATTTTGCTGGGATCAACAGAATTCTTATGTAAATCCTACTTTGTTGTTCCCTGTCTGATCATGGTCCGATTGGCAAATTTTAATTACATCATGCCGGCCTTCTTACTTCTCCAGCAAAATAACGATCTAAGGCTAGCATGGCGTGTGAAAATTGGCCTATAGATCGAGTATCAGAATTAAGGATTGGCTAAATACATGTAGCATTTGCATAAGAATGCTGGTTCTGGCAAAATATACACTGCTCTAATATACTAATATAGTAATAAAATTTGTAACAATTAAGTATTATTTTTTTATATTCAATGGCATGCATCAATTTTCATTAATTAATTGTTAGGCAACAGAGAATCCTCCATCGTTAGGCCTAGTCCGTGTAACGTGGATCCGACTAGTCAGTAGTCACCCTATTTTTTTCTCCAAAATTTGGAATTTGGAGGGTCGAGTGACTGTCTGTAGTGTAAGCACCGACCCTCCAAATTCCAAATTTCGCAGAAAAGGGGTTAATACCAATAGGCCTATAGTCTGTGTAAGTTGTAACAATTGGACTCTTAGTCTTACAATCGCCCTATTTTTTTTTTAATATTGAGGGGGTCCCCTCAATTTTCTTTAAAAAGGGCGATTGTAAGGATCCAAGTTAGGATCCTAGATTAGGCCATGGAGGACTATTCCTCCACGCCAGGCTTAGTGTCTATAGTGAATTAGTCCTAGAGTCAAAGACAAAGCGCAATTAGCCACTCTCACTCATTCTCACACTCGATCTCCACTCTCACTCAGCAGCGCTTAAAAACTCTCCGTCTTGAACCGCCCTCCATGAATACACACTTGTTGGACCCATCAAGGAGGAATTCCTCCACGGACCCATACCATAGAGCAAGGAAATGTTGGACCTTACCCCTGACGGACGGAAGCGAAGATGCACAACTTGTCAAAGCGGCACTTGCAGGTGCGTGCGCTCACAACCCGCAACGAGATGTAAACAAACAAGTGGGCTGGGCACCTGTCTCAAGACTTGTTGTCAAGTCTCTCGAAGAGTTTCAAGGGTTATACGCGGCCACAAAGAGTGCTATAGTATTATTATATTAAGACATCGGCCTCGGCGAGCAGCTGTCTCGGGTGCTGCCCACTCCTTTATGGATGGAATCATGTGAGCACAATGACGTGCTTTGGATCCAGTACTCATTAGATTAATAATTATCAGGAATAATCCTCTGGGGATCCGGCCTGGCTGACCATTGATTGGCAACATAGACACACAATCAACTCTTGAGGGCGCTGCAACCACCGGGCCGTCCGGTGAAAATGGAAAATGAGTTCAAAATACATTGATAATTATTTTATACACTCGATCGACTGCACTGCTGCTGTTGAGTGTTGTTGTTTGACAGTTACCCGGTGACTTACTTACTCCATGCTTACTCAATGGCTACAGATAATGTTGAATACTATGAACGGATGGAGAAGTTGCAGGCCAAACAGCAACAGCGGTGAGTAGAGTTAATAAAGCTGTCCTAGAAAAGGAAAGAACGAAGATGTATGGAGGTATTCCGAGTCGAGTAACTAGTTTAGTACTCTATTAGTATTACCATGGAGCTAGTATTAGTATTACCAAGTACTACTACTAGTACTAGTAGTACTTCTACTACTAGTACTAGTACTACCAAGGAGGTATTAGGCTCGCCTAATACCTCCTTGGTACTACTATTACTATTAGTATTAGTACTACGCTAATGCCCTGTGACCAAATTGTTTATTTTGGCTTTCAGGGAAGGAGAGAGGATGAACCTTGAACACGAGTTCAATTCCTACCTGAGGTCGGACAAAAGACTGTGAGTATAGCCGCGTTTCCACTCTGGACTAAAATTTAACAAAGACGATGGTTAAAGTAACCGAGCTGGCAATATAACGGCTCATGAAGGTCAAGTGTCAGCCGGATACACAATGTACGTGTGTACATTTAGGCGTGCAACATGAAGCAGACACTGTGCACAGTGCATGTACGTGTTACGTCATCGGTCGGATGTGTTTTTTTACCGAGTCGCATTTAACCGAGTGGTGCGTTTACACTGATTGCTTTTACTGGGCAGAGGTTGCTCGGTAAAAGTAACCATTGGACTCGGTTAAAGTAACCGAGAGAAATTTGACTGGGCCGTTTCCACTGGACTTATTTTGGTCAAAGTAACCATCGTCTCGGTTACTTTAACCTAAATAAGTCCAGTGGAAACGCGGCTTATCACTCAGGATGAACAATGAAAAACCCAAGCGATGCGATATCATCATCATACATATACATTTTTTAAACATTAATAAAATCTCAAAAGTTAGAGGGCCTGATACTTCGATCCTAGCAGCAGGACCTTTCTCAAAGGCAAAGCCTTTGTCTTTGAGAAAGATCCTGCTACTGCTAGGATCGAAACGTCAGGCCCTCTAACTTTTGAGATTTATGTAAATTGCAGGTCATTTTTTAGTCAGTTAGCAGTTTGCAACAGATTTTGTAATTGTATTAACTTGAATAGAATACACTACATAATTATGTAATGGAGACCTGGAGCCTTTACTGCTAATTAGTTAAAATGTACTTCACTTGCTATCTCAGGTCTTTAGTGTACAATTTGTATCTTACCATTTTACAGATATACCCTCATTTTACTATTTATCCGGTACCAAAGAAAATGCCTTTGAACTGGTGACAATGTCAGTGTGTGGCCAGTTTGGTCATGTGTCAGTGTGTGGCCAGTTTGGTCACGTGTCAGTGTGTGGCCAGTTTGGTCACGTGTCAGTGTGTGGCCAGTTTGGTGACATGTCAGTGTGTGGCCAGTTTGGTGACATGTCAGTGTGTGGCCAGTTTGGTCATGTGTCAGTGTGTGGCCAGTTTGGTCACGTGTCAGTGTGTGGCCAGTTTGGTCACGTGTCAGTGTGTGGCCAGTTTGGTCACGTGTCAGTGTGTGGCCAGTTTGGTCACGTGTCAGTGTGTGGCCAGTTTGGTCACATGTCAGTGTGTGGCCAGTTTGGTCACATGTCAGTGTGTGGCCAGTTTGGTCACTTGTCAGTGTGTGGCCAGTTTGTAACATGTTCGTGTCATTTTGTTAATGACTGCGATTGGTGGTGAACGGTTGTCCGCCGGACACAGGCACAAGGTTCGGTCCAGTCGGCTGCAATCTTACTGGAACAAGATCTGCGAGGATGAGCGGCGGAGTCGTGCCCGCAACGAGGAGCTGCTGCGGGAGTTTGACCGCGTGGAGGCGCACGTGGCCGCCCTGTCTGCCAGGAGCGACAGGCTCCGGCTTCTGAAGGTACAGCTGACTACGGCACTCAGAGGCATGGCAGGTCCTAGCTGCTTGGTCCTAGCTGCAGTAGCTGTACCCCTAAATGTGCCATTTAAAAAAAAATGTTGAACATTGTACACCAGCTGCAGGATTTTGATATTAGATGTTATAATTCACTCTTAAAGCCCCTACACAGCATTGGTAAGATCGAAAAACAGAAATGTTCACAGATTTACATGAAACTTATACAGTTTGAAGATGGTTATAGTAGAAACCTCTCACTAAATTATTTTTGCCTAAAATGTTTGGGAGAAAAGAGTAAAATAAATCGTTTACGTCTCACCGAGATATAAACCATTTAGGAAGTTAACAGTAAGGCGTTGAATGCTGCATTTTCGCGAAACAAAAATGAAGCGGAGTAAAAAAGGCGGATTGGGCTGAAATTTTCACAGGTGTGCTATAAGGCTTTTTTCATGCATATGTTGGATCAGACAACGTTTGGATGTTATTCTTTGACCTCAACCAATGTTGTGTAGTGGCTTTAAACGGCACTTCAAAAGCTTGAATACTTGCCTAGTAGTATGTACTGTACTAGAGAATGTGAGGCTTCCCTCCTGAGATTGAGGAAGGAGGTGGGCTGTTTTACCAGTGACTGAGTTCTGGTTTTTCCACCACTTTAATGAATTGGAAAGTTTGTTATTTGTATATTTTTATTCTTACTTTCTCTTTATTATCTTCTTTTTTGTCCACCTTCCAAAACGTCTTTTTCATTTAACTGACAGCGGGATTCAATTAAGAGACAAACATTTTAAGAAAATAGAATATATCTGGAGGTAATAAGAAATACTATTTATACTTTATACAGATATAAATACAGCAATCAGAGGTGTAAAATACCTATACATGTATGTACATAAATTTTTACAAAATTGTTTGATACTTAAAAACAAAGGGAAAAAACTAGTGCTGCAAATAACGAAATCTCCCAGTTAAAAACACAATCAGAAATGGACGATAAACATCTAGAAATATCTGCACAAAAACGTCTTTCTGGGCCTGTTGTTCCTCCTCTCCCTCTTCCTTTGAAATCCTTGAGAACTCCGAGTCCAATTGAAGGATGTGCTAGTCTACTCTCTGTTGGTTTTTCCTCCCTTAGGACCAGTACCAGAGGCAGTTGGACGTGATGTACCCCAAGTGGCAGGAGCAGGTGGAGATGAAGCGGCATCAGAAACTGCTGCAGCAGCAGCGAGAGCAGCAGCGGCTGGCCAGTGAGCTGCAGCAGCTGGGCAGACAGCCACTGCAGCAGCAGCAGCAGCAGCAGCTTTGGCCACAGCAGCTGCAGCAACAGCAGGAGCTGCTCCAGCATCAGCAGCAACAGCAGCAGCCACCGCAGCAGCCTCTGCTTGAACAGCAGCAGGAGCAGCGACATTCCCTCTCACAACGACCGCAGCAACACCAGCCGCTGCTTCAACAGCAGCAGGGGCAGCAGCAGCAGCCACAGTACATGCACCAGCATCTGAATCCAGCTCAGCAGCAGGGACAGAGTATGGCATATCCCACACAGCAGCTGCTGCACCATCCAACGGAGGTTCGTAGACCTTTGAGTTATGAGTCACTGGATCTCTAGAGAATTCTCCCAAATTGAGAGGCCCAGACATTTCAATACTATCAGGACCAGACTTCTCTTATTCTTCTTGAATGACAGTTCAGAGACTGATCTGGGTTTTATTTTAGGTTTTTTTTTTATGACAGTCGCCCAACACAAGGCATCCAAAGGCCACTCAAGGTGAGGGCTCAAATAAAGAAATAAGAAGAAAAACCAGGAGCAAACTAGATCAGGAGGAAGACAGATGAATGTTTCTGTTACGTTTGAATTGGGACAAGTTATAAGAAAGGGGGAAACAGGTTGCAGGTGAGAATTCCATAGTGCAGCAGTGCGTGGGAAGAAGCTAGAGGAGTACCGCTTAGTATTGGCCTTAGGAACCATAACTACATATGGGTGCATACATGTACGTGATGAGAATTTTGCCTGTAACTGGCCACTAATTCATCCCATATAATCTCAAGCAGCCTGACAAAGTTTTTAGTGGCCAATTGCACACGGAAGGGTTTCCAGCGCTGCCAGTTCAGACCCAGGCCTTATTACAGGCCTTATCAGTGTACCACATTGCTGCCTTCTGCCAAGATCCCTCC
Organism: Luidia sarsii; assembly: GCA_949987565.1. NCBI lineage: Eukaryota > Metazoa > Echinodermata > Asteroidea > Paxillosida > Luidiidae > Luidia > Luidia sarsii. The sequence continues at coordinate 37,330,743 of OX465101.1, forward strand.
CAGGTCCCCCAGTCAGCACTGGGCAGTGCCTGTGATTGATTCACAGTCTGAAAATCAAGGTGTGCTCTGTGCAGAGAGAATGGCTGTCCTCCTCAGATGACAATGAGTCAATGGTGGCACAGCCCTTTTTCCTTTTCCATGCACCCTTTTTCAGGGCAACTGAAAGTTGTTAACGGTGAAGGTGAATTATCCTAATGTCATTTTTTTTTCGTATTTGCTGGTTGGAAACTTGATTTTCAATCTAAAACTTGAAATAAAAGTGAGGTTTTGTGGTATGAATCCCTGATCGTGATTTTACCCTACTAATATGACTGATTCTCGTAGAGCCAATCGAATGTAATGTTCATGAACCCAGGTCATGCAGAGTTTCTTTTCCTTTTGTTTGCTCATCCTTTAAGGCCTTTGGCATGGACAATGGGTACAATCACCTGAGACGCATGAGCCCCCTGGTCCCAAGCCTCCACGTCCAGGCTAGCACGCCGCCGGCCAACGGGCTCCAGGCTCCCCGCGGCTACCCCGGCCAGCCCCCCAGCCTCTCCCAGGGCGTCCCCACCCCGGGGCAGGGCTACGAAGTGGCCAACGGGGCGGGCCGGCCTCGGCCGGCCGGCGGGGCCCAGCCCGAGCCGCCGGCCTCGGCGGCCGGTCAAAGCCTCGGCCCCGGCCCCCAGGACCCCAGTGCTGGATATACCCGGCTCCAGACCGGCCTGCAACCTCCGCCGGCCGACCCGTTGATTTACGCCGAGGTCCCGGGCGAGGGGCACCCATTCCGAGCGGCCCCCCAGCCCCTCTCGCAGCCAGCTCCCAGCAATCAAAGCGGGCGGGCAGTCGACCTCCGGCGGAATCCGGAAGCCGACCGGAAGACCGACGCCGCTGTGCACTTTGGGGACGAACTCAAGCAACCGGCGGCGACCAGCGGAGGTCAAGAGGGCGCGAGCTCATTGGCGTCCAAGCCGTCCTCGCGAGATGCCCAGGTGGCCGCCGTCATAGCGCAGGACGACAACGACAGCATTGTGACTCCGCTGGACGAGGAGGACGCTTATCTCAGCCCCAGACCGCTGCAGTCGGCCGACAAGCGGGCCTCGCCGACCAGGGCCGGGGCAGGGCCGAGGCCGCAGGACCGGCCAGCCTCCTCGGTGATGAGCGGCAAGGTGGCCTCCACGGCCCGCACCGAGCCCTTCACCTCGGAGGACTCGGAGGAGGAGGAGGAGGAGGACGAGGAGGAGAGCGTGGCCGAGCAAGAGGCCCTGCGGAGCGCCCTGCAGAACCACCTGAGGCTGGACAATGCTGGCAGTGGAACCCAGGCAGCTCTGGCTGGCTCAGCGGCAGGTCAGCAACGGACTGGCCCCAAGCCGATGGAACCCAAGGCAAAACCTCATCAAGGTACATGTAGTCCCCCTGATTAGGTATACGGGCTGAAATAGGTATGTTCAGGGGTTCATCTAGGTACAGGGACTCAATAGGTATTGGGGCTGATGTACATGGGCTCGTGTGCCTGAAGCGAGTTCCCCGTACAGAAGATCTTTTGGGATGCGCCCGTCTTCCATGCGGTGAACGTGGCCAAGCCAGCGGATTCTGCGCTGCCGGAGGAGTGTGTACATGCTGGGGAGTCCCATTCTCTGCAGGACGTCGGTGTTATGAGCCGACGATGAGCCCTGTAGTCTACATTATATCAGTCCCTGTACCTAAAGTACATGCACATGTACATCAGCCCCAATACCTATTGAGTCCCTGTACCCAGATGAACCCCTGTACATACCTATTTCAACCCGTATACCTACTGTATATCAGCCCATGTACATGCCTGAGGAGTCATTTTCAGAGAAATCTGGGAAAACTGATTTTGTGTCAAAAACTGTAAAATCTGACAGGAGCAGACCTGTCGAACATGTCAAAAATTGGGCCAAAAAGTTTTTTTGAGGGGGCCAGAAATGACTTCATCTGGTCAACCGAAAGTCCGATCCATGTCAGAGGGTGCTCAGATACCTGAGGAGTCATTTTCAGAGAAATCTGGGAAAATTGATTTTGTCTGCTACCTACATGTATATCAGCCCCTGTACTTATATCAGCTCCGAAATGTCATCCATGTAATATGTATACCAGCCCCTGTACCTGTATACCAGCCCCTGTACCTGTATACCAGCCCCTGTACCTATACCAGCCCCTGTACCTATACCAGCCCCTGTACCTGTATACCAGCCCCTGTACCTATACCAGCCCCTGTACCTATACCAGCCCCTGTACCTGTATACCAGCCCCTGTACCTATACCAGCCCCTGTACCTATACCAGCCCCTGTACCTATACCAGTCCCTATACCTATACCAGCCCCTGTACCTATACCAGTCCCTGTACCTATACCAGCCCCTGTACATGGTGTACCTGTATACCAGCCCCTGTACATGGTGTACCTGTATACCAGCCCCTGTACCTATACCAGCCCCTGTACCTATACCAGCCCCTGTATCTATACCAGCCCCTGTATCTATACCAGCCCCTGTACCTATACCAGCCCCTGTACCTATACCAGCCCCTGTACCTATACCAGCCCCTGTACCTACATGTATACCAGCCCCTGTACCTATACCAGCCCCTGTACCTGTATACCAGCCCCTGTACCTGTATACTAGCCCCTGTACCTGTATACCAGCCCCTGTACCTATACCAGCCCCTGTACATGTACCTATACCAGCCCCTGTACCTGTATACCAGCCCCTGTACATGTACCTATACCAGCCCCTGTACCTACAGTACATGTATACCAGCCCCTGTACCTGTATACCAGCCCCTGTACCTGTATACCAGCCCCTGTACCTATACCAGCCCCTGTACCTGTATACCAGCCCCTGTACCTGTATACCAGCTCCTGTACCTATACCAGCCCCTGTACCTATACCAGCCCCTGTACCTATACCAGCCCCTGTACCTGTATACCAGCCCCTGTACCTATACAAGCCCCTGTACCTATACCAGCCCCTGTACCTATACCAGCCCCTGTACCTGTATACCAGCCCCTGTACCTGTATACCAGCCCCTGTACCTATACAAGCCCCTGTACCTATACCAGCCCCTGTACCTGTATACCAGCCCCTGTACCTACAATGTATGTATACCAGCCCCTGTACATGTACCTATACCAGCCCCTGTACCTATACCAGCCCCTGTACCTATACAATCCCCTGTACCTATACCAGCCCCTGTACCTGTATACCAGCCCCTGTACCTACAATGTATGTATACCAGCCCCTGTACATGTACCTATACCAGCCCCTGTACCTATACCAACCCCTGTACCTATACCAGCCCCTGTACCTGCATACCAGCCCCTGTACCTACATGTATACCAGCCCCTGTACCTATACCAGCCCCTGTACCTATACCAGCCTCTGCACCTACATGTACCGGTACATGTCTATATATTTTAATACAAACTTTCAAACACCAGGGAAATCATCACTCATATGCTTTGATATCTGAGTGCCCCATTCCCTTCCAGATTTCCCCTTGTTATGCCTGTATTGACAATTGATCTGTTGATGCTTGGTTTTTTGTTGTTGTTTTTTTAGATGCCGCGCAGTGGGAAGGGAGCTCCAGCATCAAGACCCGTGAGGTTGAGAATGAGGAGGAGGAGGAGGAGGAGGAGGAGGAAGAATCCGACAGCGATGAGGACATTGGTAACGACATAAGCTTGCCACTGAGCGACACAGGCGGCAACAACGGCTCTAGCGCCAGGAAGATTGAGAGCAAGCCAACAGCTAATGGCAAAGCTCAACCTGAAAGGTCAGTCGCGGCAAGGGGGTTCTCATCATTTTCCGTTCTCTCACCGATGCAAACTTCAGTGGCATCGTGGGTGCCTTGCGGTCGATTTCATCAAATTCATCGTAACTTTGCCCTGAATCGCAAGACGATGATGAGTGATGCACAGAAACCATCCGGCCTATCACAACTTACGATTGGTTACCAATCGTAAGTTGAGTTACTGTACGATGCATCCTGCATCGTAAGGCTTTGTGATATTCTCCCCTGGTCCGCTTGACTTGCCGGTTACGGACTATAAAGTTCAGTAAGTGCACACGCCGGACCTGTCACATTACAGTTGGTGACAACTTCCCATTAGTCTAGACCTCAGTGTCAATAATCTCCGCACTGAAACCCCTTTCTAAAGTCGTCGCCTCCAATGGGGTGCCAAACCACCACCTGCCTCCTACTCCTCTCTCTCTGATCCTGCCTCGTCCTCCTCTCTCCTTCCCGTCTTGCGGTGACGGACGCGCAGGTCGCAGCCCGAGGTTGCCGGGGTGACGGAGCAGGGATTCTGGCATCTAGTCTCGGCCGTGGAGCAGGAGATTGAGGAGTCGGACAACATTGAGAAGATGTACAACCAGCCCGACTGCACCGCGGCCACCAAGGCACAGATTGTCAAGTGAGCTCCGGGGGCTGTTGAATTTCCAGTGGGTTGCTTTTTTTTTAAACAGATGCTGGGTTTTCTTTTGCCAAGCTGGAAATGGGTCAAAGACACTACTCACAGGGGAGGGCAAACCGTGATTTATTTTGTTGCTGCATTTTAACCCTAACATTCCCCAAACCTCACAAAATCCAACACCGGGTTTTATTGAAATTCGTTGGATTAGGTTCCCCAAGGATAGCATTATACTGCTGCTGAATTTTGTTGGAGTTTGTTGGATTAGGTACCAACTACCAATGACCCAGGGAGACACTGTTGGAGTTTGTTGGATTAGGTACCAATGGTCAGTCAGTGCACTGCCACACACTCCAACACCTGACCAGAAAATGACCAAGAGCTCGTGGGTAAACTAATCTCACCAACCAAAGCAGTGTAGTGCACTGTTTATACACACTCCAACACCTGACCAGAACATGCCATAGCATACACAATGTGGCATTTTGTTGGGTTAGGGATAAACCCCCTATACCGGGTAGATAGTCATGCTACTCATGCAATGTTCAATGCATCTGTACCCAACCTAACGAAATCCAACACATGCAGACTGTTGGATTCTGTTAGGTTAGGTACCAACGGGTTCCTAATTTTTGCCCAAATGTTGGATTTGGCTGGGATAGGTACCTATGCTTCCTAGTGAAAGAGCCAAAGGGGCTTAGGGTTTTGTAACACCGTCATCGTCCTGGTGATCGATTGGTATGCTGTAGTCGTTTTTTTTTTTTTTTTAACAGAGTTGCCAACAGCAACAGCAGCATGGAGCACCTGGACCCCAATGCCGTCAGCATGGTGGTGCTGGAGCAGCTGCAGCTGCTGGTGCGAGCACTGCCCGGCAGTTGCCTGCTGTCCGAGAAACTCCTGGACACCGCGCGGACCATCACCGAGGTCACTGTCAGGTACACGTACGGCCAGCCCAGGGGCCATTTACATAGAGCCGCGCAAGCGCCAACATATGCTCAACTCTTTCACTACGGAATAAATGTGCATGTAAAAACTCTAATATATTAGAAACAATGGGACACGCGAGCCGATGTATCGGTTTTCCGTCAACAGAGAGCGGTTTAACGAGCCGATGTATCGGCGCGCCGTACGGAAAGAGTTAAGCGCAAAAACTCATGAGCCAAAGGATCCCCCTTGCCTACCCAAACTTCACTTTTGTTTTCACGCTAAGTAAAGGAGAGCGGAATACATGTCAAAAGCATGGACATCGCATTGCAGGGCAGTTTGTAATCCTTACCGGTACATGAGGAAGACTTTTTCTGCTCAGCAGATTTTCGCGTTTCAGCGACTCTATGAAATTGGGCCCAGACCTCTTGAACTGCATCAAGAGAGGCACTGGCTCTGTTGACCTCACTCCTCCAGTCCACTCACAGCTGGCCTATCAGGAGTTGTTATAATCGCTTGTCAGTCAAGAGTAGCGCCACATGAACAACATTACATGTTTATATATTTATTTATATTATATATGTCGCGGTCTGGGAGTTGAAGACTCCAGCCCTTGGAGGGGTGTGGACTCCTCCTCGATGTGGGTGTGTACCCTCCGAATGAAGACGCCACAGACACTTGATTTGGAGTTAGACCAGTTTTAATTCTCCCAGATCTTTTTCCCTTTAATACAAAAAGCATTACAAAAACTTCTAATTCTACATTCCACTATACAATAAAAACAATACAATAACAATGACGAACAGTTATAGCAACTAACAAAGACGTACGATCTCAAGGCAAACTCAGAGATTGGATGGACAGAACGAATATTGAGTAGTAGTGAATTCCAGAGATGGGGCCAGCAATAGGAGTTCGAAGATCGATCACCCCATGAATTATGAGCATGAACATTGATTAGATACACATTGTCAACCAGGTAAATTAAACAGAAAAGATATTACTCTTACCCAAAGAATGGGGAATACAAGGCTGCGCTCCCTCTCTCTCTCACCAACTGGTTAACGACCGACACATGCCGTCTTTACTGCCCGTCCAGCTTACTGGAAACCATCACACCAGAAACCCACGTCTGCATCATCACAGAGAGAGAGAGAGAGACCAAGGGAGAGCACACAAGAGAACTCTCGAGAATGCGTGCTTGTGCGCAAGCGCAATCTGATAAGGACAGGGTTGCCATGGGGACAATCACCCCACAATGGACTTATCCATACCCCCACATATATTTATTTATTTATTTCATTTTCCTGGATATCACAAACAATGAATCACAAATAGTACCAAATACACTGACAAATAAACGTAAAAGATTACTATATAGGAAGGTTTGTGGTGACACCATGTATCATTGTGCCATGTAAAAGATGACACTGAACAATACCCAAGTAGCTCCCGTAGGATTACCCAAAACAAGCAAGTTTCTGTTGAGGGGCTCCCCTATAACTAATTAGACAACAGATTTAGGATAAACTCATTATGCAGAATAATTAGAGTTGTTCAAAAAATGAAACAAAATACAGTAATTGTGAATAATTTCAGAAATTTTTAAGATTAAGTAAAATAAATAATAAATAATAAAAATAAATGAGTCAAACAAACAAAGAAAATAAGATGAAATAAAAGCCGGATAACTTTGATTTTCAATTTCAAGATAAAAGTAGGGAAATATCTGGGGAGGAAAATTCTAGTCCAGATGGCTTTTATGAATATACATTTGTACTCTGGCTCTTTTTACAGTGAATTGACTATTTGTATAGGCAATCATTTCCACCCAGGCTATCTGCCCGTCATCCAGGCTTCTGCCTTTCTCGTCCCTACCCATCCCCCCCCCTCCCAGGTCCTTCCTGTACTCCTCCGCCCTCAGCTTCTGGGACAAGCTGCTGCAGCATCTGGCCCTCCTGGTCAGGAAGGGGGTCATGGATGCTGAGGATGTTGCCGCCATGGTGGCGCCCTCGCTCGTCAGCGAAGGCTCGCAGTGGGCCCGCAAGGTCAGGCTTACCGATGCCCAACCCTTTGCATCATAAATAAATAAGACTTAACCACTTCGCGCCGGGGGGTTTTTCAGCACCGATGACCGCCATACGGGGGTTTTTGAACAATGCATCATTTTAAAATCTTGCTAAAACAATCGGAACAATATATTTCTGTGAAATAAATCGATAAGGGTATACTATGGGTACCAGAGAGTAAAACCTGGCACAATTCGGACATCGTTGTGGCCTTTGTCAAGAGATTATCCGTTCGAAAAAGGGCCCTTTGTGCGTCGTCAATGGACCGTGACGGACGTGTGTGTGTGGGTGCGTGTACGCTGCTGACAATCCCTGACCGCAGACTGTAGCCTCCACTCCAGGCAGTCAAATCTTCGAGTTGGTCGGCCACAAACGAGCGTACAGATTACGGTAAAGAATGTGGGGGGAATTCCAATGCCAGACCGACGACCGTTGGGCTGTGTGGCATGCAAAGACAATGTCCCCTGCGTGCTTTCAGCTGCAGCGCGGTATCCCTCGATCCTCCACAGTAAAAGTCCCACAATTGCACAATTACTGCTGCTAATCTTGCAATTCATGTGGCAACTTGTGTCAAAAAGGGTCTTTGTACATGTACTGATTCATATTGCTTTGTTCTAAGTTGAAAAGAGTCTTTGTTTAGAATGTGGACAATAGTGGTGCCCGGATTCGGAGGGCCCCGTTGCAAAGGCAATCCAATTGACCTCCGGATTCGGAGGTCCCGGCGCGAAGTGGTTAAGGCTTTGCATGGTGGGTGAATCAATATAGGAAGGTTTGCGGTGACACCATGTATCAGGTCTCTTAAAGGAAGAGGTGTGGTTCTGAACCTGAGTGGTAACTCGACGTTTCGACCAGTATGCTCTGGCCGTCATCAGGAGAAATATTCTCCTGATGAACCACACCTCTTCCTTTAAGAGACCTGATACATGGTGTCACCGCAAACCTTCTTTGCATCATAGATATATAACATGATGTTTTGCGTCGAGGAGAATGTAATTCTACATGTATGAGGTTTTGCCCTTACTTTGCCCATATTTTTGTGTATTGACACTCGATTGAAATTATGAATGAGTGGAAGTGAAAATTGAATTGAAGCGAATTGAAAAATGCTCAACCAAGACCTGGGGTTGCCCAATGCCTGTGACTGGCATTCTCCCCAAATAGACAGATCTGTCTTTGCTGGCATGGGAGACAGTCAATCTGAATCTGTTTTTTTTTTAATGAGCTTTCCAAAAATATTCCTGGAGAAGAAAGTGTTACGTGTAAAGGGGACACAACATTTGGACACTAACAAAGCAATTTCAACCAAAATCAGAATTGACTTTTTTCACTCGGACAACTTTCAGTTGGCCTGTGTGCTGGAAAGGGCTGTGCAAGAAGCAACTCATTTTCTGCAGAGTACATTAGATCAAACCATTTTTGTGATCTGAAGAAAATGTTGAATGAATGGAGTTTCCCATTGATTTATTTTTTTTGGGACCTTGCATCTTGCAGGCCACTGAGGTCCTGATGTCCATCCTGCAGGACATTGAAGGTGAGGAGGACAGCCAGCTGGACGATACCTACTCCTCCCCTCGGCCCGGCCCGGCCATGCCCCAGGGGCGGGAAGCGGCAGAGCCCAGGCGTCAGGCGCCCCCAGAAGGTGAGTCAGAAAAGACGAGGGGCAACGTTTGCTTGGATGCACTTTGACATTGCCTTGGTGCTCCTGGATGCTGCCTTGGTGCCCCTGGATGCTGCCTTGGTGCCCCTGGATGCTGCCTTGGTGCCCCTGGATGCTGCCTTGGTGCCCCTGGATACTGCCTTGGTGCCCCTGGATGCTACCTTGGTGGCCCTGGACACTGCCTTGGTGCCCCTGGACGCTACCTTGGTGCCCATTGGGCTTTGGTGCCCATTCTGCCTTGGTGCCCATTGTGCCTTGGTGCCCATTGTGCCTTGGTGCCCATTGTGCCTTGGTGCCCATTGCGCCTTGGTGCCCATTGGGCCTTGGTGCCCATTGTGCCTTGGTGCCCATTGGGCCTTGGTGCCCATTGGGCCTTGGTGCCCATTGTGCCGTGGTGCCCATTGGGCCTTGGTGCCCATTGCGCCTTGGTGCCCATTGTGCCTTGGTGCCCATTGTGCCTTGGTGCCCATTGGGTCTTGGTGCCCATTGGGCCTTGGTGCCCATTGTACCTTGGTGCCCATTGTGCCTTGGTGCCCATTGTGCCTTGGTGCCCATTGTGCCTTGGTGCATATTGTGCCTTGGTGCCCATTCTGCCTTGGTGCCCATTGTGCCTTGGTGCCCATTGTGCCTTGGTGCATATTGTGCTGTGGTGCCCATTGTGCCTTGGTGCCCATTGGGCCTTGGTGCCCATTCTGCCTTGGTGCCCATTGTGCCTTGGTGCCCATTGTGCCTTGGTGCCCATTGTGCCTTGGTGCCCATTGTGCCTTGGTGCCCATTGTGCCTTGGTGCCCATTCTGCCTTGTCATTGGCCCAGTTTCCTTGGTCATGTTGGTATTAAATGTGTGCTCCTGATCGCTGCCTTGGTGCCCCTGGTGGTAAGATCAATCTAACCCGAGTGTCCTTGATTATTTCCTTATTAAGTGACCCTTCTTGCTTAATACTGGCTCAGTTCATTGTTGAGTGTCCCTGACCATTTTCCTGGCACCTCTTGCACTCATTCAAGAAGTTAAGGACCAGTGGTGGATTTCAAAAAGCCTTACGATGCGTCATAACTCGACTGTCATAACTGTGTGGGGACCATGGTCAGTTCTGCTGTTCTGACTGATGGGGCGTGGTTGTATTTACCGGTAGCTGTGCCTCAGCACATGGGCCATGGTGTTGTGTAGTGTTGTCTTGCCTGGAGTCCTGTATTTTATCAGGTATTGATTGTTGATTTGTAAATCGTGCCTCGTTTGGCCATTTTTTATGCTACCATACACCTGCATTTAAACAGCCAAATTGTACATGCCACAAACGTTTGTGTTTATGCCACAAACGGTTGTTTTTCTCTGAAATAAATTAAAAATCATGATTTGTACTTATAGCTAATCTATTTTGATTCCTCGGCCTCTGTTGGTAAAAACTTAACCCCTATTTCCTTACATGTAATTTGATACCACTTGGTTACATTACGATGGATAACCTGTCGTTAGTTGTGATACACCATATGGTTTCTGTGCATCGCCCATTGTCTCGTGATTGATCGCATGATACGACGAGTTCAGTGAATTCGACCTCTGGCCACCTTGGATATTTGTCCTATTTATTTCTGCAGCGTCGACCGACACCAAATTGCAAAGTACTCAATGTTTTTTTGTGTCTGTCATATTTTGTATTTGGCTCTGTTGCATCGACCAGTTCCACCTCTGAATCTCGGTGCGACCTTCACGCAGGAGACCTCAGAGCTGGAGACGGACCGTGTCAGCCACGACAGTTTCTTTGACGAGCCTGCTGTGCCCCTGACAGGTCAGTCAGTTTCGCCTTTCTCGATCTCCTGCATCTTCCTCTCTTTCCCTACATTCAGGCATGCAACTTGTCCGCGGATCCTCGGATTTCCGCGCTTTATTTAATTCGGCCATTAAAAAAAAAAAAAAAAAAATTGTTGTTGTTTTTTGTGGTTTTTTTTAATTAAATTTTTTTAAAGTTGTCACAAACTACTCAGAATGCACCACAGAGCATCTAGAATCCAAAATTTTCCCGGGCCCTTAAGCAGGCCCCAAACCACACACCGTAAGGGCTTCGTGCTTCGCGCTCGCAGTTTCATTCGGACATTTTCCTCTTTTTTTACAATTCAAGAGTTGCATGCCTGTACATTGTATTGGCAAGTGATAGCCACAATGGCGCTTTTTCTTTAGTCTCGCCAACATACTGACTGATATACAGAAATGTTGCAAACTGCTTACTGACTAAAATTACCAAAATGTAAATCTTATAATTTTAGTGGGCCTGACGTTTCGATCCTAGCAGGACCTTTCTCAAAGACAGAGTGACAAGGACAAAACAGATACATGTACACGAAGGAAGGGGGAGAGAGTGAATAGGACAGGGATGAGAAACAAAGGACAAAGAGTGAAGCTGGTAGCTTCGTGTACATGTATCTGTTTTGTCCTTGTCACTCTGCCTTTGAGAAAGGTCCACTAAAATTGTTAAACATACTGAGTGTTGCAAACTCGATAGGAGATGTGGTGCAAAATATCTGAAGTGGTACAGGACAACAGGCAGTCGCGCTGTATTAGGTCTTGTATTAGGTGAGAAGGAGGAATTTCCAACCATAGAGTCGGCTCATATCTGGATATGGGTCTTCCAAGCAGTGCAGAAGTACAGTACCGTACATACTTGTATACCTTATTGGCAGGGTCTTGAAGTATCCAAAGGGGAACTTTGAAAGCCAACACTTGTGTTGTGTTGCGGGATCGGAATTGCTTTGATTTTCAGGCTTTCATACTTGAGGCATATAGCATGGACTAAGTTCACTCGTTGAGTCTTGACTATCAAACAATGTACAGTATTTATTTCTACATTCGTACTCTCTCTTTAAGTCTAATCTCTGTAATCCTTCCCTAGCAATAGGGGTTTTCATATTTAAATCACAAGACAAAGGAGTTAGGGGTGTGGTCTAAGGAGTAGGTGACCTATAATTATTTATAGCACTTAATAGACATGGTAAATGGTAGGCAGAGGGCTTGGTCAACATGTTGTTGTTTCAATGCAGGAGGTCTGGTCAGAAGGTTTCTAAAAAAGTGGTCAGTTTGGGATGGGTCCAGGATTTGGTTGGGCTGAAGGTTGCCAGCTAAATTTTAGCTTAGGCATGTAAGGGGTGACTAATACATAACACTTGCTTGTCCGGAACTGCAATCAATCTAAGATGTGGAGGTTGTGGTGTTTTTTTCTTAGTTTTTTTATGGCAGCTAGGAAGGCAGGGGTGGGAAGAGGTGACCAAGGGGATCTGTGAGATATTGTTAGAATCAAAACCAAAGAAGCCAGGCAAAGGTCAAGTTGTCAATTCCATCAAACTCATCGTAAGACGATGAGCGATGCACGGAAGCCATACAAACTATCAGAACTTACAAAGGGTGTACTTTACACATGTACATCGCCAGTTGGGTTACGACGTATCGCCGGGCTGTTGGGAAATCCACACCAGACCTCACTCTGGTCGGGTCGTCGTCCATTGCAGAGACCAAGGCCTACCAGCAGCTGATGCAGAGTGCCCAGGGCACTGCCAAGCCTGCCAGTCTGCCCGCGCACAGTGAGGCCAGCGGGGAGGACAGCAGCGATGTGCTGTCGTCCAGCGAGGACGGCGACGCCATCGAGCGAGCGACCAGGCTGACCCCGGAGACCCAACCCTCGGCCCAAGACAAGTAGGTCCTCATAACTTCACAGACCCCAAGCTGCAGTTTGGGTGTCTGAACTGTGCAATTTGCCCTTGACAAGGACCTAAACCCACAGATACACCAGAAAGTCACATAAAAGCATTCACATACGCAGATGCAACGTCTGTGGCAATAGGGCAAAAAAGGCTCAGCCATGATATAATAGTCATCTACCGCTTGGAGTATCTATTGAAAATGTGAATAGCGTTTGGGATGAACGACTGCCTAAACCGGGAGCGAATAGTCTTGGGGACACACAATCGAACGCCAGACCGACTGTAACACAAAGAAAGGTGCAGTGGGTGTGAGGGGTCAGACATAATGCTGTGGACTTTCAGAAGAATGCATTTTTCATACAAAGAACCTATTGGGGGAAGGTTTGATCGGGTTATTTTCTGGGCGATTTTGTGCGGTCTTACAAGTTTTTTTACATTGACTTGAGAGAGATTGCCAAAAGTACACAAAAAATTTAATATGTGACCCAGCACAGCATAATGGGGAAAAACCCCACTTTTCAGATGTTGAGGTTTTCGAATGATGTGAAAGAGTATACCATTAGCTTTCAAATGATATCAAAATATAATATCCTCTAATACTTAAAATTTCCGAAAATACTAAAACAAGAAAATTGATTTGTAATCAAATTGTGAAGATACTTTAACTTCAGGCGTTGTTTACTCAATAAGTGTTTTGGTGGGATATTCCTCATGTCGTTGTGCCGGGTCACATATAAGAACTCTGCCATCTGCCCTCGTATAACCCTAGATAACAAGCAACCTTGGATAGATTCATTGGCCTAGGACCATTGAGTTGTCTGCATTTTCAAATGGTGTGCATTTTGGCACATAGTTTAATCATCCGAGCTGCAATGGAGTGTTAGCTCTTCCTTCTGTCTTTCTTTTTCTTTTTTTCCTTGGGGGGGGGGGAGGTTATGAAACATCTTAAATCTGACCTTCATAGGCTCATCGCACCAAGCTCCAATGAGTTGTTGGCACCTCTGTGCGTTGAATTTTTCTCAAATCTGCCCATGTGTAACCCTCGCATAACAGGTAGGATCTACGGTTTCATTGCACGAGCTCCATTGGGACGTTAGCAGTCTCAAATCGTCTGCATTGCAACCTGAAATCTGCCCTTGTGTGTTACTCGCATATAAAACAAGTAGTATTCATCATAGGATTCACCGTCCAGCTCCGGTGAGGTAGTTGACAAAATTTGTCCGTTGAAACTTGTCAGGGTAGCCCTTGTACAGATCTATGTTTCATGGTTTATCCCCCAAGATATGACCTTTAATATAAAATGTCATAGGGTCAATGCATTCAGATTCGGAATGTCCAGCCGCGATCATGGTGCAGTGAAATTTGTTCCCAAATTTTTCGTAGCTGCATTTGGCTTTCGAAGTTTTACTCTACATTTTACAATTGCCATTAAGCGCTTATCACCCGATGCTGAAATGTCCGCAGGAAGAGAAGGAATATCTTGTCGTCTCTGGGAGGCAGCGGAAGCTTGGGGATCACCTATGGCGATGACGAGGAGGCAGCGGAGGAGGCGGGAGAAGATGGGGACAGGGAAAGGGAGAGCAAAGCGGACGACCTGTCGGATCTGATCAGTTCCCCCTCGCCCTCGCCCAGCCCCAAAGGGTCGGGGTACGTTCCGTCTGCTGTAGAGCACAGGTCAGTGGAGGTGCGGTTTGCTAGCTTCAGGTCAGGACTTAAACAAGTCTGCAGGGCAAGAAATGCAGTGTGGAAAGTTTATGCTGACCACAGTGGAAGTCATCTCTTTTGAGAACGAGTGTGGCTTCTATGGGATGTTACTGTGTCAAAGAATAGGTCATCTCTTTTGAGAACGAGTGTGGCTTTTATGGGACGTTACTGTGTCAAAGAATAGGTCATCTCTTTTGAGAACGAGTGTGGCTTTTATGGGACGTTACTGTGTCAAAGAATAGGTCATCTCTTTTGAGAACGAGTGTGGCTTTTATGGGACGTTACTGTGTCAGAGAATAGGTCATCTCTTTTGAGAACGAGTGTGGCTTTTATGGGACGTTACTGTGTCAAAGAATAGGTCATCTCTTTTGAGAACGAGTGTGGCTTTTATGGGATGTTACTGTGTCAAAGAGTAGGTCATCTCTTTTGAGAACGAGTGTGGCTTTTATGGGATGTTACTGTGTCAAAGAATAGGTCATCTCTTTTGAGAACGAGTGTGGCTTTTATGGGACGTTACTGTGTCAAAGAATAGGTCATCTCTTTCGAGAACGAGTGTGGCTTTTATGGGACGTTACTGTGTCAAAGAATAGGTCATCTCTTTTGAGAACGAGTGTGGCTTTTATGGGAGGTTACTGTGTCAAAGAATAGGTCATCTCTTTTGAGAACGAGTGTGGCTTTTATGGGACGTTACTGTGTCAAAGAATAGGTCATCTCTTTTGAGAACGAGTGTGGCTTTTATGGGACGATACTGTGTCAAAGAATAGGTCATCTCTTTTGAGAACGAGTGTGGCTTTTATGGGACGTTACTGTGTCAATGAATAGGTCATCTCTTTTGAGAACGAGTGTGGCTTCTATGGGACGTTACTGTGTCAAAGAATAGGTCATCTCTTTTGAGAACGAGTGTGGCTTTTATGGGACGTTACTGTGTCAAAGAATGGGTCATCTCTTTTGAGAACGAGTGTGGCTTTTATGGGACGTTACTGTGTCAAAGAATAGGTCATCTCTTTTGAGAACGAGTGTGGCTTTTATGGGACGTTACTGTGTCAAAGAATAGGTCATCTCTTTTGAGAACGAGTGTGGCTTTTATGGGACGTTACTGTGTCAAAGAATAGGTCATCTCTTTCGAGAACGAGTGTGGCTCTGAGAAGAGCCGGGCACTCTATGTTCCCGGCTCTACTCAGAGCCACACTCGTTCTCGAAAGAGATGACTTACTCTTTTTTCAGGTATTTCTTGTGGCTCTTATGGGACACTACTGTGCCAAAGAAAACTCTGTCCATCACGGAATTGCAATGTGAACAATACATTGATTATATAAGTGCAAGTAGGTGTTCATTCCATATCGCTTCAAGCTCTCCAAGGTGAGGTAACCGATGGGTGGCCGTTTCCTTGTCCCCCCCCCCACTCAGTTTGAAGTCGACGGGACGCAGCGATCACCAGCAACGATCGGCAGCCTTCTGGGGAGAGGAGTCGGACATGGAGGAATCGGAGTCCATTAGTGTTCCCATGGGGACGGGCACCCTGAAATCGGACGATTTCAAGGACGACTTTGACTTCTATGACTGACGGGAGGCAAGAGGAGGAGGAGGTCAGGGAGCGTGATGATCTACAGACCTGTCCTTATTTCCCCCAATTTGGAGCTCCTCACGTTATGATCCTAGCAAGAACTGAAGTTAGTAAGTAGTTTTCGTTCAAGAGGTCCTGCTGAGATCGCACAACAGGCCCTCTAAATTTGTTGGATTTCTATTGGTTGCCAATAAAATGGTGCTACTGCTTACTTTCAGCAGGTACATGGTGCTGTTACTTGACACCTTTCTAGTGGTAAGAGCCTAAGAGGTCTTGAATCATGTTGGCTCCAAGCAATCTGCGACTTGGCTTCATATGGTACCAACCACTTAGCCAGGGGCTCTCCAAAATTGAGGCCTCAATCATGTTGTTTTGACACTAGGGTCCCCTGCGCTGGACACCATTAATCTTTTAATCTTGAACAAGAAAACTTTGACTGTACCGAAACCCGAGACCTCTGGATTAACGTACCAATGCTCTTCCATCCGAGCTACATGTATCCAGCCCTTAGATAGTGGCCTTCACTAATTGTCAATTAGTCAACTAGTCTTTGACGGGGTGGGGGCGCCAGTCAGAAGCAATTCAACCATTAAACTGCAGTGTATCTCCAGGGATCACACCCCCATTTCCGCTCAGATGCAAGCAACTAATTGTTGTCAACCTGGCTACAGCAGATCATGGATCACACAAAGTAGAAGCAGCTTTTTTTTCAATTCAAGTCAAAACAACCAAAGGAAAACTGACTGGGAACTTCTCAACAAATTGAAAAAAAATGGCAAAGAAAACCGAACTTGACCTCTGTATAAACTGAGCTATCCAGCCAAAGAAAGCTTGTTAGTGTACTGTTTTACATCTCAGGTCACACTATTTGATCTGTTTCACAGATGTATGGATTTTCTGAATTGTCTCAGAGTAATTTTTTAAAAGGGTACGGGGTTACAGTATTCAATATCGCCAATTTGGGCTCATTGTAGCAAAGTGGTTAAAAACTGCTGGAAACCGATTGGCCAAATATGTACCAGTGTAATTTGCCTTACATTATCGTTAGTTATTTATCGACTAGGAACCACAACAAAATCATTCTGGAAGACTATTTTGTGATTATCTATACTACGGGGACACTATTTTTTAATGGTTTTGATAGACACTACATGTATTTAACCCCGTGTGACTTAAACCAGTGATATTTGTAAAATTTTGCTTGTAAAAGGAATAACCAATAATAAAGAGTGTCAACATTTAAGTTTTAACTCTGACGTCAAAAGGCTTTAAAAAGAATGCTATTCAAGAACAAAAATCCCTTGTTTTTTTTTTTTTTATCAGTGTAAATAAATCTCTATCCTCAAATAAAAGGCAATCACTCGTTCTTTTCTGTGTTATTTGTAGGACTTTTTATTTCTGGTGTTCATCTAAACACACAATGCCATCAGTTACATCGAAGGGTTACTGTTGAAAACAAATATTAAACAGGCCACTACATAGGCAGTGAAGCAGATTTGGAGTCTTCACTTTGGCAGACATCAGCCAGTGCAACATTAATGGCAGTGTGTACTGAAGGAGTAAATAGGTTTGCAGTGACACCATGTAAAATGTGACCCGGCACAGCATAATGAAGAATAACCCCCACTTTTGAGATTTTCAGATTTTCTACTGATGTGAAAGAGTATACCATTAGCTTTCAAATGATATCAAAATTATTTCCGTGCGAACTTTGTTGTAAATAGTACAAGGGGACTTCGCTCGTTCATTTGGTACCAGACACAATATAGCAGCACCAGTCTAACTCCTCGAAAGCGGCCATTCAAAAAGGCAGGAACTTTACATTTTATCGAAAACAGTACACAAACACTCCCCAAAATCCTCGTTTTTTCAACATTTAGAGACAGATTTCGGAAAAATCCTTTGGACATAAGATCCTCCAATACATTAACTTTCAGAAAATACACAATTTTTTTTTTTTTTTTAATCGAATTGAGAAGATACTTTGACTTCAGGCGTTGTTTACTCGAAAATGTTTTGGTGGGATATTCCTCTTGTCGCTGTGTTGGGTCACAAATTCTCTCTTGTGAGTATGTTTGGTTCTGAAAAGAACCGGAGGAACTCGACGTTTCGAACAGTGTGCTCTGTTCGTCTTCAGGGGACTGCTGGATTCCAACTGGGAGTGAAGCTTATATAGAGAGGGATCCTGGTGAGGGGGATTAGCTGAGTGAAGGGTGAAGGCGGGATCTCTAAAAGGCGGGAACAAGGGACGCTTCACAGTCCATGAAGCCTTTCAAAAGGTCAAACACACCTCCTATCCCACCCACTCCACTCTTCCCCCACCCTCGCTCTCCCTTCCACCCTCCCCCCCCCCCCTGTGCATCCACCTCAGGGCTGGTTCAGTCGGGCCGTCGTGCTGCCACCACCACCACCACCACCACCACCGCCACCACCGCCACCACCACCACCACCACCACCACAACCACCACCACCACCGCCACCACCACCACCACCGCCACCACCGCCACCACCACCACCACCGGTGCCCTGCGCCTGACCGCCCTCCGAGCTTTTTCTTCGCAGGGACTCCTGCAGCTGCTTGATGCGGCTGTCGATCTCCTGGATGCCGATATCGGCCATGTCGATGCCCACACTCTCCGAAGGCTGCTTGAGCTGGGAATGCTGCGAGAGAAGAGACGAGTCCTCCATTAAAGCCCCAACACACCCATTTGCACAAATCCAAATTTCGACCCGACGAGTTTGGCTCAAGTAACTCACTCAAGTGGAAGTCAATACCAGTATCAGACATGCTGTGAACTTTTAGTGCTTGGAATGCTGCCATTTTCATGAATAGTGGGATCTTGTATGAATTTCCAACGGTCATTTTAAAATGACTTTTGGAAAAGAAAAAAACAACATGCTAACCAGCCTCAAAGCCCCTACACACCATTTGCACAAATCCAACATGGTCCATTCGCAATTTAATACCGACGACTGTTTCGAGATTTACTACTGGATGAATGAAAATGCCATGGTATGCCAGGTGAAGATGTGCAAGAAGCTTGGTAATACTAACTGTGGCAGCATCAAAGTATTCGGGAGACAGGCCCTCGAGATGGAGAATCCTACCCTCCAGTTCCTTGAGTCGCTGGTAGACGTCCGACCGTGGAATCTCCCCTGTTAGAGTGAAAGCATCAGAAACAAGGAGAGAGAGAGAAACATAAATTGTACGGCATATGTCTTACAAGCCGACCTCTGGCAACCTATATTAGGAATCCTCTGGGGTTTGTGGACCTGTGGGGGTCTTTTCCACAATTAAACTAAAAGAACTTAGATGGGCCACTTGCCGAATGTAAACTAAGTAATATTGAAGATGAGCAGCGGAACCCTGCCGTGGTAAGTGTCTTAGCTGTATGCTACTGCCAATAAACTCACCACGACAATGTTCCGTGCTGTCGAAGACTTGGGCTTTTATTCGTGAGCAGCTCCAGTTGTGCAGTCAGTGGTCGAGGTGCGTGTGCGTGTGTGAGCTCGGGCGACTGGTCCTTTTATATACATAGACCTGCTTGGCCTCTTACGCAATCTCACGCGCAGAAAGAAATGGACCACAAAAGGAGAAAGGAATGGGCGACACCTGGTCGCACTTTAATGTATAGGTCACTACAGACCTACATGTGTGTGTCTTTGGGATTCATTAATTGTATTACGGACGCCAACTAGAGGTTTCAAAAATGACGACAAACCGACCATGTTTTTCACCTTCCTTCGGCCGTGGTCGAAAAATTCGTCAGACTCGACTCGCAAGCGTGGCCATGGCCTTGGGCGGGCCGGGCATGTATGTACGGTCCTCCAACTCTCGTGTTTTATCGCGGTGCCTCGCGTTTAGGGCTGTCCTTTGAGCTCTCGTGGCACGAATGGCCTATCGCGTTACTAACGCGATAGGAAGTGGTCCTAACGCGTTAGTAACGCGATAGGACAATAGAGGGCTTATCGCGTTAAAATGGATCCTAACGCGTTAGGAACCGATGTAGGAAGTATTGAATATTCATTTTAACCACATTACCGCGTTAATAATGAATAGGGAAGTCATGAATAATTCATTTTGACCGCAGTAACGCGTTAATACTAACGAGGTCGCGGTAACGCGTTAGCACACTTCGTTTCGGTTGCACCTGTACATGTAGGACAGTACGCATACTATTTAATTTTGATGCTATAAAGCACAGCTAATGGTTGAATGCTTCTGACTGGCGCCCCCACCCCAGGCAAAGACTAGTGCCACCTGACTAGAAAGCGGGAATTCCGCCCGAACTTCCTGATATTTTTTTCATCAGGCGTCGGGCAAAGCACTGAGCACTCGGTGCTTGTTAAACTCTCATTGAATTACATTCTCCTCTACGCAAACATCATGCTAACGGTATGTCTATAAAACCAGAGGTCTCGGGTTCAGTCAAATTTTTCTTTGCCATTTTTCAAAAATTGTTCAGCGTTTTGGGTAGTGTGTACTCTGCCCATCACCATGTCTCTCTTAAGAGATGATGTACATAGTGTCACCGCAAATCTCCTACTTGTACATCAGTTGTAAAGGCCCTATACAACATTGGTTAAATTCAAAAGATTGCCACAGTTTCTGTTAAACTATTAAACATCCCCAAAAAGCAATCCTGCGAAGGTTTTAGCTCAAATGGTCATCTGAGAAAGTAGAAAAAAGGCAATGGTTTACACACCAGCCTGTAGTGTAAGAAATAGTTTATTACTCGCAAGTAATAAACTATTTGTCGGTGTTGGAGTGAAAATTTCTCGAAAGGTACAGCATCCCAGACCGTGAGTTTTCAACATGAGGATTCTATCATGACCATCTACAAACTGTGTAAATTAGATGGAAATCTGTGGACATCGATGTTTCCCGATCTTCCCAATGTTGTGCAGCCACCGCACAAAAAAGCCCAGAACATTGTGCAGATGGAAACGGCCGTACTACTGCAGCACTCACTGTACCTGTCCTCATCTTGAGGTGGGATTCCATGTTGTGCAACCGCTCCTCTATCCCGTGCTGCGAGCTCAGCCGAGACAGGCATCGTCTGGCCTTGGAGATGCCCGACCTGCCCGAGATGGACTGGAAGGAAACCAGCGCTGGTCTGGTCTGCGGTCCGTGAACGTTCACCACCCGCGACACTGAGGAGGGAAGACAAGGATTTGGAGGAAAAAAAAAAAAATAGGAACCATTATAATCATTGACATGGGGCTATGGCTATGCCATTGCTACAAGTACAGGCACCAGTGTGTCCAGTGGCCCTGCCTTTAGCAAAAACTGCAATAGCCACTATGGTTTCCTCTAGAAGGGCCTGAGGGGTGACTGATAAATTGATAAAAGTAAAATGAATATGGGTATATTGTGGTCATGCTACCTCAATGCTTCATAGATACTGTACATGTATACTGTAGTACATTCCAAGAGAGAGTAATTAGAAGAAATCCTCAATTTTATACTACTTTGCAAATCAGCTATAGCTAATGTAGTTCAATTTGTAGCCTGACTTTTACCCATGAAGTGGCATTCTTTAAATACAAACACCTGAAGTGGTCCATCAAAGTTGTGTTGTGAGCCACCTCACACTTAAGGGTCATTCAGACACCATACTAAAAGTGGTCTATCTTCGGTTTAAACTGAAAAGGGTCTATCTAGTTGTGTCTGAACGGTCTACGTAGACCGTTTTGGGTACCACAAACGGTCTATCTTAGACCGCCGAGGAGGGGTGGACTAGACTACGTAGACCGGTCTACGTAGACCGGTCTACAAACCTTAACGTGTCTGAACGGTCTATCTCATAACCACATCCGGTGTTAGGCAGATGAGCGGACGCATTACATCACCGGTGATTTATGTCACTGCCCAAACCGCATCAATTAAGGGAAGTTGGGATTCAGGGTCAAGCAATGTGCGTGACCTCTTAGTACCAGAGATACAAAAATGTAGACTGTTTTCAGTTGAACTCAGTGAGTATGAACGAAAGGGGTTTGCAATGAAATGTTTACCTTCTGCTGTGACCGCAAATGATAGACCTTTTTCGGTCTCCGTAGTACGGTGTCTGAACATAGCCAGAATGCCATATCCCTTAATTCCATACCCCATAGTTGTTAATGTGACCAGGGCCCAATTTCATAGAGCCGCTTAAGCGCGAAAACCTTCTAAGCATGGAAATTCTTCCTTGATTATAACAAGATTGCTAACTGTATTTCATTTGGTACTGATCACGTTTAACTTGTATTCAAGTATTGGGTGCCTAGCTTAGGATACAAGTGGAACTTTGTCTGGCAACCTGGTTTTTATTGGGCAAGGCTTTTCACGCTTAAGCAAATTTCGGCCCTTAACCACTTCGCACCGGGTGGTTTTTCAGCGCCGATGACCGCCATATGGGGGTTTTTGAACAATGCTAAAACAATCAGAACAATATATTTCTGTGAAATAAATTGATAAGGGTATACTATGGGTACCAGAGAGTAAAGCCTGGCACATTTCAGACGTCATTGTGGCTTTTGTCAAGAGATTATCCGTTCGAAAAAGGGCCCATTGTGCGTCGTCAATGGAGCGTAATGGACTTGTGTGTGTGCATGTATGGTGCTGTCTGTCAATCCCTGACCACAGACTCCAGCCTCCACTCCAGGCAGTCAAATCTTTGAGTTGGTCGGCCACAACGAGCGTACAGATTGCGGTAAAGAATGTGGGGGAATTCCAATGCCTGACCAACGACCGTTGGGCTGTGTGGCATGCAAAGACAATGTCCCCCGCGTGCTTTCAGCTGCAGCGCGGTATCCCTCGATCCTCCACAGTAAAAGTCCCACAATTGCACAATTACTGCTGCTAATCTTGCAATTCATGTGGCAAATTGCGTCAAAAAGGGTCTTTGTACTGATTCGTATTGCTTTGTTCTAAGCTGAAAAGAGTCTTTGTTAAGAATGTGGACAATAGTGGTGCCCGGATTCGGAGGGCCCCGTCGCACAGTCAAGCCAATGGAGCTCCGGATTCGGAGGTCCCAGCACGAAGTGGTTAAGCATGTTGTAACATTACGTGGCTTCAACTATAATCACAATGTACACTTGTACGTATTAAAAAGATGGGGTCAAGCAGACTGACCAGGATTGTGTTTCCCGGCATTCCATAATGACACAAAAAACCACTTGAGACAAAGAACAGAAAACCAATTAGGAGTTTCTGTCAAAAAGTTCAAGAGGTGAAGCACATGCCATTCAGATCAGAGCTGCTTTGATCTTTGAGGCAATTTCTAATAGGCCATTATTCCATTGAGCAATGTCAAGCGAGGATAAAAGCTCGAGAACTTTTTGAGATTTGTGTAAGAGTAATTCCAGTAAAAATGCAATACTTTTCAGGGCTCAAATTTCAGACAACAGGTCTAGTAACTGAAGACTGTTACTGGACCTGAACTAAATACAAGACCTGTAGCTTAATAAGAAAATAAACCCACAAATTTTGCATGCAGTGAAAGGAATAACGGCCATAAGAAAATACTGTTTACTTGTACAGGTCAAAGTCAAAGTTTAACATTTTCTTTATGGTGCAAGAAAAAAAAAACACTAGACAGCCCGTCCAGTCCCAGTGAAATCACACTCGGCACTAGACCGACGCTGAAATCACTAGACTCAGTCCACGGTCTAGTGGATATTTCGAGCCCTGCTTTTGTAGTTGTACAACTTGGATTAATACCGGTACGTATGTTGCATCCACTGCCTCAATTGGTCCTGAAAAGGATGATTTTTTTTGGTGAAGCGATGCCGGCCAGTCTCCCACTAACTCTGACCTTTGACATGACTTTTGCTCCCACTTCTTGTCCGGAACACGGCATCAGTGCGGGCGCAGCTGTTGAGGTGGTGGTGGTGGTGGTGGTGGTGGTGGTGCTGTCTAGGAGCTGCTGGGGCCGGGTAGAACTCTCTCCTGTTGATGTCGTCTACCTCCGTCTGTTTCTTCTCGATGAAGGCTCGGATCCGTCTCTGAATCTGTCCGGAGGTCCAGAGTTGGTGGGGGAAGAGAGGAGTTAGTGCCTAGATACGTGCATTTTCATTCAGGAGTAATAGGTTTTTTTTCAGGGACACCATGCAAAGTTCTCTTTTGTGAGTACACATGTGTGGTTCTGAAAAGAGCCAGAGGAACTTGACGTTTCGAACAGTATACTCTGTTCGTCTTCAATTCAGGAGACGTAATTTACAATTGCCCTGCAAAACCTATTACTCCTGCTATTCCCACCATGAAAACCTTCAAATCTCATTTTCATTCACTTGTAGTAGTCCTTTATTTGTCCTGGCTTTTCCGGAGTGCTTTCTTTTGTGTCCTGTGCCCTTTTGTGCTAGCCAAGTCAGCATGCACTTTTTTTAGTTACATTGCATATAAGATTATTGCATAACACCATGGGGCTGGCCTTAATAAAAGGTTGCTGCGTTATTGCTAGAAATGTAAGCCCTTTTCGAAAACATGGCCCCGCACTAAGGTTTCGTCCTCACCATTTATCAGCTGAGAATACAGCTTGTGGGAATGTTTTCTCTGATGCCGAAACTCTGTTCTCTTATTCAGTGTGGAACAAAACATTTGTCTCCAAGGAGAACCCCCATTTTACCCAGAAATGAACCCGGCACCTCAGGCAGAACCTGAGCCGCTGTTTCGAAAAGGATTCTAAACATCCCAGCAGGAGCCAGAGAATAAGTCCAAGGAAGCTGCCATTTTGAAAACCCAAGGGTAATATATTATAGAGCACTGCTGACGTGTAGCGGTAGCAGCATAAACCATAGGCAAGGTTGTGCACATCTCAATGTATGTGTACATGATGATGATATACAAGTGCATGGTAGTCAGGCTCCACCACGAATCCTTCAAAATCCTATTTTTGGTTTTCGTCCCATGGAGCCCCAATCCTACAAGATCATCCTCCATCACATTGGGCCTAGTAACCCGTATCCTGCATTTTCCTACAGTGATAAAACCGCCTTATGCCCCCAATCCTGTAAATTCCTACAATGCAATGCAATTAACTCTCAAGTACCCCAAATCCTACAATTTCCTGCAGTAGGAAACTAGGATTCTGTAGGATTTGGGGAGGTTAGGGTTTTAAGGTGCCCCAACATGATTCCAATAGGCACTGTCCGTCCATAGGTTATTCATGTCTATGACTCCGGCTGAGAGATTTTATGTAGTATGAAAGCCGACCATCATTTTTTGTTCGGCCATTTGTAGTCCGCGGCTGTCTGTTTTGTAGCACAGTTTGCTTTAACCCAAGCACATTTCTAGGTTCTTTTTTTCTTGAAGTTCTGTCAATGTTGCTGTGCGTGCTCTCATGCTGAGAACACTCAAGAGCACCGACGCTTCAATCCCGACAGACATTCTGCCTTTGTGAAAGGTCCTGCCAGGATTGAGACAACAGGCCTTGTCCTTTTTTTTTGGAAATTTGCATTTCAGTCATTTAGTAATAGTTGACATTTGTTTTCACTT
This sequence comes from Luidia sarsii, assembly GCA_949987565.1. Taxonomy (NCBI): domain Eukaryota; kingdom Metazoa; phylum Echinodermata; class Asteroidea; order Paxillosida; family Luidiidae; genus Luidia; species Luidia sarsii. Next base: position 37,356,237 of record OX465101.1, read on the forward strand.
TGCCTTTGAGAAAGGCCATGCTAGGATCGAAATGTGAGGCCTCAAAGTTTTGAGATTTTACATTTGTTTTGCATAGTTTTTGAACCCAAAGAGCAGGTTTGCAGAATACATTTCGAGCTGGTTTTCAAAGTTCACCTCTGCATTCGATGCGCTGATCTGTACCACCGACGGGTCCCCCAGGATGGATGGTTTCTGGTCCTCATCTTTGATGGGCTGGGAGGCTCCAGACTCCATGCATCCCCGGGAGCCCTCGTCCTCATCCTCGGTCAGCTGATCATGCACCAGCCCCTACCCCAGGGAGAAGATCCAACAGTTTGGGCAGTACAATCAAACAATTCAAATGAAATACTGACTGGGAACTTGTGAACGATTGGCAAAGAATACTTGACTGGACCGTGACTTGAACCCATCAAAGGAAATACTGACTGGGAACTTGTGAACAATTGGCAAAGAATACTTGACTGGACCGTGACTTGAACCCATCCATCAAAGGAAATACTGACTGGGAACTTGTGAACAATTGGCAAAGAATACTTGACTGGACTGTGACTTGAACCCATCAAAGGAAATACTGACTGGGAACTTGTGAACAATTGGCAAAGAATACTTGACTGGACCGTGACTTGAACCCATCAAAGGAAATACTGACTGGGAATTTGTGAACAATTGGCAAAGAAGACTTGACTGGACCGTGACTTGAACCCAAGACCTCCTGTCTTGTGAATCAGCGCTCTAATAAGATGATAATACTATCTGAGCTAGCCAGCCCTAAGATGGTGGCCTTCCAAAATAGTCAACTTATATTTGCCAGGGTGGGGGCGCCGGTCAGAACTATTAACCGCCGTATATCTGCTGGGATCACATCCCCGTTTTCGAAAAACGAAACCTGGAGTCGCGGGTTGTTTGAATTCGCCAGAGCTGCCTGTATAGGTTTTTTTTAGCAGGCAATCGGGCAAAGCATTGTGCTTATCACGTCCAGCAGGGCAAACCCTCACTAAATTTTACCAAACTCATTTAGTGAGTCCAGGGGATAACCAGGTGGAGAAGTGCTGAGGGTTGACTCTAGTCAAAGTGAATACAGGTAGATAGATGTACAAACCTGAAGGGAGGCCACAAGTTTCTTGAGATGGGTGTTTAGCTGCGATGCGTTAATGCTACAGATGGCAGTTGGGTCCACAGACAGGGACACGCTGCATGAAAGATTCGTCTGGAAAGGGAAGTAAAATAGGTTATGAAAAAATTCATTAGATTTGATCAATTTTATGGAAATAGTAACTAAAAGACAGTTTGGACCGCACCATGGTTTGAACCCAGGTTCCTGGTTTAATGTACATACATGTGCCTCTGCTAGTGCCACTACTACACGTACTACTACTACACTAGTAACTAAGTACACTACAGTAATACTACTAGTAGAAGTAGATCATCATGTACTAAGTAGTAGTAATACTAGTTATAGTAGCCATGCCCATATGAGTGAGATCAAGATCTAAATCAATTTTTTTTTAATGGCAAAGAAAACTTTAACTGAACCAGGACTTGAACATGAGACCAGTTTTAGTTTTAGTCTTTTTCAAAATAGTTTAAAACTAAAGAAGTTCCTGGTCAGTACACACATGTATCGTGGGAACCCCCGTTTTCGACGCTACACGTTTTCGACGCTTAGCCTTCTAACTCACATCGCACTATGAAAACAACTCCATATAACGATCTCAGACTTCGTATCTTACAGTTGGTTTCCTGCTCTTGTCCGTCACCGAAAATGTGGAAATTTAAGGCTTTTCCAGTAGGCCAAACTCGTGTTATTCAAAAAGTTGCTATTTTGGGGTCTATTTTCCTAGGTACAAAATTGGCAGTTGCTTCGAAGCTCCAGTTTTCTTTATTGTTGGTCCTAAAAAAAATCTTAGTGTACCATAACAAGCCCCAACATCCGTAGAAAAAAAAAATATCACGCAACTTGAGGCAGTCCGTTCAGGGTAAAAACTATGGAGGCTCCTATAGGGCGTCTCGCTTATATATTTTTTTTAATTTATTTTTTATTATTATTTAAAGACAAAAAGTAACATGGCCCAATAGGCTTTTTTTTTAAATGAAAAAAATAAAAGGGCAGCTAGAGAAAGTACCAAGAAGGAGGAAATGTGTCTCTGGAGTGACATTGGGAAAGGTCATAACTGAAGAATCAGCGAGAAAGAGGATTGTGGATTTTTTTTTAAACGTCACAAAAGAAGACATCAACCAGACCAATACGTTTTAAGCATAAATTATGAATGATTTGAGGAAAGTGTTAGAAGCAGTGTGGAAAAACAAAAGCAAAGACGAACACAAAAAAACATACAGGGAAGAATTTTACAGTGCCACACAGCATTTTGTGTTATTTTAAGAATTTATTTTGCGTTTGGCTGCACTGGGACACCTTACTAAACACCACTGACGAAAATAGGTGACGATGCTTACTGTGCGGTGCGCCGCGGACGTCAACAAAACCGGGTAATCTTACGGAAGTGACAGGTTTGATCAACCTTCTCTATGATTATTCTAATAGTCTGTGGTGTGGAGAAAGTGACTGAGACCTCTTTTAGTGTGAAACTTTCGTCCACATTGTTCAGTTTGAAGAAAAGTCCTTATATCGTCGAAAACCGGTTATTGGAGGATACATGAATTTATTTCTGCATTGCATAATTCCTTAATTGTGCATCAGAATGAAACAATCACTCTGCCTGCCACTGTCACTGTGCCACTGCCATATTATTAATATTATGAGTGCAATTTCAACAACCAATTTAAGTAAGACGAACAGGTCCACCGACATGATTTTTAACCAACAAATCATTCAATCTAGCAGATATTGACAATATCATCATAATAATTAATATGAATAATAATAAACACTCAAAGTTTCAATAATAAACAGTTCAATCATCAATCTGGACTAGGTTTAGGAAATAAAGATCCATGGAAAGATTCACAGCAATCCGTCACTCACTTCGGATAGGAAATTCTGCAAACACGTGAGGATACTTCTCACGTTGTCATCCAAGTCCATCGTGACTTTGATGATCCAATTATTGTCTCGTCTGAGGTCGATTAGTCCCTTGATAAATAAGATAAACAACGACGATATTCGATAATGACCCGAGTCAGACAGACAGTGCAGACGTGCAGATGACCTCAGTTGACCTTTACACTTCTGACCCCATTATTCAGTCGGGTAAAAATCTCCTTAGTTTATCTTTCGCGGCGAGTGTCGTCTGGGAACCAGGGTGCTCTGTATTCTGTGGCCGTTTTCGAAATGAAGGCTTAGGCTCGGGCTTAGGCTTCGGTCATAATTGATCTTACTCGTTATAATAATTATCACAGGCATCTAAAAACAAGCGTTTGGTCCCAGTTTCTTGATGATTACTCTGTATTGTACCTATCAAGGCAACAGACCTTCATTCGGAAACAACCTGGATTTTCAGGGTTTTGTCAGACGGAGCCTAAGCCTGAGCCCGAGCCTAAGCCTTCATTTCGTAAACGGCCTGTGTACACGTACGGACGTGTGTATAAAAAACATCCGTGCCTGTGTGCGTGTAGGCCACGGACGTGTATAAAAAACCCACGTCCGTGGTGTAGGCCAAAACAAATAGGCTGGTTCCCGTCCCCTACCTGGTCTCCAGACGTCTCACGTGCCTCAAATTCCCATTTAAATTATTTCGTAGGAAGTGAGACGTCTGGAGACCAGGTAGGGGACGGGAACCAGCCTAGCGGCCTAGCGAAAAATCATCATGCAGCAGAAAATAATTTGAGTAGGCAGTAGGCGGACTACGTGGATGTAGGCTACGTGTCATCACCGGGGAGCCGAGTCATGATCTCGGCCAATTTTGTTTCACTAAAACCGAGACAGATACCGCCCTGAATTGACGCAGAAGTCTCGAGTCCGGAGTGCTAGTGAGGGGGAGACAGTCATGGCGTGGTTCGGCGAAATCAAGAGTATCACGGGGAACCTGACGGGCCAGTTGTCGAGCGTGGCCAACACGGCTGCGAGCTTCACCCGCGATGTGCTGGCGGAGGGCACGGAGGAAGTCGGCGGTGAGTGAGTGAGTGGCGTGCCGGTCCTCACCAGTCACCGGCACGGGGACTGTCCAGCACAGCACAACCCCCGCGGGGCCTAGCTAGCGCTGATTATAACGGTCTTATCTTTCCCCTGCCAGCCGACCTAATGAGGCCTGAAATGAGTGTGCAAGCTTGCAGTGTCTGCTCTGACTATTGTCAGTATTGATGCAGTGTCTGAATCATGGATAGCTCTAGTCCCACTTACTGGGCCGCTAGGACTAGGAGCTCCCCTTAATTTTTTTTAAACGAGTTTTGAGATTGTCTGTCGCACTAGCCACTAGTGCAGCAGACAATCTCAAAACTCGTTTAACTTGAAGGGGAGCTCCTAGTCCTAGTCCTAGCGACCCAGTAAGTGGGACTAGGATAGCTCCATGTCCGAATGGACTAATTTAATACTTAGCAAGGGCCTAGGCTAGTCCGAACATGGATGAGGCCGAGTAGTCAGTTGGACCCGACAAGTCACTTTTGTTTAATCGAAATTTGACCCCCCAAATTCCAAATTTTGATAAATAAGTGTGATTTTTTGGGTCCAGGGTCCAAGTTACTCAGACTAGGCCACTACTCACTACAAAAGACACTAGGTCCAGGCTAGTCTGAGCATGGAGGTAGGAAGCTACCTCCATGGTCTGAGCATGGTTCTGAGTAACTTGGAAGATGGACTCGACAAGTTACCCTTTACTTTACCGCTTTAAGTTAACCTTTTTTTTATCGAAATTTGAAATTTGGTCACCCGACCCTCCAAATTTCAAATTTCGATAAAAAAAGGGTGACCAAGTTACTCGGACTACATTTATCCATGGTCTGGCACAACCACTTGGTGAAAAAAAAATGACAAGTTAAGTTACAGACTTCAGTTTTCCCAAAATTCATGATTTTGTGGCGGGTACTGTATGAAGGAATAGTGAAGTGTAGCTACAGTAACTTTAGCCCTTTTACTTTTACTCCTTTTTTAACATTTTTTATTTTGACCGTCGTGCTACAGGGCTACAGCGAATGCATAATACCTCCCTGCGTTATCGGACCATTTTTAATCTAACCGAAACGATCAACTTACTTTCTTGTCATAAAATGACAGTAAATCCACGTCCACGGCGTATGGTGTTGCGACGACTACTCTGGCTTCTCAAACTCCTTCCGAGTATTCCGGTATAAAGTTCATTGCGAATGTCTGCCAAAAAGAGAAATTATCGGCCCCTTTTTGGGGGTTACGAGTGCGGCTAAAGCGGAACCAGTTATATTCAGTCCACACAGACAGTGTGACGTGCACAACCTCTGACCCTCCGACCTGACCCAGCGGTAGCAGTTTCTATATATCAAGTTATCGAGGACTGTTACCTGAGGCGTGCTTACCTACACAGCGCGTAGCCAAGCGAGCCTGAGCTGTGCGGGGAACCGCCGCTCGGAAATCGGCCCTGAATTGATCTATTTTTTTTATTTATCGATTTTTTCATTTCAGTTTATAGGATACACACCACAGCATACAAAAATAACAAAAACTGGGTAAACAAAAATAAATCAACACTAAAAACTAATCAAACAAACAAAGAAATTTGATAGTATTTTGGATATCATTTTTTCCTTTTTAATTAAAACGATAACAAGACAAAATTTTGATTGATTTTCGCTGTTTCCCACTGTAAAACCTTGAACATGCACAGCATACATCACATGTACATGTCGTACTGTACTTAAAAAGTGCTGCAGATTAAACTACCGGTATGCGTCTCTAAGGGGGAAAAAAATACGGAAAAGTGAAAAAAAAAAAAAGTGCCTGCATCCTCCTTTTTTCAAAAAGTTCGGATGAGAAACTAATGATTTTTTGTTTTACTTGGCCTAATACGGTTTGAGTGAAATGCTGAAGTGTTCTGAACTGCTCACTGACTCAATCTCAAAGTATTTGGGAGCATGGTGTTCGACCAGAATAACAAGGTCAGTCAAAAAAGGGATTCTGCGCAAGAGTTAGGTCTGGTGTATAAAACCAATTATCCATTCCTCCACTTGCTGAAGGCCATGAAGGCTTGAAGCTGTCATTAGATTTGCCATGGACATTTTCGTTCACCAGCACTCTGTGCAGCCAGGAATAGACCCAAGCAAGGCATGAACATTGAAGAGCAGCCACCTCCTTAGCTCATTGCTACCGGAAAGCATAGGACCTGGGCTCTATTCACAGCTCTAAGCCAGAATTGACATTTTGCATGACCATCGGCATCCGCAATATATGCTAGTACCTTCAGGCGATAAACTTGAAAAATAGTCTTTGTACAAAACAATGCAATGCAATTTACTGTACTTGTAATATGTAGTGAGTAGGCGTAAGTACAGTAGTAGTAGCTTACCCTCTACTGTAGTTATGCTGGTACTGTGTTAGGTACATGTAATAGTAAAAGTGGTATACCTCCTTTTGGGCCCCGAATTGTAATAATGGTAATGACATAATGTTACATGTAGTGGCAGCTAATTCTCATTACAACCACTGCATGGCCACATCGTACTCTGTCTCTATGATTAAAGGCCACATGCCCAGATATATTACAAAACAAGCCAACAAATTCTTAACCATGAATGTGTTATTGTTAACACAGTAGATTTTACTTTTTGTACTTTACTGTACATGTGCAGTGTACATTACCATCCACTACCACATACAGGTACACAGTGTGTATAAGATTTTCTTAAATGGGGGATTAATTTAAGCTCTTTTGATTTTCAATGCTAGCAAATCCATATTTTTCAATGCTAGCAAATCCATATTTTTGTACTTTGCTGTACATGTGCAGTGTACATTACCATTCACTACCACATACAGGTACACAGTGTGTATATGATTTTCTTGAATGGGGGATTAATTTAAGCTCTTTCGATTTTTAATGCTAGCAAATCCATATTACAGATGTACCGGTACTATAAATTGTAACTTTCAAGATTACATTCAGTTATGGGCTACTGGATTCCCTTTGGGCAAGCATAAGACATCTTTGTGCAGTGCATACATTAACTAAGTGACAGTCTTACAGTAGACCTACAATGTACGTTCCAGTTTTTTAGCAAATGCCTGCTGACAATTACGACCAGGGGCCAATTTCATAGAGCCGCTTAAGCGTCAAAATGTGCTTAAGCGCAAAAAACTCATGAGCCACAGGAGCCCTTGCCTACCCAAACTTCACTTCTGTTCCACGCTAAGTAAAGACGAGTGGAATACAAGTCAAAAGCAATGGACAACACATCACAGGGCAGCTTGTAATCCTTGCTTACACGAGGAAGACTTTTCCTGCTTTGCAGATTTTCACGCTTAAGCGGCTCTATGAAATTGGGCCCAGGCCAAAATTGTGTATGATTGTAGACCAAATTTTGGAGTCTTTTTTTCTGTCAAAGGAGACTGCATACTACAAAAAGACAATTCTGCCCCTGAGAACAGACATGCTTGGATCAAAAATGTCAAAAATCGGGTCATTTTAGTCAACAAGGAGTTGAGCACACTTGTTCATTTCATTATGTCCGGCATTAGCTTAGAGTTCTTGGCAGTGACACTCATCATTGAATTCTTCTCTCTGTTTGTTTGGGGTCAGACCAAGTTACAGAGCTGAAGATGGCACAGGACAAGATTCGGGAACTGGAAGCGATGATCTTTGCGCAGAGATCAGAGGTAAGGCTTCATTGTCTTGCCCGTCACCTCACCGCATCACGTCGCTGCGAATTAAATCATCGGTTGCCAACTCAAGACTCACAACATCCCCAGGGAAACCCTGCTCCAGCCTATTGCCCCCCCCCCCAAAGTTGACACCAAGGTCGATGATGCAACCATGCAAAGCAATGCGAGCAACAAACATGCAGCAGATGTCTGCATATCCTCATAGCCACAGGGTCGTTTCCACCGCACCAAATAAATGCCATTATTTGGATCGCGATTCAAACTCCACTTTGTTTGCGTGTGTGGACACAATAAACTACATTCCATTAGTGGGATTTGAATCGCGATTGGGACTCCACCAAGAGTGAGACTTTTTCAAACAATCACGTTTTTTTTGTGACGCGGTGTGTGTGGGAACGCTCCACTAAATCGCACTGGGTTTTTTTTAATCCCACAATGCACCGCTCACGCTCTGATTGACAGGAAGTGCCGTGCTTGTTAAAATATGTCTCCCTTCGTGGGCCACCCTCAAGGACACACCCACCATTTGACCGTAACTGCTAACCGCAATCAGCTTGTGCTTTTTCGCGACGCGATTGTTTGGCCTGTTTGTGAAAGAAAGAAAATTGAATCGCGTTTCGAATCGCAAATTATTTTCATAGTGGGAACGGCCCTAATGCCCGCTTTGTTGCCACCGCACAGAATGAGCGTCTGAACGACCTAACCCAGGAGCTGGAGGACAAGGCGGAGGCATCGGAGCTGCAGATAAACACCATCTCACACCAGTACCGGACAGTGCTTCAAGAAAAACACGTAAGACCCAAATCTCTTGCCAATCTATCGCACGGAATATCATGCTAGGGAAAAATGACTCTTCTTTGGATCGTCCAATTCCTTCATTTTACACTTCATATTTCTGGATTGAAAAAAAAAGGAAAAATGGCAAAGAAAACATTGTTTGAATGCTTCTGCAGCCTGGGCAAAGACTGGTTGACTTTTTGGAAAGGCCACCATCTAAGGGCCGGATACATCTATGTAGCTCAGGTTGTAAGAGCATTTGCACACATAATCTCAGGTCTCGGGTTCAAATTCTAGGCCAGTCAAAGCTTTCTTTACTATTTTTCAATTTTAATTAATTAAAATATAATTAATTAAAATATATTTAATTTAAATATATTTCAATTCTCAAAGAAAACTTTGACTGGACCCGGGAGTTGTGTACTTGATTAAAACCAACAGCTTGCAATCTGAATGTGAGTAGGCACTTCTGTGTGAACTACTAACCATGGCACATCCTCTCAGGACGGTGTCGGTGCACAAACCTCTCTTCAACTAATGGCTGCACAGTGGAAAATAGACAGCTGTGTAGTGTGTACTTGGATTACGACCCAAAGCTTGCCCTCAGAATGTGAATCGACTTTTTAGGAGTGAAATGTACACTGTGTCCCTGTTTTCTCAGGATGAACTGTCGGTGCTGAAGCAACAGCAGCAGACCATGGAGGACATGCAGCAGAGCATGCTGGCAGCGGCCACGGTGGCCGGACCGGCCCCTGCCCCAGTCCCGGCCCCGGCTATGGCCTCGGCCTCGGCCTCCATCTCCCACAGCACCTCCACCTCCTCCCTCCCCGGCTCCCTGGTGCCGGCCGACGGGCACGACTTTGGCGACGTCATCTCGTCCCAGCACGAGATCAATAGGCTGTCCAACGAGGTGTCCCGGCTAAGCACTGAGTGCAGCCACTGGAAGCAGATGGCCAGCATCACCTCCCAGGCAGATAAGACGGGGGTGAGTGCAAAAGCTTAGTATATGAATCATAGGGTTAGGGTTAGGGTTAGGGTTAGGGTTAGGGTTAGGGTTAGGGTTAGGGTTAGGGTTAGGGTTAGGGTTAGGGTTAGGGTTAGGGGGCTAAGTGATAGGGGATAGGGGTTAGGGTTAAACTAAACTTTTGAAGAAATTGAAAAAAAAAAAAAGGCAAAGAAAAATTTGACTGGACCAGGATTTGAACCAGAGACCTCTGGTTTTACGCACCGGCGCTCTTCCTATCTGAGCTATCCAGCCCTTTTGATGGTGGCCTTCCAAAAAGTCATCTAGTCTTTGCCGGGATGAGGGCGCCAGTCAGAAGCAATTCAACCATGAGCTGCCGTACAGTTATATCTCTTGGGATCACACCCCGGCTTTCATTCAGATGCAAACAACCAATTGTTGTAAACCCTGGCTACGGCAGCTCGGAGATCACACAAAGTGGATGCAGCTTTTCCGCTTAGTGTATAAAGGAGGTGACAAAGATAAACATGTACATGTATGTTCAATGTAATGGACTACTCATTCATCTCAGCAATGAAATTGTATAATGCTTCTGATTTTATTCCTTCCAATTATATTTGTTTCCCCTAAATTAGGAGGGCCCCGATGTTTTGATCCTAGCAGGAACTTTTTGTACACATGGCCTTTGAGAAAGGTCCTGCTAGGATCAAAACATCCGGCCCTCTTAGATTTGTATTTTTCTCTGCTTCCATAAGACTCCAGCCCCAGCGGAGCTGCATTGCAATTTCCAGAAGGCACCTCTGAGTGATTGTGTCCTTTTTTTTACCTCCATTCCCAGCCCATGTTTGAGATCGGTCTTGATCAAGACGACCCCAACTCCAACGCCGAGGAAATCCTACATCTGAAAAACAGAATCAAGGTAAGGCAACTCTTCTTTATCCCCCTGCCAAGAATTGTTCATATTGCATGATCATCTAGATGATGACAGACACTCCAAAGAGTCTCTAAGGAAAAAGGCGCAATAGTGAAACATGTGAGGAGCTCACCGAGCATAACAAAATGCGACCAGCGAAACCGTTTCAAACATGTCGAGGGCCCCGGTGCTTTGAATCTAGCAGGATCGTTTTCAAAAGACCCCTGAGAATCAGCCGGCTAAGGTCGAAATTGCTTTCCCTACTACCTACCGTATCTGTTTGGGTCCTTGCCATTCTTCCCCCTTGAGAACACACGGAGACGGGTCCTGCTAGGATTGAAACTTGTTTGTTATTTCCTCAAAGCCCCGAACCTCGTTGGGCATCTCTTGCTGAATCTGACTCACTGGACAGCTGCATGTGCTGATGTGCCTCCTTTCTTATCTGCAAATTGGTCATTTTGTGTGTCAGTAAACAGTTTACAGGGGTCGAAACATCCACTACACCGCGGACCGAGTCTAGTGATTTCAGCGTCGGTCTAGTGCAGGAGTGTGACTGCACTGGACCGGCTGTCCCGTGGTTTTTTCTTGCACCATGAAGAAAATGGCACTCAATACAACTTTGACTTTGACCTGTACAAGTAAACAACATTTCCTCGTGGTATTCCTTTCACTGCGTGCATTTTTAGTTTCGTATTAATGGCATAGGTCTTGTAAAAATAGCTCAGGTGCTCTGAAATTCGAGCCCTGGTTGTTGTTGTTGTTGGTTTTTTTTGGGGGGGGGCTCATTGAAGCCAATGAACAGTCTGTTACATTTTGATATCACTTTGAGTCAAATCCTGGCATTTTGAAATCTCTTTGGGTCTTTGGGAGCGCGGGGTTAGACTCATCCCGTCGGTTTCTCCCCCTCTGATATTGGACAGGAGCTGGAGCACAACCTGAGCAGGGAGATAGACGAGTCTCAGAGGGAGTTGGCGGCACTCCAGGACGCCCACTCCCAGAAGCTGGCCACCCTGGGCCTGCGGCACAAGCAGGAGGTGGCCGACTACCAGCAGCGCATCGAGCAGCTGGAGCCGGGCCTGCCCCCGGGGGGCACCAGCCCGCCGTCCGCCGCCCCTCTGCGTAGCCCCGACGGTCTGCCGCTTGCAGAGACCGAGGCCGAGCTGCAGGTCAGTACTTCTTGAAGGGGCGGGGGGCACTGTGTGGGAATCGAAGCCTCAGACCCAGGGACTGAGACTTGGATCGAGATCTCAATGCTTTATGGCTGAGGCTGAAGTCTCAGTACCTGAGACTGAGACCCGGATCTGAATGTTTAAGACCGAAACAGAGATTCTAATGTCCAAGACCAACAGTTACGGTAGATCTAAACCGTCAGGACTGAGAAATATCAGTTTCATGGAAACCTTGTGGGGACCTCTGCACCTTTACAATTGCCCTGTGGAGTCCCATGCAACCTATTGTCTTAGGTCGTCCGCAAGGCACCCGCGCATTCGTGCCCCGCAGTTTCCTTCCAATTGTCGTTGCCGGTTCCCCACCTTGCACAGTGCCGAGTCAAGGAACTCCAGGAGGCGCTGAAGGCGTCCAAGCGCAACTTCAGCCAGCTGGACGAGTCCTGCAAACGCCTGCGGAGCGAACTGGAGCAGGTCAAGCAGGTGGAGAAGGAGAAGACCCGCACGGCCGACCTGCTTCGGAGGCAGGTACGTCAGAAGGGAAGGGCAGCCCTGACCACGTTGATGGACGAGCGGAGAGAGGGGCAGCGCTTCCTTCCGGCCGAAGTTGTCTCTGGTCATTCCTTTTCGAGCAGGCAGTCAGGCTAACCCTTGAGCCATACTCTCCAAATGACACAAGGGGTAGTGCAGACTCTCGTGCAGTTATACTCTTGCCCCGTGCAAATTCTTATCAAGCTTCTAAAAGATCACTCAAGAAAAGGGAAAATGGCCAGTACTTTTTTTTATCGGTTGATCGGAGAAGTGAACACATTTTTACTGAATCCTGCAACGTGGGCCCGAGATCTCTGGATTAGTGTGCTCACACTGCCATTCAAACGTAATACTTGATGGGGCAAATAGTCATCCAAGGACATGGGTAAATGCTTCTGACTGGTGCCCCCACCCTGGTAAAGATAAGTGGACTATTTAAGGAAGGCCCCCACTAAGGGCTGGTTTGCTCAGGTGGTAAAAAGCACTGATACATAAAGCCCAATGTCTTGGCTTGAAGCCCCGGTCTACTCAATTATTTTCTCTTTTTTTTTTTTTTTTTTTTTTTTTTTTTCAAATTGTTGACAAAAACAAAGTCAGTTTCTCTTTCCGTTGTTTGTCCGATACGCAATTAAAACATGCAGCAAAATGGCGTCAAAGCCTGTCGTCAAAAATCACCGATCATAAGTGTCCTCGATCGCTCTTCCTTTCAAACCCACATTGAAGGTGGAGGCCCTGAAGGCGGAGAAGGAGAAGGGCAATCAGGAGAATGAGAGGCTGCGGCTGGCCAAGCGGGACCTGGCCGGCCGGCTGGACGCCGAGCGGCAGGAGAACGCCCGCCTGCTGCAGGAGTTTGACCAGGTCAGAGGTCAGGCGGAGGCCCAGAGGGAGGAGGCGGAGCGGCTGCGGAAGCAGGAGGTTGCTCCTCTGCGGCAGAAGCTCTCAGGTGAGTCCAGGCCAACGAGTCCCAAAGATAGAGACGCCAATTTGGAGAAACGGAAGTGAATCAAAAAGGAAACTTAAAATTTTGTGGGCCTGACGTTTCGATCCTAGCAGGACCTTTCTCAAAAGACTCTGCCTTTGAGAAAGGTCTTGCTAGGATCGAAACGTCAGGGCCACTAAATTTTAAGATTTGCATTTTGGTAATTTTAGTCAGTAAGCAGTTTGCACCATTTTTATATACATCTCTAAAAAGGAAACTGTTGCAAACTTCTCACTGACTAAAATGACCTGCAATACGTACATCTCAAAAGTTAGAGGGCCTGACGTTTTGATCCCAGCAGGACCTTTCTCAAAGGCAAAGTGACAAGGACATACACGTACAGTCAGGGGAAGGAAGAAGCCCTTACACACATGACAGAGGAAGGACAAAAGGGAAGGGAGTGGGATGCAGATGTACACCAAGGGAGGGGAGATCAAAGCAGGACCTTTCTCAAAGGCAAAGTGACAAGGACATATACATACAGTCGGGGAAGGAAAGCCCTGACACAGGTGACAGAGGAAGGACAAAGGGGAAGGGAGTGGGACGCAGATTGGCAAATGAATAATGGGGTGGGGAGGATCAAAGGGACAGGAGGGAGGTGGGTGATCAAAGGGGAGAGGGACAGGGAAGATGAAAGAAATTTGGAGAAATGTTGACTTTACCAAATCAAACATGCAGTATTCACTCCCTGAAAAACTTACTTATTTGCATAAGCTGTGTTTTAACATACTGAGTGGATCATGCTCTTAGTCAAGTATTTTGAAGGTTCCCTCTCGTTATTTTTTTTGATTGATTTGCTTAATAGAGCTGTGTGCAGAATCTTTGCCTTAAACTTTCTTGGGTGGAGTTTGCGTCCTGAAAGACTTTATTATTAGCATTATCATCGTTATTACAATTATTATTAGGTTGTACCAAAATGTGGCAAAACACTTTGCTATCTCGACTGACCAAAATTGCAAATCTCAACAATGGTGAGAGTGTGAATTTCAGATTCTTGCAGAACTTTTCTCAGAGGTCTTTGAGGAAGGTCCCGCTTTTGAGTGGCGCTTGAATCGACGGTAGGCCCGTGATCCTGTGAGAAATTCTCAAGAAAGTATAGTTCAGGAAAAAAACGGCTGCACTGTGTCGGCTGAAAAAAGGTCTGTTGAATGTAACAGATCAGATTGCAGGATTACACTCGGGGCGGGCAGAATATGAGGGCTTCCTTTGGATGTTATTGAGTGAAGTGGGGCCACTCATAGCTGTGATGGGCCATCCCTTGATGCACATATCTGTCCCCAAAACTTGCCGATGCATGCCAGAAAATGGAGGACACGACAAAGTACAGCAGCACTTTAGCATGAACCAAGTAATTCCCATTTCCAAGTACAGGCAGATGTGCTTTGCAGTGCTTACCACTCATCCCCTATCCAATTTTATGATCCATGCAAGCCTCGCGCTTAAGTTTTTTTTTAACTAGCCCACCGGGCTAGTAAGTGTAGTTTTTTGCTAGCCCGCAGCAAGTTTTACTAGCCCTGTAAAATTAATATTGAATTTAACCCAAGGTTATAAGGTCAAGTAGAACAAATGATTAGTTTTTACTTTCTCATCCCCGCCCGCATTGTTTTTTGCGTCACACTGCTGTCTACTTTATACTAGTCTGTCGGGCTAGCAAAGTGGGTCATTTTACTAGCCCGCAGCTGTTTTTACTAGACAATGACCGTCGGGCTAGTGCTAAAGTCAAGCCCTGCCATGGAACATTGGCCTAGCCCATCGTAGACAATGGTAGTTGCACTTCAACCAAACTCATATTATTTATCCAAAGATCAGTGGGAGGCTGGGGCCTCCTCAGTTCCACGCGAAAACCCTGGTGGGTCTCACAGCTGCTACCATCCAATGATTCCCTCTGCATAGTAGTCATCTTTTTGATCACGTTCCCCCCGGTTTTGGGTTGTTGTTTTTATTCTTCTTCTCGTTTTTGCAACAGAGATGGAGAAGGATTTGGATGCCATGCGGGCTGAGCGAGACCAGGTCAGATCTGCATTGTTTGCCACTAGGCACAGACTCCTTGCCGAGTTGGATGCTAGCCATGTACAGTTTTCTCATCTTCGCTTTTTGTTTTTCCGGGGGTTTGTTTTGGGGTTTGTGGTCGGTCCCACTGCTGTGGCGGCACCTGCAGCCGCACGGCTCCGTTACAATGCAGCAACCTTCCCTCGTCCCCAGCCACCCCTAACCTTTGACCCCACATTAACACGACTAAAAATGCCAAAACGATGCACCAAAGACAACCTCCCCCTTTTACCTCGTACTAACGTGAGGATTTGAGATTGCAGTGTGCATGCAGTGTGCATGGCCTTGATCTACCTTTGATGCCCTTTGTTTCTCTTTTGTTTCCCCATCGCCTTGCGTTCTGCATACTCTCTTAATGTTCAGGCATCTCCGAGGGGACTTGATAGTCACAAGTTGCCTTCAGTGCATTAGTTCATATACAGTGCCATTGGTTGAAGTGTTTTCAAACCTGGCACGCGAAACCAGACGTCTCGGGTTCAAGTCCCGGTCCAGTCAAAGTTTTCTGTGCCATTTCTCAAAATTGTTTTAAAACCTGTCGTATTTTGCTCTTTGCAAAGCCACTAACATTGCAGCCACTTATTTAACTCTCTTTGTTCTGCTTTGCTTTAGTCTGAAGACCAGTTTCTTGCCATTAAATAGCTAACACTTCGATGGCAGCATTCAGGCACTTAGTGATTGAATCCTAACAGTGCAATCACAGTGTGCGATATTTCAAGCACAGAACCTCAATCATGTGTATAGAGTGACTAACTAAAGTAGTAGTGTAGAAAGTCACCTGTTTTATGAATGCACCAACTATTTCAATGCACTGATATCACATTGACATGTCAATAGACTTTGTTATTCCTACACATTTGATTCAAATATCATCATTCACACTAAAGAGAGCAGAGATGCTATTTGTTATGTGCCACTTCTAACAGATCCAAGCAGCTTGTTTTTCATTTTAACAAAAGCTTAATAATCAACAATTTCCCAAAGGGATTAGGGGTACGGCCCAATTTGATTGCCAAGATCCCTTCTGAGCACAATCGGTGATGTTGCTTTTGCAAGCGTTGCACTGACAATGCTACGGCTCTGACCAGATGAA
Organism: Luidia sarsii; assembly: GCA_949987565.1. Taxonomy (NCBI): domain Eukaryota; kingdom Metazoa; phylum Echinodermata; class Asteroidea; order Paxillosida; family Luidiidae; genus Luidia; species Luidia sarsii. Next base: position 37,372,447 of record OX465101.1, read on the forward strand.
CAGACCGCAGGGTTTGCCAGTGTGTGATCTAGAGACCAGTCTCCATTTGAAATGCAAGGCCGGCTTTAGACCCACAATCTTCTGGCTGTGCTTCTTGCCCAGGTCTATTACATGCTATTAACAGAACACACTAACTCATGCCTCCCCAAGCAGAGTTAACCCAGAGTATGCAGACACTCAATGTAACCCCTCCTCCCCCCCCCCTACAAACACTGCATGATCTTAATGCATCTGTGTGCAAAGCATTGTAACAGAACTGTGTCGCTGTTAGCCGTTAGCAAGGCCAATTTTTCTGTGATAAACCTTAAAAAAAAAAAAACACGACTGGATTCTGAGAAAGAATCAGACAAACTAAGAAAGGCATGCATCAAAACAGTTTATTGTGCAGTATTTTACTGAAAACCTTTATGATCGTTGACCCTTAGGGTTAACGACACCAAGACCTTTGACCCTTTATGTCGAAGGTCATGTCTGATTCTTTTCCCTGTGTGGAGACTGTTGCAGTGTCGTGTGGCTTTTCTGCCGTGTCACAAGCATGCACTGTGCCGTGATTCTTTTGTTTATACTGTAATAGACATGATAGATAGTTAAGGAGTAGTCCAGATTGATGTGGGCTTTCATCTAAGCCACAGACAGCTAGTTTGTTGCCAGCTTTGCTGTTTGCACTGTCCAAATAATCTGCCTGACCATTTAGTCATGGTCCCAGAGGTAGAAATAGATGATGAGATGCATGCATCTGGCAGAACCCTTTCTTTGACGTCATGTGCCTCAAGGTACAAGGATCAATGAAAGTCGCGAAGACAGTTGGACGCGATGGGGATTTTAACCCAGGCCTCCTGCTATTAAAGCGTACATGTACCAGTGCGCTACAGCCCGAGCTATCCAGCGTTTGCCGGGAGTCTTCGCGAGTTCTCGGCTGTCTGTGCTAGTGTGCGGGTGTCGGTCAGAAGCAAAGCCCAGCTTCGATTCTCAGCCTTTCAAATTTGCAAACAGTGCACCAGAATCAGCAGCTGGCAAATCGTCGCTACAAAAATGTCATTGGATCTCGGTCTGTAAGCAGACTCGGGCGGCCATATCGGTTGGAGATCCCAGTGTGGTCTTTACACGTTTTTGTTTTTGGTTTTTTATCCGTTTATTTTGTCCGTCTAGGCCTCGACCAGTTCCACTCGGCAGGAGCTGCATGAGGCTCGGAGGAAGTTCACCTCTGGAGCCATGCAACAACGGTCCCAGCTGCTGAAGGAGAAGCAGGCCCTTGTCAACCGGATGGTGGACGTGGGCGAGCAGGTAGGCAGGCCCAGCCAGAGTTGGATGCTAGCCATGATGTACAGTTTTCTCATCTTCGCTTTTTTTTCCGGGGTTGTTTTAGGGGTTTATGGCCGGTCCCACTGCTGTGGAAGCCGCACGGCTTAGTTACAATGCAGCAACGTTCCCTCGTCCAATGTCCCCCCTCCCTCCCAGCCACCCCTAACCTTTGACTCCAAGTTAGCATGACTGAAAAGAAAAAAATCATGCGTTGGTGGACATGGGCTAGCAGGTAGGCAGGCCCAGCCAGAGTTGGATGCTAGCCATGATGTGCAGTTTTCTCATCTTCGCTTCTTTTTCCGGGGTTGTTTTAGGGGTTTATGGTCGGTCCCACTGCTGTGGAAGCCGCACGGCTTAGTTACAATGCAGCAACTTTCCCTCGTCCAATGTCCCCCCTCCCTCCCTTCCAGCCACCCCTAACCTTTGACTCCAAGTTAGCATGACTGAAAAGAAAAAATTCATGCGTTGGTGGACATGGGCTAGCAGGTAGGCAGGCCCAGCCAGAGTTGGATGCTAGCCATGTGCAGTTTTCTCATCTTAACTTTTTTTTTCGGGGTTGTTTTGGGGTTTATGGTCGGTCCCACTGCTGTGGAAGCCGCACGGCTCAGTTACAATGCAGCAACGTTCCCTCGTCCAATGTCCCCCCCCCCCTCCCTCCCAGCCACCCCTAACCTTTGACTCCAAATTAGCACGACTGAAAAGAAAAAAATTCATGCGTTGCTGGACATGGGCTAGCAGGTAGGCAGGCCCAGCCCCACAGCTAGCCCCCTTGCATCAGCGAGGCCCAGACTAGTATAAGTCTCTGAGGCTGTGCGCGGTGGGAGTGCCAATCCTGAGAAACTTTTGCGGCGACACCACGTGACAGGAATTCTCTGTCGCGAGTGAGCGTGGCTCTGAAGTGTGTGTGAAACCCCCTTGTTCTCTTCAGAGCCTCGTCACAGGGTGTCACTGCAAACCATCTCACAAACCCCAGAACCTCCGCCAAGTGCATCTCCGAAGTCCGAACCGACTCTCCGTGGTTGAATTTTTCATGAAGCTACATGTACTCGCACACAGGAATTTTGCTCGAGCATGAAATGCCTTGTGAAAGCCAGGTTGCCAACGGGAATCTTCCTGTTCTCCATTTTTTTTGGGGGGGGGCTGATCCTCGCCAGGTATCTGAGGGCAAGTCTTCGGTGGCTCTCCTGAAGGCGACCAGGGACCGGATGGACGGCGAGGCGGAGGACATCATCACGGAGATGGGAGGCAGCTCCGGCAGGAGCGAGAAGGGGGAGACGGAGACGGAGGAGGACGGGGAGGAGGACCAGCCCATCACCCCGAATCTCCTCCAGGCCCTGGAGGCGGAGAACAGGCATCTCCGGCAGAAGCTGGCCTCCCTGGAGGCTCCGGCGGGGGGCCCGGTGCCCGGCGGCGCCTGGGCGGGCTCGCGGGGGACCCTGGAGCTGAGCGGGGACAGCGAGACGGAGAGCAACGCCAGGATGCAGCTGGCCGAGGCAGACCTCAACCAGGCGGAGGACGTCCGGCGGGTCCAGTGCAAGAGGCCCGCCTCTCCCTCCTCCTCCTCCACCACCACCACCGCCGCCGCCGCCGCTGCTGCAACCACCACCAGCAGCAGCTCCGAGTGGGACGGGGCCAAGCTGCGGCGAGGGCCTGGCCAGGGCTACCCCACCAGCGAGAGCGAGGTGTTGGCCAGCCAGACCAGCGCCATGGAGAGCTCGGACAACATCAGCTTTGATGGGGAGTACGACGACTCCATCATGTTCTCCGGAATCAAGCAGAGGTACATGTGTGTTTGTAGGCTCGATATGTATAGCAGCCTTCATCAGTCACAGCGCAGTCTGAAAGCCAAACAAGTAAAGGAAAAAACTGCCTGGGAACTTTTAAACAATTTTGAAAAATGGCAAGGAAAACTTCTACTGGGACATGAAGTCAAGACCTTTGGTTTTGCGTACCAGCGCTCTTTCTATCTTAGCTACTCAGCCCTTAGTTGTTGGCCTTCCCAAACAGTCAACTAGTCTTTGCCGGGGTTAGGACACCAGCCAGAAGCAATTCAACCATTAACTGCCGTTTATCTCCAGGAATCACGCCCCCAGTTTCATTCAGATGCAAACAACCAATTGTTGCAAACCTGGCTACAGGGGGGTCATACAAAGCGGATGCAGCTTTTTTCAATTTAGGTCAAACAAACTTATTACGATTATCGAGCAGTTCCGCAAAGTCAAAGGTGAAGATTATTTGCACACGAACCATTCATAACTGGTTATCCATATCAAACAAGGGTAAATGGATATCAAGAGTCGAGCTTGGCTCGTATGGCTCCACTCATGTGGCATTCTTGATTCATCATTGACAGTCTCTCCTCGTCAATCTCACTCCACCCGCAGGTTCCCCGAGGCTGCCCACGTCTTCCAGGAGCAGCTGGAGCACTTTGAGCTGATCCGCTCGGACTGGGACATGGAGAAGCAGGCCCTGGAGGAGGTGGTGGTGCGCATGCGGGAACAGCTGAAGGAGAAGGACGTGGAGCTGCAGAGTCTCACCGCCCAGAAGGTGAGCGCAGCCCCACAACCCTGACGTCCCAGCATGGCAAACCGTATTGGGCTTGGTTGGGTTGGGTTGGGTTGTGTTGGGTTGTGTTGGGTTGGGTTGGTTGGGTTTGGTTGGGCTGGGCTGGGCTGGGCTGGGCCGGGCTGGGCTGGGCTGGGTTGGGTTGGGTTGGGTGTGGCTGGGCTGGGCTGGGCTGGGCTGGGCAGGCCTTGGCTGTGCTGTGCTGGGCTGGGCTCGGTTGGGATGGGTTGGGTTGGACTGGGCTGGGCTGGGCTGGGCTGGGCTGGGCTGGGCAGGCCTGGGCTGTGCTGTGCTGGGCTGTGCTGGGCTTGGCTGGGCTGGGTTGGGATGGGTTGGGTTGGGTTGGGCTGGGCTGGTAGGGTTGGGTTGGGTTGGGTTGGGTTAGGTTGGGTAAGGATGGGCTGGGATGGGTTGGGATGGGTTGGGTTGGGCTGGGTTGGGTCGGGTTGGCTTTGGTTGGCTTGGGTTGCCTTTTTTTGGGTTACGTTTAGTTGGGTTGGGTTGGGTTGGGATGGGTTAGGTTGGGTTATGTTGGGTTGGGTTGGGTTGGGTTGGGTTAGGGTGGGGTGGGTCGGGGTAGGTTGGGGTGGGTTGGGGTGGATTATGTTGGGTTGGGTTGAATTGAGTTGGGTTGCTGAAAGATCCTGCAAGGATACATGTAGGAAGTTATCCTGCAGTCTGGTGGACTTTTGAATTAAGTTTGCTTTAGAGCCAAATACTGAAATTTCGGAAATTGTACAGACTCCAGTGATAATGTGAATCAGGGTATGGACTCAGATTTCAGAGCATTGACTCAGACTCAATGTTTGGTGATTTGTTGTGCCCTTCAGACACTCTTCAGTTGAATCCTTGATCTGACGGGACAAAAAGGCCACCCGTGTTGTAGAGTGATAGCAAGGTTGATACTTGAATGCCTGAGCTGACATGGCTCTCCTCAAACCAACCCTCAATGCCCAACCTTTTGCCCCTCTCAGGGCCTGCAGGCAATCGATAGCCAGCAGCTGGAGCAGCTGGAGGAGGACATTGAGACACTTCAGGACACGGTGGAGAAGATGGAAGAGGAGCACACGGAGATGGAACAGGAGAAAGCAACCATTGCTCAAGAAAAGGCAAGCTCTCTCACCGCAGTCGCCATCCAATTTAACCCAGGGCCAATTTCATAGAGCTGCTTGGTTAAAACGAGAAGTTAATACAGCAACTGCTGCAAACTGCTAACTGACTCAAAAGTTAGAGGGCCTGACGTTTCGATCCCAGCAGGACCTTTCTCAAAGCCTTTACTAGGATCGACACATCAGGCCCTTTAACTTTTGAGATTTTGACTGTGATATACAAAAATGTACTGACTAAGATTACCAAAATGCAAATCTCAAATTTTAGTGGGCCTGACGTTTTGATCCTAGCTGGACCTTTCTCAAAGGCAGAGTGACAAGGACAAAACAGATACATGTACACAAAGGAAGGGGGAAAGAGTGAATCTGTTTTGTCCTTGTCACTCGGCCTTTGAGAAAGGTCCTGCTAGGATTGAAATGATGTCAGGCCCACTGAATTTTGAGTTTTGAGATTTGGGTTAAAACAAGATTATCAATCATATTTTGCATTTTGCTTATTGCATTGGGCTTGTATCCACATTATCTGTAATTGGCTGGCAACTAGATTTTATTTCATTTGACTTTTCATGCTTGAGAATATTTTGGGGCTGATATGGCTTCATGAAATTGGCCCCTGGTCTTAACCAGGAATAATCTCCCCTTCTTTAAATCTCTTCCCTACTGCGTGCCATTCCTACGTCTGATCTCACCCTGGTCCATCTACTGGCTTTCCTTTGTCTACCATCTATCACCTGTACCTTATGTCTCTGTTCCCTGCCTATCAGATGTCATCCTTGTCATTCTGCCTTGGAGAATGGTCCTGCTAGGATTGAAATTTCAGGCCGTCTTGATTTTGTGGATTGGCTTATCTTGGGCCAGTTGAGCCACTTATGCAGTTTCCAACAGTTTTGTATTGCCTGGGAACAAAAAAAAAAGATGGGTTAATTTATTTGTTGGACGTTTTTCTTCTGATTTCAGGAAGCTTTAAAGGCAGAACTTGAGAGGCTTCAGGAGGAGCAGAAGAGGAAGGAGGAGTTCGGGCAGGCTCTGTCCGGAGAGATGGAGGAACTGAGGGAGAGAGTGCTCAGAGGTGAGGAGGAAACGGGTCGCCTCACGCACGAGCTACAGGAGCAGGAGAGCGAGTTGCACCTCCAGAGGGAGGCCGCCGCGGACGAGGTGCGGTCTCTGCAGGGGAGGCTGCGCGAGGCCCGGGAAGAGGCTGCCACCTCGGCCCGGCTCGCCCAGGAGCGAGGGGAGTCCCTGACGCTCCAGGAGGAGTCCCTGAGGGAGACGGGCGACCGGGAGGCGGACCTGCTCCTCCTCAGCCAGCAGCACCAAGAGGCCTTGGACCAGATCATCCAGTCCAGGGACCGGACGAGGGAGGAGGCCGAGCGGCTGGAGGGGGAGAATGAGGAGCTGCTCCGGAGGCAGGGGGAGCTCGACTCGCAGCTGGCCGAGCTGCGGTCCCAAGGTGCCAGTTACGACGAGGGTCTGGCAGAGCTGAAGGACGAACTCACCAGGCGGAAGGCGGAGCTGACCGAGCTCCTGGCCAGGAAAGGAGAGGAGGACCAAGAGATCTCCTTCCTCCGGGACGAGCTGGAGGAGGAGAGGACTATCAGCAAAGAGCTGAGGGACGCTAACATGGAGCTTGGTTTGCAAGAGGGAGAACTGAGAGCAAGCGTGGAAAGCCTCGGAAAGGAACTGCACCTCTTGAAGGAACGGAATCAAAGGATGGTCCGTCCAGAAGACAAGGAACGGTTGGACAGCAGTATAGCTGACCTCGAAGATCAGCTCCAGGTCGCTGTTTCCTCAGGTGAGGAGAGTAAACTGACCGTACACCAGCTTGAAGCCCGCATTTGTGATTTAGAGAGCCTTGTCGATACGCTAAACGACAGCAAGGAGAAGCTAGACATGGCTCTCCGGGAGAGCAGGGAAAAGTTGGACGGCCAGGTTGATTCATCGGAGCAGGAGGCACAGGTCCTGGCCGGCTACGAGACTGAGATTGCCGCACTGAGGGAGGAGACGGAGAGTCTCCGGCAGGAGCTACGTCAGGCCCGGCAAGAGCACGACCGGACGATAGCGGAGCTGACTCAGTCCAGGGAACTGGACGCGGGCAGCCTGCAGGCGGAGCACGAGAAACTCATCCAGCTGAAGAACGCCAAGGAGACGGAGGTGATGAGGTTGCGGACCGAGTTTGAGGAGCTGCAGGCAGACCTCTCGGGCACCAAGGACATGCTGAACTCGACTCTGGACAACCACCAGCAGCTGGCCGAGATCATCAGGAACAAGGACGCGGACATCAGGAGCCTGGCCGAGGAGAACTTTTACTTTGTCCAGGCGGTCGAGGAAGGGAAGCAGCGCGGGCGGGCCCTCCAGGAGGTGCAGGCCGAGCGGCAGGCGGCCTCCGCCCGGCTGGAGGAGGCGGAGGCCAGGAACGCCGCTCTGGCGCGCGAGGTCCAGACGCTGCGGCAGGACCTGAGGGAGCGGCTGGAGCGCAGCGACGTGGAGAGCAAGACCCTGGAGGTCATGACGGAGCTGGAGTCTGAGGTGCGGGACCTGCAGAGCCTGCTGGGGGAGAAGGAGGCGGAAGCCACCAGCCTCCGGGGTGTCCTGGAGGAGAAGCAGGCAGACTTGGCAATCCTTGAAGGCACCTCCGGACGGCAATCCCGGGAAGTGGAGGAATCGCAGTCTCGAATTTCCAGTCTAGAGTCGGAGAACGGGTCCCTCAAGGACGAGCTCACCAATGCCCTGGGCAGTGTCAAAAGCCTGAGTGATGACTTGCGGAGGTCGCAGGAAAGCAAGTCCACCATAGACCCTCAGAGTGAGTGGATTTTAGAGAGGGATGCTCAGATTTTGGACCTCGGTGAAAGCCTCACTTCCCTGAAGGATCAGATAGAGATCCAGCAGCAGGCACAGACAGAGGAGCTCAGCAAGAAGGATGCAGAGTTGTCCTCAATGAATGACAAACTGGACAAACTCAACCAGGAGCTAGCGTTCAGGCAGAGGAACGCCGCCGAAATCAAATCCGAAAGGGATGCTCAACTAAACGAACTGACCGAAAAGCTTGACCGGCTGACGAGAGAGTCAAACTCACATGAGAATGCAGTGACAGCTGGAGACAAGTCGAATGGGATGATAGAAGAGGAGGTGTTCAGCAAAACGGCAGCCGACCTTCAGAATGTCAAAATGGAGTCGCCGGTGCAGGCCAAACGTGTCGGCCAGCTGTACGAGACGATCTCGCAGTCCTCGCTGAGCGATAACGAGAAGCACCTTGAGAACGCCGTGCAGGAAAAGGAGAAGGAGCTGCAGCTGTTGACGGAGAGCCACAGGTCGCTGGCGAGTCTCCTGGAGGAGAGGTCTCTGGCGACGATGGGCAACACCCTGCTGGTGGACCTGCACAAGCTGCAGATGCAGGTGCGGGGCTACGACTCGGAGCGCAGCCAGATGATGACGGTGCTGAACGAGAAGACGCGGGACTGCAGCAACCTGAAGAGCGAGGTGCACCGGCTGGTCAAGGTGGCCTCGGCCCAGAAGACGGCCCTGGAGAAGGCGCAGGAGGACAACCGGGAGATCCAGCGCCGGCTGGACGAGCCCCGGGACGACATGCAGCGGCAGGCCCTTCAGAACCTCTCCCGCCTCATCCAGGACAAGGACCTGGAGATCGAGGCGCTGACGCAGAAGAACAACTCGCTCCTGCAGGTGCTGCACTCGGCCGAGGCCGGCAGCGGCGGCGGCGGCAGCGCGGACATCTCCCGCGTCCTTGGCGAGAGCGAGCAGCTGCAGAAGGAGAACAAGATGCTGAAGGAGGAGCGGGACCAGCTGGTGGTCAGCATCCACCAGAAGCACCACGAGAGCCTGACCTACTACGAGGAGGTCCAGAGGCTGGCCGGGCTGGTCACCCAGGAGACGCGCAAGCAGGCCGGCCTCCAGCAGAGGTACGACCAGATCTACGCCGACCTGGACGACAAGGAGAGGTCCCTGAGTCAGCTGGTGCTGGACGTGGAGCACGGGGACTCCGCGCTGGCCGCTCTGCAGAAGGAGCTGGAAGAGAAGAACCAGTCCGTCCTGGGATTAGAGAGCCAGTTGTCGGACATGAACGAGAGCCTGGCCCAGCGGAACGAAGAGCTGAAGGAATCGGCGAACGCCTCCCAAGTGCAACAAGACAATGAGACGCTAAGTGCCTTACTGAGAACCAAAGAAGAGGAACTAGACGCCCTTAAGCTAGCCACCCCGGAACATCATACTCCTGGGCCCGCACTGGCAAGCGAGGCACCCATCAGGGCGGAAGCCGTTCAGGTCCAGTCAGCGCCACCACCACCAAGTGAGAAATCTCTGAGCAGGCTGGAAGCCGACGTCGCTCAGCTCCGGGAGCAGCTGGCGGACAGGGACGGCGCCCTGAAGTCCAAGCGGGAAGAGCTGCAGGCCAGGCAGGCGGAGCTGGCCTCCCTCAGGCAGGAGGTGGACCGCCAGGGCCAGGCCGTCCTGGAGAGGGACGCCACGCTGCAGCTGCGGAGCCGCCAGCTGCAGGCCTCCACCGAGGAGGCCGCCTCCAAGGAGACGGAGCTGCGGGGCCTCCGGGGGAAGCAGCAGAGCCTGCAGTCGCAGCTGCAGGGGCTGCGGGCGGAGGGCGAGGCCCTGCGGCGGGACAACGAGGCCCTGCAGCACGCCGTGCACAACAAGGACGGCGAGGGCCGGCGGCTGCAGGACCTGTGCAACCGGGTGGCCGCCCAGCTGCGGGAGCGGGACTTTGAGGCGGCGGCCCTGCGGGAGAAGAACCAGACGCTGACCGCGCTGGTGCAGCGGCGGGAGGAGGGCGACTCGGGGGAGCTGCAGCGGCTGCTGGCCGAGACGGAGGCCATGCAGAAGCAGGCCCAGATGTTCCAGCAGGAGCGGGACCAGGCGCTGCTGGCCTTGCAGCGCGTGCAGGCCGACATGCAGGCGATGCAGTCAGAGGTATGTGCAGAGAGCACGGAGACAATAGGGACCGTTGCAATATACACATATGTGACCCGGCACAGCGACATGAGGAATATCCCACCAAAACACTTTTCGAGTAAACAACGCCTGAAGTCAAAGTATCTTCTCAATTCGATTAAAACAAAGAAAATCTTTTTTTTCTTTTTTTTCGGAAAGTAAATTTTTCCGAAATCCGTCTCTAAATGTTGACAAATCGAGGATTTTGAGGGAGTGTTTGTGTACTGTTTTCGATAAAATATAAAGTTCCTGCCTTTTTTAATGGCCGCTTTCGAGGAGTTAGAATGGTGCTGCTATATTGTGTCTGGTACCAAATGAACGAGCGAAGTCCCCTTGTACTATTTACAACAAAGTTCGCACGGAAATAATTTTGATATTATTTGAAAGCTAATGGTATACTCTTTCACATCAGTAGAAAATCTGAAAAATCTCAAAAGTGGGGGTTATCCTCATTATGCTTTGCCGGGTCACATATACACAAGCCAGATTGGCTTTTTTGAGAAAGTCTTCTTGCTCTGACCTTTGTGGATCTATAAATTCCTGGATTACAAGGATGTGCTATAGATATTGACCGAAAAAGTTTCTTTTAGGAATTTCTTTCCATCGGTTTTGAGATTTGAAGGTTTGCTTGATGGAAGCAGAGTTTGCCAAGTTAATGGCAACCCCATGTAGGTCATCTCTTTCAAGAAGGACCTGCAGTCGATTTCACCAAACCCATTGTAACTTATGATCAATCGCAAGACAAGGAGCACTGCACAGAAAGCATACGGTGTGTCACAACTTACGATGGGTTGTCCATCGTAAGTTTGAGGTACGATGCATCGTAAGGCTTTGTGAATTCAACTCCAGGGCTGGAGTCACCGGCTCTCCTCTGACCCGTACTGCCTCTCAAAAGAGATGATGAGGCATCACCGCAGATTGGGTCTGGGTGGGTCGTGGGTTGTAGTCTTTTGTCTTGTTTTTGCCTATGGAAAGAATCATTCGACTTAGTGTCTTGTCCAAACATTCCTCCTCTGGCTTCTACAAATTTTTCTGCCAGTTCAGCCATGCTGTTGATATCTGGTGGGTTCCTCTCCTTAAAAAAAAACGACAATTCAATGTTACGTGCATTAATAAAATGCTCTCTGAGCAACTCGACTCCAGGGCTGGAGTTACCGGCTCTCCTCAGACCCGTACTGCTTCTCAAAAGAGATGATTTACTAGGCGTCACCGCAGACTCTTTTTTTATTGGGGGGAGGGGTTATTATCGTATGGACTCGCACCACCCTCTTCTCTCCTCTGTTCGAACCTCAGTCGCAGAGCAGCCGGGAGAGGGAGCATCGGCTGGGCACCGAGCTGAGCCGTCTGCGCGACCACCTCCTGCAGGTGGAGGAGGGCTACACCAGGGAAGCCCTACAGGCGGAGGAGAGGGAGAAGGAGCTCAGGACCCGGCTGGCACGGGCGGAGGAGGCTGCCCGGTCCAGCTCATCGGCCGTCCACAGCGCAAGGTACACCCTCCACCTTGGAGAATCCCTAAGGCCAGGCATGCAACTTGTCCGTGGATCCCTAAAAAAAAATAAAAAAAAAATAAAAAAATTTAATCAAAGTCATAAGTTGTCACAAACTACTCAGAATGCACCACAGAGCATCTAGAATCCAAAATTTTCCCGGGTCCTTAAGCAGGCCCCAAACCACACACCGTAAGGGCTTCGTGCTTCGCGCTCGCAGTTTCATTCGGACATTTTCCTCTTTTTTTACAATTCAAGAGTTGCATGCCTGTAAGGCCTCTTTGTCAAAAAGATCATCGGTTTGGTATCGGATGATTTGTCCCGTCCGATGTCGTTTCCACCGGATAGCCATCGTGTTTTTCTCACCCCATGAGTCCAGAACAATCGGCTTTCTATCGGGGGAAAATGTATCGGTCGGATGGATTCAACCGGCACTCGACCGATGATCTTTTTTTTGACAAGAGGCCTAAAGTCCCCATCATCATGTTATGGGCCTGTGTAATAACTCAATCAAGAGTGCACTGTCTACCGCGATAATCGAGTCAAACTTGCTTACATTACCCATGATATTGATCACAGAATGGGGCAAAGCACTGTGCTTTCTACAGTACTCGTTGGGTGCAGCAAACCTGCATTGAAATAGATAGTTTTTTAAGGTTTGAATGTTGGAAATACTAAGTGGAAGGTTTACCGTTACTGGTGACTCCATCACCGGCTCTGTTCAGAGCGACACTCTGTCTCAAAGGAGGTGTGTTACATTGTGTCACCGCAAGCATTTTACTCTGTATTGAATTAGTGACAAACCATTAGTGTTAGTTTTCTATATTGAGCTAATAGTCAGCCTCTAATTTGATTGAGCCACTTCAAGAACTCGGTATTCATTTGTATTTTGGTTTTTGGGGGTTGGTTTATAGCAAGGAAGCCGGCGGTCTGTTGAGAGTCTGTTGGCTTAATTTCACGTTGTTCCCTGTATTGAAATTGTGACGATGATATGTGCTTATTTTTGATAATCTGCGACCAATGTTGTGGAAGCCACCTGATGAGGTTCACCATTCACTCATGTGCGTGCGCTGTGGCTTGCAGCAAGACAGCCAGCAGTCAGATCGAGAGTCTGTTGGACCGGTCTCACACAGTCACCTCTATTGAAATTGTGACGATGATAAGTGGTTATTTTGGATGCCTATGAGTGAGCTATCAATCTTCCACCAATGTTGTGGAAGCCACCTCATGAGGTTACCCCATTCACTCATGTGCGTGCGTTGTGGCTTGCAGCAAGGAAGCCAGCAGTCAGATTGAGAGTCTGTTGGACCGGTCTCACACAGTCACCTCTATTGAAATTGTGACGATGATAAGTGGTTATTTCGGATGCCTATGAGTGAGCTATCAATCCGTTACCAATGTTGTAGAAGCCACCTGATGAGGTTACCCCATTCACTCATGTGCGTGCGTTGTGGCTTGCAGCAAGGTACATGTAGCCAGCAGTCAGATTGAAAGTCTGTTGGACCGGTCTCACACAGTCACCTCTATTGAAATTGTGACGATGATAAGTGGTTATTTTGGATGCCTATGAGTGAGCTATCAATCTTCCACCAATGTTGTGGAAGCCACCTCATGAGGTTACCCCATTCACTCATGTGCGTGCGTTGTGGCTTGCAGCAAGGAAGCCAGCAGTCAGATTGAGAGTCTGTTGGACCGGTCTCACACAGTCACCTCTATTGAAATTGTGACGATGATAAGTGGTTATTTCGGATGCCTATGAGTGAGCTATCAATCCGTTACCAATGTTGTAGAAGCCACCTGATGAGGTTACCCCATTCACTCATGTGCGTGCGTTGTGGCTTGCAGCAAGGTACATGTAGCCAGCAGTCAGATTGAAAGTCTGTTGGACCGGTCTCACACAGTCACCTCTATTGAAATTGTGAGGATGATAAGTGGTTATTTCGGATGCCTATAAAGTGAGCTATCAATCTTCCACCAATGTTGTGGAAGCCACCTGATGAGGTTACCCCATTCACTCATGTGCCTGTATTGTGGCTTGCAGCAAGGAAGCCAGCAGTCAGATTGAGAGTCTGTTGGACCGGTCTCACACAGTCACCTCTATTAAAAATTGTGACGATGATAAGTGGTTATTTTGGATGCCTATGAGTGAGCTATCAATCTTCCACCAATGTTGTGGAAGCCACCTGATGAGGTTACCCCATTCACTCATGTGCCTGTATTGTGGCTTGCAGCAAGGAAGCCAGCAGCCAGATCGAGAGCCTGTTGGACCAGCTGCACATGGCCACCAGTCAGAAGGAGCAGGCCTTGCTGCAGCTGGGAGAGAGTCAGGAGCAGGTGCTGCAGTACAGCACCTCACTGGCCAACCTGCAGATGGTCCTGGAGCAGTTCACTCAAGGTAGGTGCGGACCGGCAGTCCATTTCACCAGACCTATCGTAACCAGACGATGAGCGATGCACAGAAACCATACGGCGTATCACAACTAACGATGGGTTATCCATCGTACGTTGAGTCTGATGCATCGTAAGGCTTTGTGAAATCCACCCCTGGCCTTCTTGTTGCATGACTTCTTTCTGTCCCTGTGCCTCACAAAGATTTACTACTTACCCCCCCCCCCCTCTCTCTCTCTCTCTCTCTCTCCAAACTTTCATTTCAGAGAGGCATTCTTTAGACGCATACATCTAATTTGATGATTTGGGGGTGGGTTTTTTTTTTAACTCCAATTTTTTGGAGGTAAGATGCCATGCCTAAAGGTGGCTACACAAAAATTGACTGATTTAAAAATTGTTTAACAGTTCCCAATAAGTTAATCCTTAATTTGTTGGACTTAGTTTAAACAAAGCTGCATCCACTTTGTGTGATCCCTGAGCTGCTGTAGCCATTTTTACAACAATTTGGTTGTTTGCATCTGAATGAAAGCGGAGGCGTGATCCCTGGAGATATACGGCAGTTAATGGTTGAATTGCTTCTGACTGGCACCCCCATCCCCGGCAAGCAATAGTTGACAATTTGTGAAGGCCTCCATCTAACAGCTGAATAGTTCAGGTGCTAAGAGCGCTGATACGCAAAACATAAGGTCTCTGGTTCAAGCCCCGATCCAGTCAAGGTTTTGGTTTCCTTTTTTCACATTTGAATTTTTTTTTTTAATGTACAGGGCCTGCATTTCAATCCTGGTGGGCCCTTTTTTTTTTCAAAGGCAGAATGAGAACACATGTTTTTAGGCCTGTAATTGTTTTTGGTGATCGTGTTACAGAAGTGGAAGTTTTTGGGCTGGCAACCTGATCTCATGTGCTCAGTCTGCTCCTCTGAAAATGGCCCTCCTCCGGCCCATTTTCATGGAATTCCTTCTTTTTTTCACCTCCACGAGAATGCCGAGAGAATACCATTTGTTCTGTGAATGTCTGCCCCTTGCAGAGAAAGAGGCGGCCGTCGCAGCCGACGTCGAGAGGTACAAAGTGAGGGCCGAAGAGAAGAGCAAAATCGCGGAGCAGCTCTTCAAGCAGAATGTGGAGCTCCAGGTAAAAGAGGCCGGCAGTCGGACATCCCCGTCCCAAGATCGGCTTCGGAAAGCGTTGAGCAGTTTCCTTGCCGCAGATGCCAGTGTTGCTGTGATGATCACAGCACCTGCCACTGCCCACGCCCCTAGTCCACTGCATGACCATGGCCAGCTCGGCGGTCAAGTTGGTATTGACACGTCTCCCACTAGAGACCAGTGTTGGATTTTACTACTAAACGCATCCATCGCAAGTGGTTGAGCGATGCACAGAAACCATACGGTAATGTTGTGTTCCGGGATCAGTAAGGCTTTACTCTTCAGACTTTCTCACTTTTCACATTGGACTAAGTTCACTTTCATGTAGTGGCAACGAAATACAGCATTCTTTTATTAGATTTAACGCAGCATCTAGCAATTGTACTCTAACTCTCTCTTCTACTCCTGTCTTAGCAAGAGTGGTGCTCACATTTATACAACTAGTCTAAGGAGTTGGGGGTGTGGTCTAAAAGAAGTAGGTGACCTATAATTATAATACAATACTTAAATGATGGAGGATAGAGGGCTTGGTCAACAGGTTTCAATGCAGGAGGTCTGGTCAGAAGGTTTCTAGGAAAGCGGTCAGTGGTCAGGAAATTATTGAGTCATGTGTAGTAGTGGGCTGAAGGTTACTAGGCAAGGGGGGTCAAGATAGATAGGTATGACTAATACACAACAGTAACTTGCGATGAGTTATCCGTCGTAAGTCAATTCCCGATGCAGCGTAAGGCTTTGTGAAATGCACCGCCGGGTGGATTTCACAAAGCCTTACGATGCGTCGGGACTCGACTTACGATGGATAACTTATCGTTAGTTGTGTTAAGCCATCTGTGCATCGCTCATTGTCTTGTGATGATGATGGATTGTAACTAGATACGATGAGGTTTGGTGGAAATGGACTGCACAAGCCATGGATTGAAATCCTGCCCAGCCTGCCTGTGTTTGGTTTTGTATACTTTTCAGGAGAATAGCAAAAAGGATTGGACTACACCGGGATTTGGGTCCAGGCCTTTAATGTGTCAGTGCTCAACCACCCAATCTACATCAGATTGAATGTACTAGTGCTCTACCACCTTCCTAGGTGCTGACATAGAGTCCTGGCCTCTGGTTTAACCACCCAATCTACATCAGATTGAATGTACTAGTGCTCTACCACCTTCCTAGGTATTGACATAGAGTCCTGGCCTCTGGTTTAACCACCCAATCTACATCAGATTGAATGTACTACATGTAGTGCTCTACACCTTCCTAGGTACTGACATAGAGTCCTGGCCTCTGGTTTAACCACCCAATCTACATCAGATTGAATGTACTAGTGCTCTACCACCTTCCTAGGTACTGACATAGAGTCCTGACCTCAAGTCTGTCTTAAGTTTTC
Source organism: Luidia sarsii (assembly GCA_949987565.1). NCBI lineage: Eukaryota > Metazoa > Echinodermata > Asteroidea > Paxillosida > Luidiidae > Luidia > Luidia sarsii. The sequence goes on from OX465101.1 coordinate 37,388,771, forward strand.
TCGGCCATTTTTTTTTTTTTCAAATTCTTTCATAAATTCCCAGTCGGCGTTCTTGACTTTGTTCGAAATGGACTGAGTCCTCGGAAACATTTCAAAGGGGGTGTTTTCAGTGTGGGTGACGCCCGTCAGTCCCCATCGCTGAATTGTCTTTGTCTTCGTCCGTTGCCGATCTCCTTGATGCAGGAGCGACTGGCGTCCACCTCTGAGGCCCTGGAGGCTGCCTCCAGACTGAGTGAGCAGCTGGACAGGAAGGAGGAGGCGGCCTGTAGGCTGAGGGAAGAAGGTAAGCAGGCGTCCACCGTGTCGTCTGTGGCACTGTAAACTCGGGCTGGCCTTCATCGGCGTCAGAAGACACGGCGTGTCGATCCCTCTCCTCCAGTCCACAGGCATGCAACTTGTCCGCGGATCTATTTCCGCGTTTTATTTAATTCGGCCATTAAAAAAAATAAAAAAATAAAATAAAAAAATTAAAATCAAAGTCATAAGTTGTCACAAACTACTCAGAATGTACCACAGAGCATCTAGAATCCAAAATTTTCCCGGGCCCTTAAGCAGGCCCCAAACCACACACCGTAAGGGCTTCGTGCTTCGCGCTCGCAGTTTCATTCGGACATTTTCCTCTTTTTTTACAATTCAAGAGTTGCATGCCTGAGTCCAGCCACAGCTGGCCCAACGGGAGTTGTTATCGCAAGTCAGTCAAGAGTGGTGCCAAATACCATGCAGGCCCATGATGAGCAACGCCACACCGTCCAGGCCTGTGTCGTACACACTGTATATGCTCTTGAGTTATCTGACTCTGACTAGTTCTTTCATCCGTTGATCACGTCGAGCAAGGGCAAACCCTTATTGAATTTCATTCTCCTCGACGCAAACATCATGTTACATCTATGATGCAACGCGGTACCCGCCGCTGTACCTTATTCAAATCCCCCACACAACCTCGACCAGCTCGGTGGTCCAGTGGTTAAGATGTCCGTACTAGAAAACGGGAGTCGCGGGTTCGACTCCCGCCCGAGCTGCCTGAAATATTTTGATCAGGCACCGGGGCAAAGCACTGAGCACTCAGTGTTTATCACGTCGAGCAAGGGCAAAAGCTCTTTGAATTCTTCAGGCATGCAACCTGTCCGCGGATCCGCGGATTTCCGCGTTTTATTTAATTCGGCCATTAAAAAAAAAAATAAAAAAAAAAATTTAAATCAAAGTCATAAGTTGTCACAAACTACTCAGAATGCACCACAGAGCATCTAGAATCAAAAATTTTCCCGGGCCCTTAAGCAGGCCCCAAACCACACACCGTAAGGGCTTCGTGCTTCGCGCTCGCAGTTTCATTCGGACATTTTCCTCTTTTTTTACAATTCAAGAGTTGCATGCCTGATTCTTACAACTGGCCGTCCAGTCCACCAGATGTGGATCTTTGTTTTACTCAGCCGCCGGGTTTTTAAGCGGCCCCTCATTTTTCAGTGGTCTGCTTGTCTCTCGTCCTTCGTTCTCCAGTTTGCAAGAAGGAGGAATTGCTCCATGAGTACGAGGCAAGGTTTGACGAGATTGGGAGCGCCAACCAGAGCAAAGTGGAAAAGTGAGTGTCAAGTCGTGATTTGAAACGTGGATAATATTAACAAAATTGTGGGCCTGACGTTTTCAATTCAAGGAGGCCCTTTCTCAAAGGCAGGACGGATGACATTGAATCTAGCCGATTCAAGTGTATAGTATTTATTGAAATTGGTTAGATTCAATTTGACAGCCTTTTTTTGTTTTTGGATTTTGCAAAAAAATGAAGAATCGCAGAAAATAATTAAACAGCAATGATCCATTTTTGATTATTATTTTTATTTTTTAAGGAATTTCTTTATTGATATACAAAAAATGTTGCAAACTGCTTACTAACAAAAATTACCAAAATGCAAATCTTGTTTTAATTTTTTTTTAATTAATTTTTTACATTTTTAAATTTTAAGAATGTCTTTATTTTCGGATAAGAGTGAGCTTTTCGTGAAAACCTTGAGGTTTCTGTTTAAAAGCCTGCGAATGTGGAAGACCTGATCTTCGTAGCTGTTGAAACAATTGAGATCTTGTTCAGTGAGTGTGGACTGGGCTACTGACAAAATGAGTCGTCTATAATATTACAGCTGAGATTGTAAGAGCGCTGGCAAACAGAAGGGCAAGGAGTAGGGTAGGGATTAGTGGGATGAGGGGGAAAGATCAGAGAAAAGGGCAAGGAGTAGGGTAGGGATTAGTGGGAAGAGGGGGAAAGATCAAAGAGAAGGGCAAGGAGTAGGGTAGGGATTAGTGACAAGAGGGGGAAAGATCAAAGAGAGAAGTGTGAAGGAGTGAACACAAAAGAAGGATTATCAGAAAGCTGCAAGGTGTTAGTCATTACCCTCCTGGATGTTGAGACCATGTGGTTGAATAGTCCGAAGACGCTTCATCCACATTTTCTCACGGCTTAGACGGACAGCATTACTACGGTGACCAAGTGATTCTATGCCCAGTACACTTATATCTGATGATCAAATGATCAGGGAGATTGAAGTGATATCCAACAGGGGTGTCCATTTTACCGGTTTTGATAGTTGACCTATGGCAATAGATCCGTTTTTGCTAACATAAAAGGATGAATGCTTTGGGGAAAAAAGGGCCACTTCTTCAACACAGAGACTACCCTTTGTCTTCCCCACCCACAGACCGCTGATGAGAAACCTTCTACTGGGCTACTTCACTGCCCCCCAGAAGAAGCGGCAAGAAGTTCTCAAGCTGCTGGCCAGCATTCTCAACTTCAGCCACGAAGACATGCAGAAGGTACATTCTGTTTACGCATGTAATAATAATAATAATAATAATAATTTATTCAACTTATATTGCGCTCTTTCCAGGACCAGCCTGTTCAAAAGCGCATTACAAAAAATGAATTCCACAAAACCTAATAAAATAGCAAAACATAAAAGCAAGAGCAGTATTAAAAAGCCTTAGAGAACATATTAAATATATATATATAATATTATGATGCATACTAAATCTGAAAAAAGAAGAAAAAAGATCAAGATAAAAATGAACCTAACATAAAAATATGTAATTACAGCAGTTAGAACCGGATAATAAGTGAATACAAGAATTAGGTATATACAATTAGGATGAAATTAAAACAATTTGGAGAACACATTATACATGTACATCACCAAACGCTTTCCTGAAAAGAAAGGTTTTAAGTTTAGTTTTAAAAAGATTTTAAAAGTTTAGTTTTAAAAGTTTAGTTTAGTTTTAAAAGATTTTAAAAGTTTAGTTTTAAAAGTTTTTAAAAGTTTAGTTTTAAAAAGATTTAGTTAGATGTAATGCGTCCATGTGAAACGTAGTCGTCAAACCCTGACCCACCTTGTCATCAATCTCAGGCGTGGGTGGGCAAAATTGTGCTGGACACACAAGGTTTGTGGTCTAACCAATGGTGCACAGAAGCCGAGGAATGAAATGTGCACACGTGTGCTGTGCCATCGGCATGAGTGTAATGTTGTGCTAAATGAGACTTAAGGCTTTGCATGGTGGGTGAATCAATATAGGAAGGTTTGCGGTGAACACCATGTATCAGGTCTCTTAACCACTTCGCGCCGGGGGGTTTTTCAGCGCCGATGACCGCCATACGGGGGTTTTTGAACAATGCATCATTTTAAAATCTTGCTGAAACAATCGGAACAATATATTTCTGTGAAATAAATCAATAAGGGTATACTATGGGTACAAGAGAGTAAAACCTGGCACAATTCGGACGTCGTTGTGGCCTTTGTCAAGAGATTATCCGTTCGAAAAAAGGGCCCTTTGTGCGTCGTCAATGGACCGTAACGGACGTGTGTGTGTGGGTTCGTGTACGCTGCTGACAATCCCTGACCGCAGACTCCAGCCTCCACTCCAGGCAGTCAAATCTTTGAGTTGGTCGGCCACAAACGAGCGTACAGATTACGGTAAAGAATGTGGGGGGAATTCCAATGCCAGACCGACGACCGTTGGGCTGTGTGGCATGCAAAGACAATGTCCCCCGCGTGCTTTCAGCTGCAGCGCGGTACGCCGGTATCCCTCGATCCTCCACAGTAAAAGACCCACAATTGCACAATTACTGCTGCTAATCTTGCAATTCATGTGGCAACGTGCATCAAAAAGGGTCTTTGTACTGATTCATAATGCTTTGTTCTAAGCTGAAAAGAGTCTTTGTTTAGAATGTGGACAATAGTGGTGCCCGGATTCGGAGGGCCCCGTTGCAAAGGCAATCCAATTGACCTCCGGATTCGGAGGTCCCGGCGCGAAGTGGTTAAAGGAAGAGGTATGGTTCTGAAAAGAACCTGAGGGTAACTCGACGTTTCGACCAGTATGCTCTGGCCGTCATCAATGTTGTGCTGATCCTTCAGCAGTGCCTGCTTCATGCGCTTGAAGGACTGGGTTCCTCCTTCCCAACTCAGGCCGAGTGATAATGCCCTCCGGTGATCTCTTCCCAACTGTTGACTGCAGCACATGTGCTCAACTCCAGTCAGTTGAGCAGGTTCTGGCAGTGAGCTCTTTGAGAGCAATGGCCAGATGCTCCTTGTATTCCGTAGGGTGCGGAAGGCCATTCCCCCGGGATGGATGGGGCATCCTTTTTCAGATAAGCAGGGCTCCGCATCTTCAACTCCAATGTGAAGTCCATCCTTCTCTATGGATGCGAGGCATGGCGGACGACAAAGACGATGCAGCAGAAGATCCAGACATTTTTCAACACCTGTCTGAGGCACATCTACAACATCCGATGGCCGGAGAAGATCCGAAATGAAGACCTGTGGGAGCGAGCGGGACAGGAGCCAGTGGCCAAGCAGATACTGTGGAGGAAGTGGGGCTGGATCGGACACACCCTCAGGAAACCGGCATCCAGCACCACACGCCAAGCCCTGACCTGGAACCCGCAGGGAAAGAGAAAGAGGGGCCGGCCTCGCAACAGCTGGAGGCGAGACACTGAGGCAGAGTTGAAGCAGCAGGGTACCAACTGGACAGGAATAACAAGAGCAGCCCAGAATAGAGTGCGATGGCGAGGGGTCGTCGATGGCCTATGCTCCACTGGGAGCGATGGGCTTTAGTAGTAGCAGGGCTTTAGACAGGATGGCATTGCATGACGGATTGCAGTTGGTAACCCATGGAGGCTTGCTTGCCGGTGAGGTTGGAATTTGGAAGCGAAACTTTACTGTTGCCTTCCATGCAGCCGATTGACCGTGGCGATATAGTTTCTGTGCTTGATGAGTGGCCGCCGTTTTGAGTTTTGGTTTGAGATTTGTGGAGTTGTTTATTCTTCCTTTGCTCGTACTCACCTCACTTGTTAGCTCCCACTGTTGGTCATCTTTTGCCATAGGTTGGTGTAGAGCAAAGTCCAGGCGGTTGGCTGTCTGGATTGTGGGGAAGGGGAACGCCAACCAACACGCCGCCCTCCACACCGAGAAAATCAGCCTTGGAAAATGTGAGTACTGCCCGCAGGGAAGCCTTAGCTGTGTCACATTGTCAGCTAATTAGATTCTCAGTGAAAGGCATGTAGATGATCTTTCTCCCCCCCCCCCAAAACAAAAAAAGAAGAAATGACTTGCAGGCCAAAGCACTCTTGTCAGATCTTGTCAATAGATTGATTGAAAGGTAGCTTGACAATTTTCTTTTAAGGTGATATACAAAAATGTTGCAAACTGCTTACTGACTAAAATTACCAAAATGCAAATCTTAACATTTAGTGGGCCTGACGTTTCGATCCTAGCAGGACCTTTCTTCAAAGGCAGAGTGACAAGGACAACACAGATACATGTACACGAAGGAAGGGGGAAGAGAGTGAATAGGACACGGATGAGAAACAAAGGACAAAAGTTATACTTTTTATTAGAAGTAGGAGTGGAAATGAGAAAAAAAATATGAATGCAGTGGTGTGGAATTCAAAAGCTTGTTTGTGCATGCCATGATTTGTGATGTTTAAATGTGCACTTTTTTCCCTTTTTTTTTTCCCTTTTTTTCCCCCTTTTTTTCCCTTTTTTTTCCCCTTTTTTTTTTCCTTTTTTTTTGGGGGGCGGGGTTATCCTTCACGGCAGTCCTTCTCGGAGCAGTTTGTCAAGTTCCTGCAGATGGAATCCAGCCCGGCACCGAAGCTCCGCCTACCCGTGGAGGAGATGGCCCAGGACAAGCCCCGCCCGGGCGCCCGCGCCGCCCAGGGGCCCGCCTTCAACCCCTTCTCGGCGCCCGTGCCCCAGTACTCGCCCTTCATCCAGCCGCACCGGCCGGCCGCCAGGGCAGGGGCCGGGGCCGGGGGCGGGGGCGACCTTGGCCGGCCCACGCTTGCCCCCAAGGACGCCCTGCCTGCCCTGCCCACCTTTGCCCCCATCGCCCCTGCCGTCCTGCCTGACACCTCAGGAAGGAACTCGCCGCTGCGAGGGTCTGCCTCAGATGCCCTCAAGGACATACTGCAATAACATGAAAACCCACATCTCAAAGAGATGAAAAAGAAAGAAAAAAGGGACCTGACTCCCTGATTCAACCAGGACCTTTCTCAAAAGCAGAAGATCCTGCTTTTCTCAAGGGGCAGACAATTTTGCTGGGTTTTTTTTTGATCCCAGGAGATCCTTTCTTGAAGGTATAGAAGTCCTCCTTTCTCAGAGGCGGAAGAATTGTTCCCTTTGAGAAGGTCAGAATTCACACATAACCCTGAAAGGCAGAATTCCGAGAAAAGGATCAAATCTTGCCTCTGTCAGAATCGTTGATATTTGTGCTCTCAGAAGCTTACATTTGTAAGTTGCAATAGAATGAAACCAGGCGATTTTTCTGTAAGATTTCACGGCCAGTTTTCAACAAGATTTTCACACCTTTTTTTAAGGCAACCCATAGAAATAATGATTCTGAAAGTGACTTCTGAAGGAAACTGGCATTTTCGGGGGAGAGTACCCCCATAGTTTTTCATTCAGTTGCATTGTTTCTCAAAAATAGTGGCTGTAATAGTGGCAAAGCCTACTACATGTAGCTCTGCACTTGAGACTCCGCATTCATTTTTCTGAAAGTATTTGGCCTCAATTGTACCTCAATTTCTAGAACTTTCTCATGTGTGTTACGGATTGATTTGCCAAAACCCGTGGCGGCTGTGGATTTGAGTGGCTGATACTGCCGGCAGTCTCTCACCAACTTGTGTGTGCTTTGCATTGATAATTTCCATATCAAGACGAGATTGTATACTGTAATTAAGAAAATCTCCCTCAAATATCAAGGGATTTTTTATGATGGGGGGCAGTATTGTGCCAAATTTTGTTCTGAAATGGGACATTTGTTTGGCCGACCTCAGAGTGAAACTCTGAAATTGTTGCATTCCTTTCTGTTAAGTCAAATTTGTATTGAATTAGGACATTCGCTCCTTTCATTGATCAGTTTTGCAGTGTTTAAAGCTGAGTAAGATATCTATTTAATAGGTGGATTTAATGGACAATGTTTGACTTTGGTACCCATGAACTTTTCGACGCATTCTGGTCGCAAATTTGATTTGAACCTGAGACCTTGGGAGTGAAGTTTCAGCACTCTGTGGCCCTTGAGCTGTTCAACCCTGTCCATGACCTCCCCCCCCCCCCCCACACACACACACAAATAGTGCATTGGTGGGTTTACAGGTGGCATTTCAAAGGTACCAGTATATCAACCCAACTAGGCCGGAGTTGATTATGGTTCCCCGGCAATTTCTGTCTTCAGCGTCACGTCTGCTGAGATTTGACCGATATTGCTTCCAGACTCTTTTCTCTCATTCTTCCCGCACATTTTTATGCCATTTTTATGGACCAACGGTACAGACGTTACATAGTAATTGGTCGTCGCATGTTGGTCAAAGGTGGCAAATTTTAGAAAGAGAATTACACAAGTCATTCCCAAAAGGCCAAAACAATAAACAATAATAAGAGATCCCAGATCACCACATTTTATTTGGGTCATTTACATAGGGTCTGATCCCAACGTGAACATCTCTACCACAAACTTAAAATCATGGCTTTATTTTGTGATGATTATGCAATGATGGAATGTCAGCATTCATTTGCGTCATTAATTAGCAACTGGAGCAAAACAAGTATTGATATTAAAACATTTTAGTGGACGGATAACATAATAAGCTATCTGGGTGCCAGAGACGTAGTGATGGCAACCGCACAAATTGTTGCCAAGATCTATAGTGCCTTTCATATTTTTAAGTTTTGGATTTTGGTCATAAATCAGTTAGCAGTTAACATCATATCTGTATATGATAATGCTTTTAGGTATAAGGAACGACTTTTTTTCCTTTTTTTTTTATTTCATGACAAGTTTGAAGCTTTTCATTTGTGAGGTTGGGGAAAATCTTTGCTTCTTTCTGTCAAATTTGTGGGAAGTAAATGAAATCTGCCGTACTTTAATTGTGCATTGACACAAAATTGGAAAACAAATAGATACTGACTTTATTTGCTAATTCCAAAAGTAATTGCCATGAAAACCACCTGTATGATTTCAGCTGATTTATATTTTATTCAATTAGATAAGTCTTTTTTTTTTCAGAGAAAAACTTACTTTGGGGGAAATTTGAAATTGAGCCTAAAGAATTTTCTGAATTGTCTTGAAAATTGTACAATTGTAAATATGCTGTAAGATTAATATATTAAAGACTTATCTTGTTTTAAAACCGATAAAGGCCTTATTTATTGGCAACTGGAAGTCTCTCATTTCTAAAATACAAAACATTTTCCTTATAATCAATCACTTAGCAACCTGAAATCTACTCCCATTTCAGGATTTGAAATGTTGACCAAATCACTCGAAAGTTGGATTGGTCAGCCTCCAATTTGCATATTTTTTAGGAAAATGTTTGGTCTCTTATTAAAATAAATTGCATTTGTACAATAAGTGACATCTCACAGTGAGAATTCAATAACGAATGAAAATGTCCAGCGAAGAGGGCGCTACATTTTTTATGACGTCACGCCGTGAAGGCTGCGCAGGCGCAGACCAGTGGAAAATTATTATGCACGCGTACGTCCGGCAACAACATGGCGACTTTCGAGGGGCATGCGACGAAGCGTCAGCGAACAGAAGTAGGTGGACGAGGTGTGCAGTCAGGAACAAGGGTAATGAATGTGGCTGTTGTCTTCCTAGACGTCTCTGCGTGACGTGTGGTAGCTTTAATTCGTTGGCGAAGCCCTGGGGGATGAGCTTATTTGAGTTCTGTGAGTGAACGTGTGGCGTCTGGTTAGGTAGGACGGGTGTGCCGATGTGAGCATGGTGAGCAGCGTATCCATTATTAATACGTGTACAGACTCACTGCACTGTGCATGCACGTTGGAACAATAACGCACAGTCTGGACTCTACTCTGTAGAGAGTGACAAACCGGCCCAAAGTGAAGAAGACTCGCACGAGGTCCATGTATGGCTGACACCAAGAAGCTTAATCAAGATGACTGACGATGTAAACCTAGACAGTTATTCTTATGTTTATTATTATGACTTTAGTTTTATGAGTGAATGTTTGTGAGAACTGCCTAGGATTTCACAAACTTCAACAACAGTTCAAAGCTTTACCGATGCATCATAAACTCATGCCAGGCATGGATAAGGAACATGGTACACTCGGCTTAGAATGGATAACCCAATTGCTGGATCCCCATTGTAGGTTTTGATAGGTCTTTACAAGTTTTAGTTTTACATGGTTTCTGTGCATTGCTCATTGTATTGCATTGGTCGTTAGTAGTCCGAGTAACTTGGACCCGACAAGTCACCCTTTTTTTTATCGAATTTTGAAATTTTGAGGGATGGGTGACTGTAGGGTCCAAGCACAGTGGCTATGAAATGTGGTAATGTCATCTTTGAAAAATGAAGCGTGCTAACTTACACCGCGCGCAGCCAAGCGAGTGTGAGCTGTTCTGGGAACCGCCGCTCAGAAACCGGTCCTGAATTTATCAAATTTTTTTATATTTCTATTTATTCATTTCATTTTATGGGTTATACACATCACAGCATGCAAAAATAACAAAAACTGGGTAAACAAAAATAAATCAATACTGAAAACTAATCAAACTAAAAAAGGAAAAAAATAATATCCAAAATACTATCAAAATTTCGCATGTTTTTTTTCATATACTGTTGTTGACGGCGAATTAGTTTGGAGAGCCCCGCTCCCACCACAGAAACAAGTTTATTTTGGGAAATGATGCTGGAGCTAATTGGGTTTTGTTTATGTTGTCATTAATTTTTTTTGGTAAAAATGTTGCAAAATGCCTTTGAGAAAGGTCCTGCTAAGGAGAAAGGTCCTGCTAAGGAGAAAGGTCCTGCTAAGGAGAAAGGTCCTGCTAAGTGCTAGGAAAATATTTTCCTCTCTTGCCTACAGATGAAATCCACACATTCAGTGCAATGCCTTCACATTTGAATATTCCTTGGGCCCTGGCCTCTGATTTTATGAGGAAAGTTGATTTCTAAACACTTATAAAACAAGGTACGGTAGGCAGTTCAGCCATGCACAATTGAAGGCATGTATACATTTTGTTTGTGGCTCCAATTTTCAAAAAAGTTGATCGTATGATATTTTGTCCCAAACTTGCTGTCCTCGGTTGTCAAAGTCAATCATCCTGGAGTATATTTTGTTACTATCTGAAGCCAAAAAATGCTTCAAAATCTATTAAAAATGTTTTCCCAAACTTGAGAGAATTTAAGAATGCGCACACTATACATGTAGCAAGCAGGATGGGTAATTTTGAGTAATTTTGAGTTCACTGGGGACATGGCTGTTTCAGTGTGACTAGTTATAACGTGGAAATTTTGAAGGGCCAGTTGTGGTTATGCTGTTTGTTTAAGTTTGCCTGATAGAAAGCCTTGTCTGGACTGTGGAAAGAGCACAATGTACAGTACAATAGCATGCATCGTGCTCACCAAAATTGTCACTTCCTTCAATAGGGTAGTCAGTGGGCTGTAGCTTTGCCCTTCACTTCTCACAGCACCGAGGTGACAATATCCTTTCTACCTGCCTACTCTACATGTATGCTATACATCAGTTCATGCAGCTTCAAGATTCAGAAGTGCATGTTTACATAATGAATACCCATGCACGTGCGGCATGTATGTACATGTACATGAAGTAAGTACATGTATCGTACAGTAGGTGGAGCAGATCATTCATATGCACTTGTGCATGTGTACTGTACATCACATGCTATGAAGATGTTTGCAATGCTTTATACTAAGGCTGTTGTCGACAAGGCTTTTGTCGACATTGTCGCGACAAAGAAAATATTCCAACATGTCGACAAGGTTTTTCGGTTGTCGCGACAAAAAAAAAATACATTAGCATACCTCATAATGGCCAATCTCTGAAAAGAAGGGAATAAAAAAGGAACAAAAAATCCTAAAATTGAGCGTTGAGCATTTCATTTTTGCTTATCCACGCCGCAAAATAATAGTTACTAAATATGTTGTAAGTTGGAATGGATCGCGACGCGACCAAAGAAAATCGTTCACCGAACGCATTTTGCCATTACGATGTACAGTGTAAATACTGTCACTACTGTATAGCGCACGTTTCTATGGCCGGTCGTCAGCAGTACAGTAGCTGGTATACGTTGCTGCATCGCATGCATTTAATACACGTGCGTACGGGATACCAGTGCAATGCAGAGATCGGGAAAGATCGTGGACGTCCGAGGGAAGGATCAAGAAATGAGATCGCACGTGCGTCGCGGTCGGTACCTAGCTGAAAGTAGCCGCATATTTGGGCCCCAAATCCCGGCGGCCGCGTATTTTATTTCGTTGAAAAACGGACCGGAAGTACATTATGTACATCGGAAAAAATGCCTCCTTTGCCGCATACGTTCTAGGTTTGTCTGAATGTATGGCTGAATACGCGGCCTCCTCCGTTTTGGGGCCCAATACGCGGCTGCCTTTAGCTAGGTGCGGACGGTGACGTCTTTTCTTTTCATTGAAACTATCTGGTTCTTCAACTTCCATGTGCATAGCCAATAGGAAAACCACTGCAGCCGCTGTGCAGCGAATTCATAAATATTCATTATTTCTTGCAGTGAGAACGCACGCATCGCCGAACGATGACGTCATGAATAAACAATGAGCAATCGCTTTTTTATGATTTTTTAATGAAATTACAACTGTAACACACAATATCGGTACAAAAATTATTTTGTTATGTATAATCTTAAATACGAAAGCCATTAAATATGAAATTTTATTGAAATTAAGATTATCCATGAAAACTAATTTCACAAGTTCACAACCATGGCGGTTTGACATGCCCCATTCGTTTATTAACTAAAAAAAATCCAACATTGTGACTTCAGATTTTTAACTAAATCAGATCTCTGTCGCGACAATGTCGACAGTCGGCATAAAATTCTCGCGACATGTCGACAAGAATTTTTTCTCACGACAACAGCCTTACTTTATACACGTATAAGCACCATGTCCATTTTGGCTCAAACCAAAGCTGCATTGAAAAGACCAATTCCATTGACACTTGACCTTGTTTCATAAATATAATGCGATGACCATGGTTGTTTTCTTTGTATTTGATGAGTTTCATGTGATTGCCAAATTTACCAATTTTTGTTCACTCTAATTTGCACAATTGGCACGTTCTATCCCCTAGGACCGCTATGATGATGATCACAAACTCTTACCTTCTAAGGTGGTGCACGTCCGTGGGCTGTGTGATAGAGTTACTGATGCAGACCTAGTGGAGGCATTACAGTTCTTTGGACCCATCAGGTAAAAGCCCTAGACTCAGAAGGTTACACTGAACATGCTTGCCAATGGCATTTGTCCTTAGTTCCATACTGTTATTTTGTTACACCGAATTCTACAGAATAATGCAGGAAAAAGGTAAAAAGTGAAGTGAAAAGTGAAAATTTGCTATGATGGGGTATTTTTAAGGCACAGGTTTGATACAGTATGTTGACATTTATTTATTTCCAATGGTGACAGTGGGTGGTTTTTTTTTCCGGGGGGGTTAAGTTTGTGTGTGAGGTTTTATGTTTTGTTTGTTTTGAATAACTTCAATCTGATTAGTAATAAGTAAGTGGGGATTTTGGAATTAATTTGCTTTTATTGTTTGGGAGTTTCTCATGTATTTCTTTGTTTCTATTACAACTGAAATGTTTGCTTACATGGCTAAAGTGATATGCAAAAATGTTACAAACTGCTTACTGACTAAAATGACCAAAAAGGGAAAATCAAAAAATAGGATGCCTGACGTTTTGATCCTAGCAGGACTTTTCTTAAAAAGCAGAATGACATTTGAGATTTGGTCCTGCTAGAGAAAGGTTCTGCCTGTGCGAAAGCTCCTGCTAGGATGGAAATGTCAGGCCCTCCTAATCTTGTATTACAACTTAGATTTGTCAAATTCGGCCAACAAGCAGCAGCCAATTATAATGTGACACCTGTAGGCCTACCATAGGTGCGATCAACATAAACAGTATTTTGAATGCGGGAAGGATGAGAGAAACGAGACAGAAACGGCCAGGTCTCAGCAGAAATAAATGAATCTGAACCCCTACCTAGTTAGAGTTCAAATTGGGCACAAAAAATGTTCCATTGAGTCCTATTTGTCACTCCTTTTTCGTGACTATCTTTTCTGACAGCTATGTCTACATGATGACAGGCAAAGGGCAAGCGTTGGTGGAGTTTGAGGACATAGACGCAGCCACAGCATGCGTGGAATACACCCAGGTAGGAAGCCACGGTCGAGGGAATGTCACAGGGGTTACAGTCGTGATGCTCTCCAGGGTTGTGACTTAAGCATCGTCGATATTGGGATTTTCAAATATCGATATATCGGCGAAAAAAATATCGATATTATCGATATATCGATTTTTTCTTCATGCGTAAAAATTGGATTATGAAATAATAACTCGTAGTGTTACTTTCAAAGGGGGGTGCGTTTTTTTACATAAGTTTTGATGTTCACAACCACAACGAGCTCATTATTTTGCGTTCCTTTCTTGCTGGGGACGTTCGTAGTCGTGAACCCCAAACACGAAGGGTGTGTCAGCAGCGACTAGTGTCGCCGACCCTTAACTTTGCAAGAGGAATAAAGTGTGTAATACCACGAGGTTGGTTCTTGACCCAATTGAATGCAGTTGACGTTTCAGTCATGGTTATGAATGTGAAAATAAAAAACACATTATTTGCACCTAAAATACTCTCCAAGTAATGCAACTAGTAAGATTGTATTTTGGTTTGACTAATCGGCGATATCGATATCAAAATGATATCGATATATCGAAAATATCGATATATATCGACGGTGCTTATTGTGACGTCAGAGCAAACATGGCAATCCACTTTGAATAAAAAAGAAATGAAATCCACTCTGATCTCCTTGTCGCTCCTAACAGAACCACCCGGAGAATGTTATCAATGTGGCTGCTGCGCCCGCTGTCATCAACTTCTCCACCAGCAAGCGTATCAAGCGACCAGGGTATGTACAATCACCATCACCCCCTCCAGTTGCTTTTGTACTAAGTACGTCCCCTTTGACTGCGTCTGCTGAAATGGCTAACTACAAGAGCTTGTGCACTCTGGTTCGTCTTGATATGTTATCCATACGTTGTTATTGTCTGTCCAGTTTTGCCAGCCTGAGGACCTGAGCCTCTTGAGAACTCCCATATTAGGGCCATCTTGCAAGGACATTTAATCTCGATTGACCTTAGGACAAGGGCCTGACAAGGGCCTGATCTTTCCTCGAATGAAGCTCTGTCTGGGATCTAAACGTCTTCCCCTATCAATTTTTGAGTTATGGATTGTTTTGGTCATAGGGGTCGCTAACAGTTGTTCATGTACTTGAGGAAAATCTTTCAGTAAACATGGTAAAAAGTATGCACATCCAAATTGAACTAAAACCAATTTCAGTATGCCCTCAATCTCGGCCATGTGTATGCATGTAATGAGTGAATACATCTGGCATTTGTATCTCTGTTCTGCAGTTCTGATATTTGATCGCACCTTTTTCGACCTTGACCTATTCAGCCTTGTTTTGATTCAATCATTGTTGTAGTTTTATAGAATTCTTCATTGAAGAGCGCATTGAATTTCCTTTGGATATCATTGCTGTATCATTAAAGAGTGCATTGAATTTCTTTTTAGTATCATTGCTATATCACTGGAGAGTGCATTAAATTGATGTTGAGTATCATTGCTATAGTAATGATATGTTGTTGTTATTTCAGGGAGACTGCGCCTGACATGCCTGAGGAAGCGCCCAACAGAGTCATCTTGCTGACAGTCCATAATCCCTTCTATGCCATCAACACGGTAAGATCCTCCAGTCGACGCATTGGTTAGGCCAGATCTCAACTCCAGGACTTGGTAGCTGTGGGCTTCCCAGTCTACCGAGATTACAAACGCTACACCTCCTGTATGCGCACAGACTCTCAGTGTAGACCTGTACTCTTTCTCCCGCAGGACGTTATCCGCACTATCTGCAAGGGGTTCGGGGACGTTCTTCGTATTGTCATCTTCAGGAAGAACGGAATCCAGTCAATGGTTGAATATCCTTTTTTTTTTTGGTGTTCTCTGGAAAATGAGGGAAAATTCAATTGCTAGACATGCCTACCGCATGTTAACTTTCAGGTGAGTTTCTGATGTGAGCATGGTCTTGCTACAGAGAGATCAGTTCAAGGCCATCGATCAAGCTACCCTTAGCCTTATTTCCAGTCTTTATCCCCTCCTTTGGCATTGGACCTTAACTGCTACCATTACGTTTGACTCCATTGAGTCTGCCACCAAGGCTAAGAAGGGCCTGCAGGGATGCGACATCTACTCTGGCTGCTGCACGCTGAGGGTGGAGTTTGCAAGGGTGAGTACTCGTCAAAAGGCTAAAGCCACAAGAATCAGCCGTGTCCTGTCACACCAGGCAATTAGGTGATTCGGGAGTCACGACTCCCAATCTGTTTCCACAGAAGGTAAAAATGTCCATTTACGTTGCATGCCATCCAATGACATTGAGGAATTTCAATTACCTGTGCAAATACCATCAAGCATTCTGTTCTCTTTTCGGCATTATGCCACACTTTTAGTGGCCCGGAAGCCACTTTCTTAGATTGCTTGGTGTGATATGGAGTCAAGAAGAGAACTTAAAGTATACATAGTGAATCAATACATGAATAACTAATGGATAATTCTAGTTTACCACTCCCTTTTATTTGACAGACCCAGAGTCTGACAGTGTACAAGAACGACCATGAGACGTACGATTATACCAATGCCAGCCTTGCTCCCCCAAGTAAGTGGGCGAGATTCATGATGACCTTGGCCTTCTCCTCTCTTGAAAACACAACACCCAATAAGATTGTACCCCCTTTAGGTTTCAACCGGTGCAAATTTGTTTATCCCAAGTGGCATTTCATTTTGGTTTGAAGGCAGCCAGATCCAACGTCTTTCATTTTGGTTCACCAGCAATTAAGAAATGGCCCATTTTTATTCCCTGAATAATGATGTCCCACACATGCAAATGAAAATTTTAAGTTGTTCAATTCCTCCCCATGTTGATATATCTTTTTTCCAATTATTATGTTTTGTCAAAAACCGATACCAATCACAAAGTCATAGTTCATGGAGTTCCGGCTCTTATTAACCAAGATTTGGTGTATTTTTTTCGTTGAATCTACCCTTCCATCGGAAACACTTTGTATACATGATTATCATTTTGAGATATCCTGCAAATGCATGACAGTTTGAAGGAAGATAGATAATAGAAACACCTAACTGGGACTCTAATCTCTATACATAATTGATTCTGAAAATACATTTGCTGCTCAAGGTTCATGCACATATTAATGAATACTGACAGGGTATGTGTATTATTACAAGGTTTCCCCAATTGTCAAATGTCTAAATTTTAAACATGTTCCGTTAACATTCCACCTGACAATGTAAAACTAAAATATAATCATTACTAAAGTACATATTTAAATACAAACCTTCCATGGGTAACTTTATACTGTGGGTCTTGTGCAATACAACCAATTTTAAGTTTTTTCAATACACAGTACATGAAACTGTACAGTAATATTCAATCAGTGGCTTCTTTTGCTATTTGTTCCTACATATAAGTGTATACGTCTGATCACAGCAATACATGTTCATGTTTTCGTATTGTCGACTGATTTAAATGTACATATCCCCGTGGTCAAATGTGCAGTGCGACCATTGGTCTGCATTTTGAATGTATAATAAATTCAAACAAATAACGGGTACAAAAATAATAGCAGCATGTCACATAGCCAAAAGGACATGTGCATACAATTTGGAAAGGGACATTGTGCAATATATATTTTTCATAAATGTACTGTAATTCCAATCATATTTCAATGTGAATTCCCCCTTGTACAGTGTACTACATATTTCTCACTATCAATCTGTTATTTGAGTTGACCTGTACATGCACATTTCGTTGAACACTAGCACATGCATATTTATCTGAAGTGCATGTGTGATATACTTTGAAAATGTTGATCAGCATAGAATTATTACATCTTGCTAAATATACTACATGAACCGTGTGATTTAAAGTGGTACAAGGTCTGAGTTGTCAGTGAAATCACTTATGTGGTTATACAAAGTTGGTATGCTTATCAGCAGAATGTCATTTTTACATGCCAAGTCACTCAATAGCAGTCCAGTTGTTTTGCAGACATGACAGTACAATGTGCATTACATGTGTATTATGACCATCATTTTGACAAATCCTCCTGAAAGGTTTTGCACCACACACGATGCACGCTGTTACTACACATACCAAATTAGCACCTGTCCTTGTCTGCAATTTGTACACGCACTGCATGACAAAAGAAGATTCGTATGGAAGGGTTTTCATACAAAGTTTTGCTGGATGAAAATTGTTCCAAATGCAGGATTATCATAAATTATAATATTACAATGACATGTAAGAAACTAAGTTAAGTTCATACGTTTATAACTCATTATGGTATATGTACATGAATACATGTACTTACATTTACTCTACATGATAGATGGTACCCAATGGTTTAATTGTATTGGGAGATGAGTTGAAGGTAGATACTTCATTGGTTCTTTCAAAAAATCATCCAACCAACCAGTCTTCCGTATACAAATGATAACTTTCATCAAACATTTATATTTTTTGTTGATATAGACTTTGAAAAAAAAAAAATCATGCACACAGTATTCAAAATTTAAGCACCATATGAGTATGGCATTCCAACATCCAAGCTGAATGGTGTTAATGTGGGGATTGGTCAAAGTGTTTTGACCGTCAATCAGCAATCTGCTGCAGAGAAACTCGCCCCCTAAAATAGACCAAAACGAACAAACAAACATAGAAACCAAGACCAAAGCTGTATGTTACCTGTCAACTCCGTCGATTTAAATCTCAATACAGTATTGATAATCATTTATTGACTTGTTTATGCCAAGGACATACATGTGAATGTTCCAGTTCACTTCTAGAAACCGCTTACTACTTGATCTTTCCAAAGACATAGATATCACAAATTTAAAATGATCATGTCGTGTTTAAACATGGTGAATCTCACGAGCGACATGTATGTACTTTTCGTAACCATGTTTGAATCGTAAAATATTTGTCATATAACAAGTTGATATACATGCATCTTTACAACTCGGCAAGTAGCTAGAAAGTTTCTAAGATTTAAGATACACCGGGTCACCCTTGTTTCTGTAACTTCAAGCTGGTGTCTGCCAATTGAAGCATTCACCAGCCTTAACAGGTACCTCAACATGTGAATACAGAGTTACAGACCAGAAGAACATTACAGACTAAGGAACACGGAGGACATCACTCCGCAGCTGTTCTGAAACATCCTATAAAAAAAAACTGAGACGGACACCACCTGTTTACTGAGGAAGACATCGGAAGACATCAGGACAAGTGAATCCTGCATTCCCACGAAGAAGATTACATCACATTGCTGTTCTCACTGTGACAAGATTGAAGGCAAAATGTTTGCCATTTCAGCAAGAGACAAGGATGTTGTTCCTCTTTGCAAAAGCAAACAAACACAAGATTCATCACCTGGAATCATCCAAAGCCGAAGGCCACTTGAAAAAAATATATATATATCAAAGATCATGTATTCGTGTACCAAGCTCAGACATATCTGCGATGCATATTAGACAATATGAACATGGACGCACGCAGATCATGCCAATTCTCAACCATGCATCTTTCTATGACACCATCTACACTGCTACAAACTATGCTTAGCCTCCACCTCCAGCTGTGGCAACCCATAAACCAACTGTGTGCTATGAACCGTGATTGTGCAGGGCCGAAACAAAAACAGTGGAGGCGAAGGTAGTCTCCAGCTCCAGTCTCTTGTGGACCCAGTCTGGTCGACGTTGCAGCCAGCGATGCTCTCAGCATTGGCAGCCGTGGGAGCTGTGCTCATGTGTTCAATGGGGATCGCTTTCTCGTCCGTGGCCTAAGCTCCCTCAAGGACAGATCCAGCGACTTATCTCTTTACTCCAGTCAGCAATGGGCCTGTAGTGGTAACAGAGGTAAAATCTATCACTTGGAAACTGGTATTGCATTACATGTTACTGTAAAGACCTATTTGAGATTTGTATACATTTATACCTCATTGTCAGAAACTTGAAGTAGTGTAGGATATCTTGATTATTTTGCCTGTAATTATATGTCCGTGGGGTTTTATCTGCCATTATCTAAAACATCTGTTGCAGGCTACCACCGGAGTGCTAGTTTTCTGCCCTATAAACTATTGACTACTGCATTTGAAAGCTACATATACTTATTATACTGATGAAGGTTTACTTATCAAACTGATGGAGGCATACTTACATGTACATATAACTTATTCATTCATAATAGGCACAAACTAAATGTCAGGCTAGCACCTGCATTGCTTCTTATCTATTAAGTTCTTACTCAGTTAATTTGCCCTCAGGGGAACCTAAAGATTCCTTTCTGTCACTTGTATGTTACTCAGGATCCATTTCACCGCATTGGTAATGGCACTGTTGTGTTGATGACACAGTCAGACAGTGGACATTTGTGACCCGCTCTGCAAAAAAAAAGGCCCTTAAATCACGCCATGCCTTTGTGGGGGGCTGTTCCACCCAACGGGGATTTTTTTTTTCCGTTGAAATTCTTGCCCATCTCGGGAATGGAAGGTGCTACAGAGATCAAAATGTGCATCAAAGACATAAGGGCCTTCTTTTCAGAGCCAGTCGCATTTAGTTTGTCACATTTGGTTTACCACCGTGCCAGCATTCAGCTGAGCCAATCTCAGGTACCAAAGCAAGGGTCACCTGTGCCTTTATGACTCCACGCACACGGGCCTGCGATGGTTAAACTAGTGGTAAATATAAGAAGAAAGGAGACTGAGAATGGGAGTGGAGAAGGAGTGGGAACGTTATGGGTCATACAGTTTTGTCACGCATTTACTAATAAATGATATAATGTTGATTCAGTGTTTTGAAGTAAAGACAGTAGGTGTTAAACTAATCAAGGAAAAACTGATTGGAAACTTTTTAATATTTTTGAAAAATGGCAAAGAAAACATTAAATTGACCAAGATTTGAAACCCGAGACCTCTGGTTTTGCATGCCAGTGCTCTTAACCATCTGAGCTATCCAGCCCTTAGATGGTGGCCTTCCCAGATATTTTTTCAAAAGTTCAGTCAGTTTTCCTTTGTGTGATCCTCGAACTGCTGTAGCCAGGTTTACAGCAGTTGGGTTGGTACATTTTCATATAAAAAAAACCTGTCATTATACTGATACAGTACCTGTTATCTATACCGTTTGATCCCTGATGATAGCTCTGGGGCTTAGTGTATTAAGGGACCATAATTAAGAGAGAACTATATCAAGGTTTTGTTTGATGTAAAAAAAGGAAAAAAGATAACAGATTTTAGATAATTATTGAAGTTGGAGTTGGACCAACTTGTAGTGGTCCACTTTGGTTGGGCTGAACGGATGACTGGCTTTCTGTGCTATCATGCCTGTCTACTGGCATAGCAGTGCCACACTAGGACATGGGTCAAGCCAGGCCACTCCCTCCACACCCTCCTCTATCTACCGCCGTTGGTAGTTACCTAATCTGTGGCCTGTATCCCCCCCTCCCCGTACCCTAGCAGGCCGAGGCAATGCTCTCCTGGATGACCCGCCACCCTCCACCTACAACGGACCGACCAAAGCCAACTCCAGACGTCCCGGAGGCAGCGGAGGAAACCCAAGATTTGGTAAGCAGACAGAGCTGCTCGCGTGTGTACCGACTCTAGCTACGATTGAGTTCTATGTGCCTTTGCATGATTACTGTCCGAAGTCACGACTTGCATATTTGCCTACATCAGTAACAGGAAAAGGTTTCAGTGAGACATCCCCAGGTCTGATTTAAAATGGGCACTAATGGTGGGGGCCTTGAAGATGATTCAACATGGAGTGGACACGCCACCTTGAGTTCTTATATCTCTTATATCTCTCACCATGACTCCTGCAACTGAGGGCATTGGTAATTTCATGCTTTGCATGTTTGAGATGGTTCCAACTCCGGCTTTGTCTCCATTTTTGGCATTGATGGTATGCATCATAATGCATGCTCTTTGCTGACATGAGGTAGGCCTAATCAATTTTGAGCATGAAAAGGATGCTTCATCATCATTGGAAAAAGGCCATAGATGCATTTTGGAGGCTTGGCTATAAGACAGACAACCTGAGCCAAATGTATGGCTTTGAAAAGACTGGTGCTCCATGACAATTTGCTATTGGAGAACTCTTGTATTATCTTAAGGTCAACGGTTACATGTACATACAATAGCATACTTGTCTCTAGAACACGTGCAATACCTGGTGCCAGTGAATAGCCATGTAACCACAGCAGACTTGTACAGGGAGTTTGAGATATATAACAGGACCGACATATGACGCTTAACCACCGTCGTTGAGCCATGCTGGTACCCCGTAAATTGTGTGGGCACTATACAAGGACGTGTTTTGTAAACCAGCGTAGGTTAGGCTTAGGGCGCTACGGTTATGGTTATGGTTACGGTTAGAGTTACTGATAGAGTTAGGATTAGGGTTAGGTTCAGGATTAGGGTTGTTAGGGTTAGGATTAGGATAATGGTTAGGGTTGTTTCGTGCTTGTGCCTGTAACTACCTGAGAAATGAATGAATGAATGAATGGGGGAGGCCCCAGCAAAACCTGGCTTCGCGCATGCGTCATACGTCGTGACGCTTATATGCCTTGGGAGTCTGGTTCTTCATGCCATACATGGTCTCTGGTGTCAAGCCCCCCGGCTCTGCACAGCCAGGCCATTGTCGAGGTGCTTCTGTGGGCTCATTTGTATCAAACCCCCATCTCTCCTCCCTGATGTTGGCACAGATGGTCGCGGAGGCCACATGGGCAGTGGTGGCGGGGGTGGGCCTGCACGCGGGCCGCCCCCGCCCCAGCACTACCAGGACCCCCACGCGGGCTACGGGCCGCCCCACGGCGGCGGCGGCGGCGGGGGCGGCGGCGGCCGGGGGAACTACCAGGACCACGGCGAGTACCCGCAGCAGTACGGCCACATGCAGGACCAGCAGGCCATGCAGCAGTCCGGCGGTGCTCCGTCCCACAGCGGCATCGTCATGGTCTACAACATCAACCTGGAGAAGATGAACTGCGAGAAGCTCTTCAACATCCTCTGCCCCTTCGGCAACGTCTACAAGGTAGAACCCAGTCCGAGCCGTCCCCCCGGGTCGGCTCATCTCCTCAGTTCCCACATTGAAAAGCTGTAAAGCAGGGCTCGACCTTAGCACTAGCCCGACGGTCATTGTCTAGTAAAAACAGCTGGGGGCTAGTAAAATGGCCCACTTTGCTAGCCCGGCGGACTAGTAAAAAGTAGGCAGCGGTGTGGAGGCAAAAAATTATGCGGGCAGGAATGAGAAAGTAGAAACAAATAATTGGTTTTACCTTGTTTTAAATTCGATATTAATTTTACAGGGCTAGTAAAACTTGCTGCGGGCTAGTTAAACACTCAATTTACTAGCCCGGTAGGCTAGTAAAAAAAAACCTTAAGCATGAGGCTTGTAAAGCACCGTCTTGAACAGTCTCACAAACATACAGTGACTATTGGGAAAGGCTGCCATCTGAAAGCCGGATAGCTCAGATAGTAAGAGCGGTGTTACACAAAAGCAGAGGCCTTGTTTTTCCAAAAAAGTGTCATAAAGAATGTATTTCTTTTTCTTTGCCTCACCCAAATTACGGAACTCCTTGAAACTCTGATTTCTTATGAGTTCACTGCGTATCTCTTTTTTTATTAAGCATAAAAAATAATGCAGCTTAAGGGCCCAATGCAACATTGGGAAGATCGGGAAACATTGATGTCCACAGATTTCCTTCTAATTTACACAGTTTGTAGATCATGATAGAATCCTCATGTTGAAATCTTACGGTCTGGGATGCTGTACTTTTTTGAAAAATCTTCACTCAAATATTGACGAATAGTTTATTACTCGCGAGTCATAAACTATTTCTTACACTACAGAACGGTGCGAAAACCGTGATTTTTTTTGGCATTTTTCTACTCTCAGATTACCATTTGAGCTAAATCCTTAGCAGTAATGCTTTTTTGGAATGCTGAATGGTTTAACACACAAACTGTGGCAATTGTTTGACCTTTACCAATGTTGTGTAGGGCCTTTAAAGATTCACAATACTCCTGCAGCACAAACTTCCCTCTGCATCAGCTTTTACTGGGTCTAGAAAAGTAGATATAAAGAAGCATAGACTACACCTATAAAACCACACGGAATAAGCTCCATTGTTCTGACTTTGTCAGTGTTGCTCTTGTCTTCTCTCTTCTTTCCAGGTGAAATTCATGAAGTCCAAGCCTGGCACTGTGCTGGTTGACCTGGGAGATGCCTATGCCGTCAGCCGAGCGATCACCAACCTCAGCAACATTGAATTCTTTGGCATGACCATACAGCTGGGGTAGGAACCGTGACTTGTCTCTGTCATTTCTTTTTTAATGCAACACTTCCACCTCCCCTTAGCCATTGTAACAAATAATGTCCAACTCTTGCCAGCCTTGTTGGGTAACTGCTCTAATTTCTTCACTGGGAATGCTTCTTCGTGTCGGTTCTCACGGTACAGGGAGTACAAAGCAAGCCCTCTCTCTGCGCTTGCATTTTCTGAGAGAGAAGGTTTGTGGAAGTGAAAGAAGGCCGTCAAATTTAAGTGGTGTCTGCATGGCATCGGGGTTTGCCAAGGGAGAGCCGTTAGTAACAACCACACGATCTTGGGGCTTCAGCCTAAGAGGCGCTTTTCTTAGTTCGCACACCCACAGTTGATGAGTCATCATCTTGATGAAGGATATCTGTTAACCAAAGCTGGACCAAGGCAGACTTTATACATGTACATGTACCGGTATTAGTGCCAGGAGGAAAATATCCTAGGCTCTCTACATTGGGCTAAACATGGAAAAAAAGGGTACCCGTCCATGGCCCGGATGAACCCCCTCCCTCAAAAAAAGTCCTATTTCTTTGAAATGGTAGGTTTCTGAAAGGCACCCAGAAACCAGTTTTAGGGCCCTTCGGGGTGTCGTCTTGCACAGGGCAAAGTGCCATTCTTCCCTGACTTGATCAGCCACAAACTAATCCTATTAGTAGTGAGTATTCCAGAAGTCTCTGTAGAGCCACAAGTCATGACTTGTAAAGCAGATTTTCCACTTGGGCAGGGGCCTCCATTTAGCAAATCATTGTGAGCAGCATGGGTTAATAGCGGATTGATTGGGTGTTACTTGCACAGAGCTTTAAAGCCAAGTCAGTGAAGGAGAGGGGGGGGGGTTGATGATAATCCCCACCACTCATTGTTCAGGCAGGCATTAGCTTTTCAGGACTCTTGAGGCAGTTGCGTGTGAATGGCTTGAGGGAGTGGGTCAAATTGCAAGGTTGATAATAAGTGCTGTTTTGTACTGAGTGTGCCAAGCCAAGTAATCTGGCAGAGACATTATGTGACCCGGCACAACGACATGAGGAATATCCCACCAAAACACTTTTTGAGTAAACAACGCCTGAAGTTAAAGTATCTTCACAATTCGATTACAAATATATTTTGGGGGGGTATTTTCGGAAATTAGAGTATTAGAGGATATTATATTTTGTTATCATTTGAAAGCTAATGGTATACTCTTTCACATCATTAGACAATCTCAAAATCTCAAAAGTGGGGATATTCCTCATTATGCTGTGCCGGGTCACATTTCTCAGGATACAATGTTAATGTGTACGGTAGTCAGCAGGGCTGTGGAAGTTTAGATCTGCTCTAGCCAATGCATGTATTTATGGTTTGGCCTCCAACACACGTCAATGCTGTGTTAATAGAAAGCACATATTGGGTGCAACGTTCTTTCCGTATGTTTTTTCACACAACCTCAGAACATTGTTTTGCTGGGTTATCTGATAGACTATGATCGAGTCTAGTGATTTTTGTGTCAGTCTAGCTTGGTGTGTTACCAACTTACCACACTGCATGTCTTGAGTTTTTTCTTGCCCAATAAAAATGGCATGGAATTACATGTACAATAGATGTCATATTAAAATTGCAAGCTATAATTTTACTTCAGTTAGGACATTTATCAAAAGAATTTCGTGTTTGGCTGTTCTGAAGAAAAAAAACCCAGAGCTGTATGTCTGTTATGCGATAGAGTTAATTAATGCGTATACACTGACAAATATAGCCTAACCTTAAGCTTGGAACTTGTAAACAGGTTTAGTTGTAAAGTTCAAAGGTGGAGTTCACAAAGCCTGACAATGCATCGTAACTCAACCTGCAATTGATAACTCGTCCTAAGTTGTGATAGGCCATGGGGTTTCTGTGCATCACTCATCGTCTTGCGATTGATTGTAAGTTACAATGGGTTTGACGAAATTTACACTGTATCGTAAGATTTCAGTGACTAAACCAGTATTCTTTTCACGAAATTCAACCATTTTTGGTACGGTATGTGTGTAAATGAATGCCAAGTGGTCCCACCCTTTCAGCACGGAGGAGTGATGCTAAAGACCGATGCACTGTTGTTTTCTCCCTGACTGATGTTGGTCTTCATTGAGGTCAAGTAACTCTGCCTCCCTTCTCACCCCCTCACTCCATGGTTAGGTACTCGAATCAGACGTTCCTGACTCCTCCTCCCGGTACCTGGGACCTGCCGGACGGCACACCTTCCTACAAGGACTATTCCAAGAATCGCAACAACCGGTTCATGAACAAGGAAGCGGCCGCCAAGAATCATATCCTTTTTTTCCAATCAAATTCTAACCCTTGCCCCCCCCCCCCCCCCCCCGAGTTTTAGTCTGGTAGTGATCCTCTTGAGCAACATGGATTGGGTCTGGCTCAAAAAAGGAATATCTCAAAATTGTGGTCAAAATCCCTTTCTGTGCCTGTGTCTGTTTATGGGGTGTAAACAAATAGACCTAAAACCTCAGTCACTGTGTAATTTGTGATAGAATTTATCTTTGTTTCCGTTCAAGAAAAAAATTGGAGTCTTTTGATATTTATTAATGAGGCCCAAATACTAACCCATTGAAATCCCATTGAAAAAAACCCAGGGGACTGTATATACAGTGGAACATCGCTGTAACGAACGCCAATATTCCGAAAAATTCGGCCTGTAAAGAACATGCCTTTTGGCTCCTGATTTCTGTGTACAAAATATGCAGCCACAGCTGCTATAACGAACGACCGCTTTACCGAAAAATGTTCATGGATCCCGGGATGTTCGTAATAGCGACGTTTCACTGTATGCGTTTAGATAGCAAAGTCATGAGGAAATATGTGTTATTCACAAAAACAAGTTAAAAAAAGAAGAGGAATTCTCTTGAAAATTCCGTAAATCTTGGTTGATGTTTTCCTTAACGGTTTGCACGTCTGCAGCGTCCTTCTCACGTCCTGCACTTCTACAATGCCCATCCTGAAAGCACTGCCGAAACCATCAAGCAGGTATAGTCATATAATGGATGGTGTGAACATCACTATTAAACATCATGCCCAATGCAGTTGGATCCAACCACAGTGGCTGGCAGCCGAAGTGTGCCATGTTGACTTGTGTGAGTCGTGTCGATGCCAACGTGTCCTGTACTGATGAAACAGACACTAAAAGCACACAGCTATGTCATGTGTGTATGCTTTGAGATCAGGACCAGCCGTAACTATTACTAGATAGAGGCTGGTTTGGGGAGTACAACTGGTTGTTTTTTTTAGCAATAACAGCAGACCTAAACATAGGCATTGCGAGCCGTATTGATAACACACATTGCCTGGGTCACAATGATCTCTAGAGGGCGCTATACAGAAAGTGCCGCAAGGCACTTATTAGGATACTGCATAAGCCCGTCCTTTTTAATCTCAACCCCAGAGTACCCTACTCAGTGATATCATACATGTACTCACGAGATACATGTGCATGTATATTCAAGAAAGTGGATTCATCAGCGTGCCTTTGTATTTGTGAGCTGGGCCTGTCTTCAAGTCAGCTCCTCATTGCTTACAGCCATCCTCTTTATTGGTGCTGTAATTTGGAGGGAAAATATCAGAACCTTTAATGTGTAGAAAGGATGCCTTGATGTTGATGGCCATGCTAGATCTAGATATGTTGATGAGTGATAACTATGCGACACTGTAATGGCATAAAGGCATCATTCTGTTCAATTCAGGCATGCAACTTTTCCTCGGATTTCCGCGGTTTTTTTATTCTACCGGGAAAACAATCCGTAAAAAAAAAATATAAAAAAAAAAAATAAAAAATAAAACAAATTGGATGTTTACTTTTTATTTTGTAAAAATAAATAAAAAATTCTAGGTGTATGCCTTGAAAAAGGTTAAAATCTGTCACTCAGCTTAAAGTTGTCACAAACTGCTCAGAATGCACCACAGAGCATCTAGAATCCAAAATTTTCCCGGGCCCGCTTAAGGGCCCCAAACCACAAGCCGTAAGGGCTTCGTGCTTCACGCTCGCAGTTTCATTCGGACATTTTCCTCTTTTTTTACAATTCAAGAGTTGCATGCCTGTCAAAATTAAGTCAACCCAGTCTTCCCAGTGAGTCATAGTGTGAGCTGGCCGTTTCCCCCGACCTTCCTTTTCTCCATCCCAATGGGAAGAGGTTCTTCGGTAATAACTTCCATTTCCATCGCCGTTTTCCTGCACAGATCTTTCTCAATGCAGGTGCCGCTGAGCCTATTGCCATCAAGATGTTTGAGTGTAAATGTGAGTTGTCATTGCTTTCTGTCGTTTCTTCGCAAAACTGCCGACGCTCAAAGGGCGTGTATCTCATACCAGAGATGCTTACACTTCAAACCCATGAAAACGCTTGCTTAGAGACGGTCTAGAATGATTTGCTGGACCCTGAAGGAGGGCCTTCTAAGAGGGCCTTATAAGAGACGATAATGATTTCGATGTCAGGGACACTGGGCACTGTAGGTTTCGTTTCATGTGTCCTCCCTGAAATGACATTGACCAGCAGTCGCCATGCAGTCCTTGAGGAACGGGGATATGCCACTGGCAGCCACTGTTAATGTAGTCAATGGCAATAGTGGTGAATCTTCTAGTTTGGCCCCAGACTTTGAAGGTACTTCATGACTTTGAAACCTCAGTGCCCAAGGCAAGGCTGATCGACAGTCAAATTTTGTCCCCCAAGCTGAACATGGCAGGGGCTACGTTAGGGCCCCGTCACGCTTGCTTTAGAATCAGCAGGAATCAAACAAAGCCAGCCGGAATGAGGATCATTCAAAATCCGCTTTGAAATTGCCTCAAATGTTTCTTGCCCATTCCTCAATGTCGTATTAGCTCCCGGTTGCAGCTTTAATGTAGTTGGAACACAATCTGAATGTTCAGAATGCTGACTCAGAATGCAGGCAAAATAATCAGATTATCACTTCAAATATCCAGGGATAGCCCCCCCCCCCAAAAAAAAAACGTTCACTCTGAAGCCATTCCGGCTCACTGTGCCTTGAATGTGACTAGGGTTTTACACGCTAAATCACCCAAGTGACTCTGCTTTTCTTCCATTTGTTTCAACAGCTGAGCGGAGTGTGACTGGCCTGGTGGAGTGGGATAACAGAGCCACGGCCATGGAAGCCATGATCCTGGCAAATCACACCAACATGGAAAACCCTGGTGAGTGCATGTGAGCCCTTCCAGGGCAGGCCGGTCATTCCCCGTCAGTGCAAGGGTTCAATGGGGGGTCTTCCCGAGGGCTTGCTTTAATAGTGGGATGGTAGGACAAAGAGAGCATGCCATGCAAACGTCGACTTCAACTCCAAGCTTCTTTTCAGAACCGCTTGGATCATTCCACACTCACTCACTGCATGTCTGCTGAAGTTTTGATCTGTTCATGGTGGGTTACGTGAAGTAAATGAAAATTGACTGGAACAATTTCGAACAATTGAAAAATGGCAGAGGAAATTTGACTGGACCGGGACTTAAAACTGAGATCTCAGGACTAATGTATGATAGTGGACTTTTGGGACGGCCACCATGTAAGGGAATGGATAGCACAGGTGGTAGGACCACCAGGGGGCTTGGGTTGAAGTCCTGGTCCAGCCAGATTTTCCTTGCCATTTTTCAACTCATTATTTATCATGTAACTCTCCCCCCATGATATTATTGAGCACTTGCCATACGTCTGTAAGGTTTATAAAAGGGAGTCAGGGTCTTACTCCAAACTTTGGCCTATTTCCAAAAAACATCAGTGCAGCAATTTCTTCAATTAAGCGGGTAAGAAATTTGCCTAAGAAAGTGGAAGTTGAGTCCCAGGTTTAAATCCTGTTCAACCTGCTGCCTTTTATTTGTCCAAGCAGGGAAGTCAAAGCACTGAGGGGTTAAGTTCTTAACGGACCCAGTTGTGTTTTGGTCGTGTCTGTCACAGTTTGTAACGCTGTTTCCCATATCTGCCTTCATTACAGGAGGGAAGTATCCATACACTTTCAAGCTGTGCTTCTCCAACGCTCCTCATGCTACCTAAACACTGCTGGATGCGACTCGTTGGGTCAAGTGCAGAAGCTTTTGTTTGATAAGAAACTCTTGGAAAAAACTAGTTACCTTTGTGATTATTTGTGAGTAGTGAAATGTTGTCTTAAGTACCCAGGGGGTTTGATCAACTTTGTTGATGAAGGGACGGGGTGATGAAGTGCACAGTGTATGGAACATGGGTTGTGGTTGCTGGTTTGCCCGCGTGTTGGGTTATTGTTTGCTTGTGTGTCTGTTCTGTTATTCTGGTGTCTTATGGCTGGCTTTTGGGCATGGGCGCCATGTTTTTTTGTTATCGTCGTTACTGGAATGAGCGCTTGCATTAGAAAAGTGGGTTGCCTAAGTGTTTGACTGTGCAAACAGCTGTGGTCAATCAGCACGATGCTGTCTGCGCTGAGATCATGAGACCGCCAGAGACACTGCAAATCAGTAGCCTCCAAATCAATGTCTGAGTGTGTTACTTGAAGATGTCCTGCACAGATATATATGTACTTAAAGTGCATGCATCATTTAAGTATACATTTTTTCTTTCCATTTTTATCCCCTTTGACTTTTCATGAACCTTTTACTTTTAGTTTAGTTGATACCAGACTAAATAGAAATTTGATTGTAGGATGTCATTTGTATTCCTTTTTTTTTTTCATGTTTGTTGTTGTTGATCTGCATGTCTTTATTTAGCCGTACATGAAATCATCATCATAAATCATTTGATATATCTAGACCTCAGTGACTTCAATCCAACAGTTATCTGTAATCATAATGCGAGTATTAACTAATCTGCGGCTATATGGGAAACTTTAAAAGGCTGCACAGTGGCTGGACTGCACAACATGCAGCCACATCTTAGGTTTAGCTTCCGTTCCTTTAAAATGGATTCGCAGTATTGGAATGAAAAGCATGGGCTATCGCTGGGTTTAATATGGGGAGTATTTTTGATTTAGCATTAACGGGTCAAGTCGCAAACTTGATTTGCATCAACTAGCATTTTGGTGAGAGGTCTTTCATAAAATATGGGTACTGCACTCACTGGCATGGAAGTAACCAACCTAATGATGGAGGGGCTGTATTGTTTTTGGTTGTACACATGGAGCCTATAGCATGTTTTGTATACGACTTAATTGTTGAAAGAGTAGTTTCATGTGTTTTTTTTTTATGTAGTTAACTGTAGGACAGGGGGTTCGAGTTAGTGATCTATAGTTTCAACATTTTATCATGCAAGCTGGGTAGTATCATTGCATACTTTTAATTAAGGACTAGGTATCACATTTGTACATGTACTTATCTGCTTATTGCTCAGTGGTGGCTTGTGCTTAGCATGGCATTGCCTATCAGTATCATCACCTTGCACTGTCCCGATCTGCACATGTAGAAAAAACATTCACCTCTTGCATTTCCTGTTTACTCAACTGATTATGCCTCTTCATCTTTAGATCTTACTAATCTAAATTGTGTATCACGATCCCATCTCATCCATTTATTATGAGGTCTAATGTAATAAACATTTCATGCACATTCTGAAACCTAACGCAGTGTCTGTTTTTAATCTGGTTCTCTTGGATGGTTGGAAATTACTGTTGGCTTCACATGGAAAATTGAAATGTGGCCCATCCCACTGTACATATCAAAACATTTACCAAGACAGCATGTTCACATGATGATGAAGAACTGTATATATCAGATCACTCAGATTTGGCGATCAAGGTTGATGTAATATTCGAGAGCCAACTTTTACCTTAAGATCTCAAGAAGATGGATTGCACCTGAATAGTTTTTGTGATCAAGGTTGATGTGATATTCGAGAGCCAACTTTTACCTTAAGATCTCAAAAAGATGGATTACACCTGAATAGTTTTTGTGATCAAGGTTGATGTAATATTCGAGAGCCAACTTTTACCTTAAGATCTCAAGAAGATGGATTGCACCTGAACAGATTTTGTGATCAAGGTTGATGTGATATTCGAGAGCCAACTTTTACCTTAAGATCTCAAGAAGATGGATTGCACCTGAATAGTTTTTGTGATCAAGGTTGATGTGATATTTGAGAGCCAACTTTTACCTTAAGATCTCAAGAAGATGGATTACACCTGAACAGTTTTTGTGATCAAGGTTGATGTGATATTTGAGAGCCAACTTTTACCTTAAGATCTCAAGAAGATGGATTGCACATGAACAGTTTTTGTGATCAAGGTTGATGTAATATTCGAGAGTCAACTTTTACCTTAAGATCTCAAGAAGATGGATTGCACCTGAATAGTTTTTGCGATCAAGGTTGATGTGATATTCGAGAGCCAACTTTTACCTTAAGATCTCAAGAAGATGGATTGCACCTGAATAGTTTTTGTGATCAAGGTTGATGTGATATTCGAGAGCCAACTTTTACCTTAAGATCTCAAGAAGATGGATTGCACCTGAATAGTTTTTGTGATCAAGGTTGATGTGATATTCGAGAGCCAACTTTTACCTTAAGATCTCAAGAAGATGGATTGCACCTGAACAGATTTGGCGATCAAGGTTGGTGTGATATTCGAGAGCCAACTTTTACCTTAAGATCTCAAAAAGATGGATTGCACCTGAACAGTTTTTGCGATCAAGGTTGATGTGATATTCGAGAGTCAACTTTTACCTTAAGATCTCAAGAAGATGGATTACACCTGAACAGTTTTTGCGATCAAGGTTGATGTGATATTCGAGAGTCAACTTTTACCTTAAGATCTCAAGAAGATGGATTGCACCTGAACAGTTTTTGTGATCAAGGTTGATGTGATATTCGAGAGCCAACTTTTACCTTAAGATCTCAAGGAGATGGATTGCACCTGAATAGTTTTTGCGATCAAGGTTGATATGATATTCGAGAGCCAACTTTTACCTTAAGATCTCAAGAAGATGGATTGAACCTGAATAGTTTTTGCGATCAAGGTTGATGTGATATTCGAGAGTCAACTTTTACCTTAAGATCTCAAGAAGATGGATTGCACCTGAACAGTTTTTGTGATCAAGGTTGATGTGATATTCGAGAGCCAACTTTTACCTTAAGATCTCAAGAAGATGGATTGCACCTGAACAGATTTTGCGATCAAGGTTGATGTGATATTTGAGAGTCAATTTTTACCTTAAGATCTCAAGAAGATGGATTGCACCTGAATAGTTTTTGTGATCAAGGTTGATGTGATATTCGAGAAACAACTTTTACCTTAAGATCTCAAGAAGATGGATTGCACCTGAACAGTTTTTGCGATCAAGGTTGATGTGATATTCGAGAGTCAACTTTTACCTTAAGATCTCAAGAAGATGGATTACACCTGAACAGTTTTTGCGATCAAGGTTGATGTGATATTCGAGAGTCAACTTTTACCTTAAGATCTCAAGAAGATGGATTGCACCTGAACAGTTTTTGTGATCAAGGTTGATGTGATATTCGAGAGCCAACTTTTACCTTAAGATCTCAAGGAGATGGATTGCACCTGAATAGTTTTTGCGATCAAGGTTGATATGATATTCGAGAGCCAACTTTTACCTTAAGATCTCAAGAAGATGGATTGAACCTGAATAGTTTTTGCGATCAAGGTTGATGTGATATTCGAGAGTCAACTTTTACCTTAAGATCTCAAGAAGATGGATTGCACCTGAACAGTTTTTGTGATCAAGGTTGATGTGATATTCGAGAGCCAACTTTTACCTTAAGATCTCAAGAAGATGGATTGCACCTGAACAGATTTTGCGATCAAGGTTGATGTGATATTTGAGAGTCAATTTTTACCTTAAGATCTCAAGAAGATGGATTGCACCTGAATAGTTTTTGTGATCAAGGTTGATGTGATATTCGAGAAACAACTTTTACCTTAAGATCTCAAGAAGATGGATTGCACCTGAACAGTTTTTGCGATCAAGGTTGATGTGATATTCGAGAGTCAACTTTTACCTTAAGATCTCAAGAAGATGGATTGCACCTGAACAGTTTTTGTGATCAAGGTTGGTATGATATTTGAGGGTCAACTTTTACCTTAAGATCTCAAGAAGATGGATTGCACCTGAACAGATTTTGCGATCAAGGTTGGTGTGATATTCGAGAGCCAACTTTTACCTTAAGATCTCAAGAAGATGGATTGCACCTGAACAGTTTTTGTGATCAAGGTTGGTGTGATATTCGAGAGTCAAATTTTACCTTAAGATCTCAAGAATATGGATTGCACCTGAATAGTTTTTGTGATCAAGGTTGATGTGATATTTGAGAGCCAACTTTTACCTTAAGATCTCAAGAAGATGGATTGCACCTGAACAGATTTTGTGATCAAGGTTGATGTGATATTCGAGAGCCAACTTTTACCTTAAGATCTCAAGAAGATGGATTGCACCTGAACAGTTTTTGTGATCAAGTTTGATGTGATATTCGAGAGTCAACTTTTACCTTAAGATCTCAAGAATATGGATTGCACCTGAACAGTTTTTGTGATCAAGGTTGATGTAATATTCGAGAGTCAACTTTTACCTTAAGATCTCAAGAAGATGGATTGTACCTGAACAGATTTTGCGATCAAGGCTGATGTGATATTCGAGAGTCAACTTTTACCTTAAGATCTCAAGAAGATGGATTGCACCTGAACAGTTTTTGTGATCAAGGTTGATGTGATATTCGAGAGCCAACTTTTACCTTAAGATCTCAAGAAGATGGATTGCACCTGAACAGTTTTTGTGATCAAGGTTGATGTGATATTCGAGAGCCAACTTTTACCTTAAGATCTCAAGAAGATGGATTGCACCTGAACAGCTTTGCGGGCAAGTACTGAATACATTTCTTTGCATTGCAATAATAAACCTTTTCGACATTCGCAAAGCATCATGGGTATAGATGTCAAACTCGCCGTCTTTGTATCGCACGACTCTATGGCGAAGCATTAAGTTGGTGATTTGTTTATTTTATTTTCTCCAAAAACTAGATGGAGTTCAGAAATGAAACACAGAATTTTCGTCTAGATATCAGCAACAAAATATACATTTTTGTTGAAACGTTGAGCAGGTAGTTTCGGAGAAATTAGTGGGGATTCCCGTAGTGACTGATGACAACGTGGTGACCGCATACAGCTATAGCGGCACGCTGTGTACGCATGCGCGCAGCTGCGTGCTCGCACCGCGTTTGTCATCCAGTCACCAAAGGAATTTTCACTGATTTCTCCGAAACCATCCACTGAACTTCTCAACCAAAAACATATATTGTTGCTGGTATCTAGACAAAAGATCTGTGTAAGTTTCATTTCTGAACACCGTCTAGTTTTTGAGAACAAAATTAAACAAATCACCAACTTGAGTGCTTTGCCATAGAGTTGTGCGATAAAAAGACGGCGAGTTTGTCATCTATGCCCATGATGCTTTGCGAACGTCGCAAAGGTTTATTATGTCCGCATTAATCGTTATGGATTTCACTATGAACACCTGGGCCAATACTAATCCTACACAAACTTAAAAGCAAAATCAGATCAGTGTGGTCTGCAAGATCTTGTTCATCCTCAATCTGCACAATGGAAGTTAAATGGTTGAAACCACAGTTTGTACGATACAAACATGTTTGGATGACAGTGCACAAAGCGCACTTAACCAGCGGTAGTAACACACATGTATATAATTTGTTTTTTATAATGAACGGTGAAAATGACGTACGAGCCTATAGCACTAGACTGAAGTCATCGGAATCAGTATTTCTAAGCCAATCACATGTTTTCCAGTGGTAACACTGTGGACCTTAACTCCTGACTCCAAAATGTTTTTATAAAGCAACAAGTCGAAAGAAATAAGCTTTACGATGCGATATGGCAACGCCTGTAAAATTACTCCGCTTGAACGAGCCTAGGAAACGAACGTTTGAGGTCATGGTTCAACGAAAATCCGCCGCGACCTGTACTTTCAATTTCAGTATGCAGTAGACCATGGAGGACTAAGTAGTAGACGAAGCCTGGCGCAAAGCTTTGAGGAAAGAGATTCACTGGAGGATAGCAATACACCGTGGAATATTTACCAAAGAACAGCCTCGGACAGTCGGTAACTTGAACCATGCTTGAACAAGGCGCTAATACAGCAAGGTAAGTGAAACAGTTTCTCCCGAACTACTTAGCGCGAATCGCGAAGGAGCACATGGTGTACATGTACACGTGTTTGCATGACGCTAACCGACAGGTGACGTTGGGGGCGGAATATGCATTTGTTGGTTCACAAACAGACCAGCGAACGAGGAAAGTCTCACAACTCGGTCAATAATCAGGGGGCACGTTTGAATTTTTTACCTTTATTATATGTTCTGGGTAATTAGACTACAACATTTCGAAATCAATTCGTATATCACGGGTTTACACGTATTTTGTATTCACAGCGACTGATTCGACTCTTCAGCCTGAAAATCACCCTTTGTTAAATTAAGGCAGGATTGTATTGTAGACAAACTTGACCAAGAAATGTTTACGTATACCAGTGTTGTGGAACTGTTTGTGTTCTATTTACACCATGCTATTTACATTTTCACAATAGTTTGTAACACCAAAAATATACATTCACTCTCAATTTACAAAGTCCATTATACTGCATTCATATTAGCACATAATTTACCACTATTGCAGGAAATGAGGCGATAATTCTCATCCAGTGCCTAATCCAATGAGCCTACTTTTGCCGCCGAGCGGAAACACGAAAATGCACAAAATAATTATAAAGCGAATTTGCACAAAATAAATTGCAATTCAACAGCTCGGGACGGCACGAGAAGGTCACACTGTGTAATGACGATCCTTTTTTTTCTCCTGTCTGTCCAGTCTTTGTTTATAGTTATACCTCGAAGATTATTAAATCCTTTGAATGATGTACGCCATACACTGATACAGGATTGACGTTCACAGCTAATTGCCCGTAAATCACTGTCAAGCGCCGCGTTAGACAGCGTGGTCGGTTTACTGTACATCGACGAGTGTACGTTATACGTTATGCAATTTTCGTATGGACGGCGGGCGGCAAGGGCACTGTGCATTATAGGGCCTCATGTGGAATGATAACTCTCCTTAACATATTCATGTAAAGCAGATCTGAATGTGAGTTTTTTGTGAGAGCAAACTCGAAGCAAGCTAATTGGGTGCCAAAACTAGAAAATGTTTAGCCCTATGGACGGGATATCGGACTGGATATAGGACCGGTGTATGTGTATAATGCGAGGCAGATGGCGTAGTCTTTACCAGTACTGTATTCGTAGTTTTTAAATAGCATTAAAATACCTTACACCAAGATGCAAACAATTAATATCGCTATCCCCATAAGCAACCTATACATGTAAATCCAGTTTCTCAGAACCGACAGACGTTCACTTCCTTCAATAAAAAAGTACAACCTATGTCCAAAGAGGGCCACCTGTCCGTGGATATACATTATTATCATTAACATAACAAGTTATCTGATTGAAAAACGGATTTTGAACGCAACACAAAATGGAGCTGAGTCGAGACGTGACAGAGACACGGTGTACGTGAACGCGCCGGTGTACCAAATCAATGTACGAAGCGTGCAGCGTGTGATCACTGCTTCCCTTCATCGGCCCATGAACGCCTTTGTGACGGCTTTCATCTTGGTGATGGTCTTCTCGTTCCTCTTGTAGTTCCTGTATTCAACTGCACGGGGGGGGGGGGGGGAGTAGAATACGCTCGACCATTATTTTGTCTGCGGGCATTCAAAATCAATTTAAGGCAAGGTACATGGTCAAACAAAATAAAGGACAAAATGGACTTGGAAAAGCTTGCTCTGGAAGGTACAATCAAGAGGGCGCTATAGTATGTGTACAGGGGGAGTATTTTTTATGCATGCATAAACATGTATAGAATTCCATGTAGGCGTCATGTACTAGTACATGTACGTGTTGCACGTCTGTTTCCTAGTTAGAACTTGAATAATGTGTTTATAACTACTTGGTGAGCTGGCTAGTAGTTTGCCATGAAGGGAGTTTCATGAAATCAAAATGTGACCCGGCACAACGACATGAGGAATATCCCTCCAAAACACTTTTTAAGTAAACAACGCCTGAAGTTAAAGTATCTTCACAATTCGATTACACATCAATTTTAATTTTTTTCTTTTTTCGGAAATTTTAAGTATTAGAGGATATTGTATTTTGATATCATTTGAAAGCTAATGGTATACTCTTTCACATCATTAGAAAACCTTAAAATCTCAAAAGTGGGGTTATTTCTCATAATGCTGTGCCGGGTCACAAATGGATAAATGGGAGTTTTCACGTTACTGTCAATACGACGCTCACCGGCAAAGAGCACCATGAACACGCCCCAGGTGATGCTCCATATCCAGCCCACGAGGAGGAACGGGATGGTGAAGAGCTGCGAGACCGACACGCAGACATTGGTGCAGCAGGAGCTGATGAGCTCGTCGTTCTTGGTCGTCTGCTGGGGCTCGGCCTTGCAGCAGAAGATGCTGAACCCGGAGATCAGTGTGCCTGCATTGGATAGCGGGGAAAGAAAAACAAAACTTCCTTCCTCAGTCCAAGTTTACCCGCCCAATGTTGCATGCAGGCATAGGCATAATTTATTACTTATCTCAGTAATGAATGTATAGGCATACACAGCATACACTACTCGCAAACCGGAGCTTCGTTCTGTTCGGTGCGCCGGGATCTTTAGGTAATACGTACTTTGGCTAAGTGAGTCAATGTTGATAATTAACACATAATTGCTACTATAATGCTGTCTTCCAACCATGCCCCCCCCCCAAAAAAAAAAAAACCTGAAAACTCAAAATCAATTACAGATATAGTGGTACATGTAACGCGACATTATTTGATAGCGGAACTTAAAAGTAATTTTGTCAATCGTGTAAATTCAGTACAACTATGTTTATCGTTTATCAGTTTATGGTTCGATGGCAAGTGCACACTGGGTAAAATTCCTCGATTTCCACCACAGTGGTCTCGCTCCTAATCACACCCATTCCCAGCATCTGACAGTCATGGGCCAAATGTCCACACACGGAATGAAAACGTAACAACCCTCCTTTTCGTACGGTTTGTATACATGGTGTACCGTATGCGAAGTGATCGAATAGGCAGTCGGCCTTCGCTTGTCATTCAATTACGCCCTACTTTCTGCGCTCGCGAGCGAAGGTCGCCCTCGCTCATTTCACACTGCGACCAATTTTAGTTCCGCGCGTATACGTATAATTATTGCCAACAAGAAAATGGCCGTTCGGCACCTCCACAGGAGCGAGTCCTGCTGGTGAAAGGACCAAGAAATGACTGCCGTTTTCTGGAAGGGTCTGTGCAATAAATGTCACAGTCAGGCTCTGTTTCTCCTGTCATTTGGGGATCTGAAGTGTAAATACATATGTGACCCGGCTCAGCATAATGAGGAATAACCCCCACTTTTGAGATTTTGAAATGATGTGAAAGAGTATACCATTAGCTTTCAAATGATATCAAAATTTCCGTGTGAACTTTGTTGTAAATAGTACAAGGGGATTTGGTACCAGACACAATATAGCAGCGCCATTCTAACTCCCCGAAAGCGGCCATTCGGAAAGGCAGGAACTTTACATTTTCATGAAAGCAGTACACAAAGCCACAAATATTCCCCCGAAATCCTCGTTTTTTCAACATTTAGAGACGGATTTCAGAAAAATCCTTTGGACATAATATCATCCAATACATTAACTTCCCAAAAATACAACAACCAAAAAATTGATTTTTTGTTATCGAATTGAGAAGATACTTTGACTTCAGGCGTTGTTTACTCAAAAAGTGTTTTGGTGGGATATTCCTCATGTCGCTGTGCCGGGTCACATATTGCAAGCTTCGTTTTCTGAGTGGAGTCAGACATTTGGTCATCTCTTTTACCTTCAAAAAATATCCTTATACAAAATAATGAGGGCTCTATTGTAAGGTCATGTCAGGAACCCACAGTTTAAAAAACATAAGAAAAATAATTTTCAAACTGCTAACTAATCCCAGATCTGAATTAGGTTTGATGAAAACTTCTTCACTAAAGGATTATGAAGCATACATTTTGCCAGTAAATCAACAGCTTTGGGAATAGGTCTGCAGGAAAAAAAAAAAAAATTTTCAGAAACGTTCGTGCACAACCGATTGGGTTTCTGTTGCATGATCCTTTGATGACTTCACAAATTTGCTCATGAATATTGAAATTCTCATTAGCATTACAACTGAAAAACAGTTTGATTGTTATAGCAACATTGCAAACCCACAACTTGTTTCTAGCACATGACCTGAATCCTGCACAATCCTATACAATCCTTCATAATTCAGATAAAAGCCCCAAACCTGACAGTCCAACCGTCTCTCCCTAGACCATTGGTACCTACTCCTTTTTGTGATGATGTATATTTTTACTACCAAGTGCCCTCCATCACATTGGGCCTTGTAACCTGTATCCTGCAGTTTCCTACTGTGACACAAACTCCACATGCCCTCAATCCTGGAAATTCCTACAATGCATCAGCTATACCACATGCTCTCAATCCCACACATTCCTACACTAGGACAATAGGATTCTGTAGGATTTAGGAAAGTTTTCTAAAACAGTGTCTGCTCAAACTAAAGTGTGGGTATACCCATCGACGACATGATATCGTGCGGAATTAGTGCCTCATCGGTTTATAAAACGCCAGATAGTTTTCCTCATCATAATTTTGCTCAGTATGCGTGATTCGTAGAAGGATATACCGGTAATAGTCATTTGCTAGTGTTGTGATGTCTCACGAAATCGTCAGATAAAATACCAATACATGTATGATATCATTACACAGAAAGTGGCAGGATATCGGGCCAGATTACTTGGTAGAAAAGGGTATTCATATTTCACAGATCCCCCTTGCGAATATAAATTGACTGAATGCCTCCTCTATCAGTCTAGCCGACATCATGGATGATAACAGCGCATCGTCTTTTCTCACCAAACAGTCTGTCACTATAAACAGAGCTTGATATTAGGCCTATTAACATTGGCAATAGATATTATGCATAAAATGCGCCGGCCACGCTTGTGTCCATTTATGCATCATGGCAGTTAGTGGGTCCGCCATTGTAGTAGCCCGAAAAAGACTAATGTTGGCGCCAACGATCGGGGCAATTCGTTTCACACGATTTGCCGTAATGGATATGACAAAGAAGCACTTGCGCCAGACATTTTTATGAGGTTTCGCCGAATGCTAACCATCCGTATAGGATGGTCCACGGGGTCTGGGGATGTGTATTGTAAAGGCGGGGAGGTAATGAGACATCTCCCCGCCGATTCGCCAACCAATGTAAACACGTTTCAGACTGCCGAGTACGAATTCAAAATGTGATCTGAAGAGTACGCCATATGTTGCTCACTTTCAAACTCGCAATAGTACTGTGCACATAGATGGCAGTCGACTTTAACCAGGTCCCCTTCGGCCCTACGTAAAGAAGAAAACAAATCTATTTGCTTTCGTCGTCTCGTCCTGTATAACGAGGAGAGCTGCTTCTTTAATCAAATCTTAATTAAGCCTCATTGCATCTGGTAGCCCCCCCCTTTTTTTCGTCAATAGACCTTCCCACGCTTTGAAAGCACTGTGCTGTATATACCCATTGCACGGGGAGTGATCAACGAGATACGTTAATGTGACATTCGATTGGCAGAGCACGTGAAGTTGATTGACGAACCTCTGCAACAGACAAAAGCAACCAGTTTAGAATTTGAAAGGAACTATGGGCTCTTGTCAAAAAGATCATCGGTTGGGTATCGGACGATTTGACCCGTCCGATGTCGTTTCCACCGGATAGCCATCGTGTATTTTTCACCCCAGAGTCCAGTACAATCGGCTTTCTACCGGGGGAAATTTTATCGGTCGGATGAATTCAACCGGTACTCAACCGATGATCTTTTTGACAAGAGACCTATAGCAGCTAATCTTATCCCGCTCGAAAATGATGTGGTCTATACCGTGTATATCATAATGTTGCCCAGCAATACAAGCCTGTTTCGAAACTTCGTCTCGGCATTGATCAACCAGATTTATCCTACCGAGACGTTGTACATAGTTATTGGCCCTAGTCATGATAATGTTCCATTGGCAATCTGACATGACCGCTGGATGGCACGGGAGATAGCGGCCACTTGGGTGATGCCTGCCGTGTTGCTGCGACAGTGTCACAAAATACAGATAATGTTAAAGGAAAATTATTGGGATTATTAACCATTTGAAAAGCTGATGCATTAAGCTTAGAGGTCTCGGGTTCAAATCCTGGTCAATTTTCTTTTACCAATTTTGAAACAGGCCTAAGGCATTCATCTTATAGGAACTTATTTTTTTTATTTCATGCAATTCACGGCCAGGCACCCATAACTCGAACAGGGGAGATGTTGAGTCATTCTCAGGGGCCGGGAGCGAAACAATTTCTGACAGATCGATTGCTAATCAGAGGTTTGTGCGGCAAAAGGACCTGTAGTATATAGCGAAATGTATTAAATGAACGGCAATGAGGTTTGTATGTGTTGCAATGAGGGAGTAGGCCCATTATGATTACAAGTGCCTCAACCGAATATCCTCCTCAGTTGAAGGAATGCCACACCGTTGCAAAAAATACAGTAAAAACCCTTAAAATATCAATGCAACTATGAACAGGTGATTTCATTCCTTCTGTCCATAATCACAATGCATAAGAAGGGTGCTTTACATTCGTTCCCTTCCCTTTTCAAGAAAACTGGTGGCATTGGAGAAACGAAAGAAAAATTAATCCAACTTTTAACTACACAGTATATAAGGATTTTAGAATTATAAAAATCGATGGAGCTCACCACTGATGATGGCCAGTACGGTACTTAATTGAATATGTTTGACATGCAATTAAGTTCTTGTAGTCTCTCTGAAAGGTGTATCAAAAGTATCATACCGAAACTGTTATATCAGTTCGTTTTGTCAGTGAGCGGTTTGCATGTAATTTATTTCAATTGATTTTAACTTAAACTAAAGTGATATACAAAAATATTGCAAACTGCTTACTGACTAAAATCACCAAAATGCAAATCTTAAAATTTGGTGGGCCTGACGCTTCGATCCCAGCAGGACTTTTCTCAAATTTAAATTCGAAACGAACTGTATACCGTTTTGCGTGATATGGTGGCCGAGCTGTTCCCAGTAGCCTAAGACATACCGTGTACCAATGCGATAGCAAAGTGAAATGCTAAGTAGATGCGTTCATTTTGGTTCATTTATTAAGGTAGGAGGAGCGGAAACAGCCCTATATTCATTATAGGCAGTGTACGCCT
Organism: Luidia sarsii; assembly: GCA_949987565.1. NCBI lineage: Eukaryota > Metazoa > Echinodermata > Asteroidea > Paxillosida > Luidiidae > Luidia > Luidia sarsii. The sequence goes on from OX465101.1 coordinate 37,432,047, forward strand.
ATATAATTTATCCATACCATCATTACACTACACTCCCCTGACGTACTTCCTATACTATGCAGTTGGAGCGTTATTACCCGTACCCAAAGCCCTACTTCATAATTATTTCAGAGGAGAAGTTGTTAGACCTAAAAGGCCGACGTTCTATTGTGGCTAACCATATTGCCCAACAATACAAGCCTGTTTCGAAACTTCGTCTCGGCATTGATCAACCAAATTTATCCTACCGAGACGTTGTACATTGGCCCTAGTCATGAATCATGATGATGTTCCATTGGCAATCTGACATGACCGGTGGATGGCACGGGAGATAGCGGCCACTTGGGTGATGACTGCCGTGTGGCTGCGACGTTGTCACAAAATACAGATAACGTTAAATGTTTGGGATTATTAACCATTTGAAAAGCTGATGTGTTAAGCTAAAGGTCTCGGGCTCAAATCCTGGTCAATTTTCTTCTACCAATTTTGAAACAGACCTAATGCATTCATCTTAAAGGACTTATTGGGTTTTTTTTATTTCATGCCACTCACGGCCAGGCAGCCAAAACTTGAACACGGGAGATGTTGAGTCATTCTCAGGGGCCGGGAGCGAAACAATTTCTGACAGATCAATTGCTAATCAGAGGTTTGTGCGGCAAAAGTACCTGTAGTAGCGAAGAGTATTAAATGAACGGCAATGAGGTGTGTATGTGTTGCATTGAGGGAGTAGGCCTATTATGATTACAAGTGCCTCAACCGAATATTCTCCTCAGTTGAAGGAATGCCACACCGTGGCAAAAATTTACAGTATAAACCCTCAAAATATCAATGCAAATATTAACAGGTGATTTCATTCCTTCTGTCCATAATCAAAATGCATAAGAAGGGTGCTTTACATTCGTTCCCTTCCCTTTTCAAGAAAACTGGTGGCATTGGAAAAACGAAAGAAAAATGAATCAAACTTTTAACTACACAGTATATAAGGATTTTTTAATTATACAAATCGATGGAGCTCACCACTGATGATGGCCAGTACGGTACTTAATTGAATATGCTTGACATGCAATTACGTTCTTGTAGTCTCTCTGAAAGGTGTATCAAAAGTATCATACCGAAACTGTTATATCAGTTCGTTTTGTCAGTGAGCGGTTTGCATGTAATTTATTTCAATTGATTTTAACTTAAACTAAAGTGATATACATAAATGTTGCAAACTGCTTACTGACTAAAATCACCAAAATGCAAATCTTAAAATTTGGTGGGCCTGACGTTTCGATCCCAGCAGGACCTTTCTCTAATTTAAATTCGAAACGAACTGTATACTGTTTTGCGTGATATGGTGTCCGAGCTGTTCCCAGTGGCCTAAGACATACCATGTACCAATGCGATAGCAAAGTGAAATGCTAAGTAGATGCGTTCATTTTGGTTCATTTATTAAGGTAGGAGGAGCGGAAACAGCCCTATATTCATTATAGGCAGTGTACGCCTATATAATTTATCCATACCATCATTACACTACACTCCCCTTACGCACTTCATATACTATGCAGTTGGAGCGTTATTACCCGTACCCAAAGCCCTACTTCATAATTATTTCAGAGGAGAAGTCGTTAGACCTAAAAGGCCGACGTTCTATTGTGGCTAACCATGGCAACGGGTTCTAATCTTCCAGAGGCTTGTCCCTGGCTCCGACGTGTTGACACTCATAGAGAGCCGGGATGCTCTTGGACAAAACAGGCTGGAATTACCATTTCCTATATTGATTGTGTAGCCCGTTGCTCTCTTAGCGCTGATGGGTGTGCATGCGGGACCTTGTTGATTTGTATTGACACTCGAACGCGGTGCGAAGGCTCCCGGGTTTTTTCGCTCGATGGAAAAGGGGGGGGGGCTGCGTTTGGGCGGCGGGAACACCGAGGCCAGCGTGTGGCTACCAGCGCTGATCAAATAACAGCGTATAGTCCCTCCCAAAAGGTGTCAATATTGACATCACCGTCTGTTCGCTGTTATTGCTGAGCTAATGCCTTACCTAGAACGAGTGTTTGCCAGAATGGACCGAGGAGTTGACCACCCCGACTCACTGGGTTCATGTCCATCGGCAGACAACTGAATTCTAAAACCCAATCCCAATTCTCAGTCGAGGGAATTCAAGCGCGTCTTTCCAAAGTCGATATCCCCGTACACGTGAAACTCCTAAACCGGTCTTATTCAATCCTTCTTCTGAAGGGGTGAGAGGTGCTACAATATTAAATTATGGATTTGATTAGCTTAGGTCTATTTGAAATAAGGACGTAGGTGTGTATATATATGCACGACGATAATCCACCGTGATATCGATATAATCTGCATGCTTATTATGTAAGCAATGTGGCGCACATTAAAATGTGTCCCAATATTTATTCGAAAAGCTGTTTGATGGCAGCACCCTGTTTGATAGGATTTCACTTCTAATTTCCTCTCCCTCCTGACCGTGATGACTAAATTAGCAACGCTGTTGCATTTAACAATGCGCAGGTCTCTTGGTCCATAGTGAGTGTTGGTCTTTCAATAAATAAGACTTAAGGCTTTGCATGGTGGGTGAATCAATATAGGAAGGTTTGCGGTGACACCATGTATCAGGTCTCTTAAAGGAAGAGGTTTGGTTCTGAAAAGAACCTGAGTGGTAACTCGACGTTTCGACCAGTATGCTCTGGCCGTCATCAGGAGAATGTCTTGGGCTCGGTGGTGGAACTCCTATGTACCGGTGGTCGCTGAGGCGGGAAAGATAATCCTCTGGGGAGGATTATCCTAAGGGCTTAGGTCACTGAGGTGGGAAGGCGGGAAACCCTAAGGGGAGACTGGTGGGCGGGAACCTATGGGTGCTCACTGGGGTGTGTCAGAAGGTGGTGGGGAGGCCGTGGATATAGCTAGGGAAGGGGGGCTTAGACTGCTGTGGGCAAGGTTGGTTGGTCTTTCTATGTACAACCATAATCAACCAATAATCCAAGGCACGTGGTAAATAGCAGCGGGCCAGCCATCACGGATTGCGGAATCGATCGAATCATACAATAGAGCAAGGTGAGGCTCAGTGTGCTGCCTATTCTTCCCGAATATGTTTGCCTCGGGGCTCGTAAACAAAAAGTAGTTTGCGTTGTGCCGTCCACAACATTTCTTTCATGGAATCGACTTGTAATAAAGATGAGAAGCCGATCAGTAGGCCTGTATAACTTAACTTCTGCCATCGGGCTTTTTCTCTGCGCCGATTGTCGTTATTTTTCAATACTCTGCCTTTGAGAAAGGTCCTGCTAGGATCGTAACGTCAGGCCCACTAAATTTTTAGATATTTTTCAATTCGTTTAAAGGCCCAATACAACATTGGGAAGATTGGAAAACATCGATGTCCACAGATTTCCTTCGAATTTACACAGTTTGTAGATGGTCATGATAGAATCCTCATGTTGAAATCTTACGGTCTGGGATGCTATAGGCCCTACTTCCCTATAAATCTTAAGCTTCACTAAAACATCGACAAATGGTTTATTACTTGTAATAATCTATTTCTTACCCTACAGAATGGTGGAAAAACCGTGACGGTTTTTTACCTTTTTTCTACTTTCTCAGATGACCATTTGAGCTAAAACCTTCGAAGGGTTGCTTTTTGGGGATGTTTAATGGTTTAACACACAAACTGTGGCAATCTGTTGACCTTTACCGATGTTGTATAGGGCCTTTAAAATACAGTTTGTATATGTGCGTCGTGAGATTCATGAGCATATAATTTGTTTTAACCGAGAATCTTAAGTCAAACGAAGGACACATTTATTGGGAACCTTTGAACCGGGACTGGACTGGGACTAACGTACCACTGCTCTTCCATCTGAGCTATCCAGCCCTTAAATGGTGGCCTTCCCAAACAGTCAACTAGTCTTTGCCGGGTTGGGGGCGCCAGTCAGATGTAGTTCAACTTTATTGGAATCCTAATTGAGAATTGGAGTATAATCTCCTGCGGTATGACTGTTAATGGTTGGATAGCTCCCGGCCGAAATTACTGCCGTCCACCTTTGTAGCTGGTAGACTACAACCGGCAAGTCACAGTTCGTGTCTGGTCCTGTCTACTATTAGGCCTATTATTATTTTTTTCCCCAGCCCTGTGATATTGGGGAAACATGTATCGTTGTATCTGATGGATACACAACTTGTCGAAATGAAAACCTAAAAAATATACTCCAACTTTACGAGATCCAATTTTAGTGGAAGGTTTGCTGTGACACCATGTAGCACTGGGTCTGAAAGAGCCACAGAGTGTGGTTGTCAAAAAGCCACACTCTGTCTCCTTCTGCTTCTCCATCTCTCAACACTCCGGCCTCCCCTTCTCGAAAGAAGTGCTACACCGTCCACTTAGTATTTCCACTATGCAAACCTCTTACGTCTTATCTGAGATTCAATTTGCCCTGCTGATCAAGGTTGAAGTCAGAGGTAATACTCAGAGGTAAAGCCTACTTGGACTTACCCAAGCCAGGTATGACGATGTTGAGGAGAAGGCATACGTAGGCCAGCGGAACGGGCATGTAGGGGATGGCGGCCACCAGGGAGTGATTGTTGATCCTCAGCGATCCGCTGACATTGGCCTGCTGCTGGCCGGCCGTCCCGCCGGTGGCCAACGGCACGGCCTGCAGGAGCTTGCCGGACTCGGCCAGCATGGAGAGAGAGGAGGCCGAGGCCCGGCCGGAGATGCGGCTGGGCGGCCGGCCCTGCTGGTCGGGGGCCTCGGTGATGGAGATGGCGGGCCGGCCCATCTTGTTGGCCTCCCCGTGCAGCGCGGCCGCCGTGCCGTTGGCCTGCTTGCTGGGGGACGAGCCTGAAGGGACGCCGACCAGCGGGGAGGTCTCCGGCCCGACGACGCCCCCCTTGGTGTCGGTCACCGCGGCGGGCGTGTTCATCGGGGCCGTGTGTCCCTCGTCCGCCGATAGCCCGCCGTCCTGAGCGGGCAGCTCGGTCAGGAGAGCGCTGGGCAGCCTGGACTTCCACTTGGCGGTGGCCGTGCACAGGGCGGGCGATTTCTGGATGGCAGTGGACTGCGGCACCGCCGTCAGCGAGCCGGGGACAGGTGATGCGGAAGGCCGGGGGCTGCCTGTGGCTTTGTTCGGCCCGGCCTGCGCTCCGGCCTTGGCCGGTTTTGTCTCATTCGCCATTGTCACTTCCTGCCTGTCTTGATTAGACGGTACTGATCTGTTCAGATTGATCGCTCCCCTCGCCGCCGAGCCGAACACCTTCCTTCAGCTCAATGCGAGCAGCTGCAGCGTGTGTTGGAAGCGCAACAAGCCTATAATGGCCGAGCCAGGAGCCTCTACTTCCGTGCCCGTGCCCAATTGATATAATAACAGTCTGTGTTTCTCTATGCCGCAGACCCGTGAACGACAATCTGCCACGGCAGCGGCATCAGAGTGATTTCTCCCCCGGAGAGTTGATTGCTTTTCAAGTGCGTTCATCCATTCAAAGGGGGGCCACTCCGGGTGCCGAGGCTGACAAAGCGTTGTCAAGTTGACGGGGGCTTAATTGTTGGCCGTTGCTAAGGTGCTCCGACGAATCCAGCGGCGGGCGTGCGCGTGCACTGGCGGGCTGGGAGTCTGGCGGTCTGGCGGTCTGTCACACTGATGAACGGCTTATACAGTGACGATATCACAACAGCGTTTACGTGCACTCGTCCATGAATCACTTATTCCCGGTGCGAACTCTACGAGGCGACGGCACTAGTACTATGGGATGGCACATAATGAAGAGCGATGGGAGGCTTTCACCCTAAACACCAGAAACGTGTCGATTACTAACTTGAACTTTCAAACTGATTGAAGTGCGCACAATCAGCCTCACGTGCAACAGCCGCATTGCGGTCCAATCTTCAAATAACCGCAGCTTGTCAAAGATTAGAGATTCTATGGCGTGCATTAGGAGGATTTTTGATGGCGGTCTAAAGTCCAAAAGTCATTCATGACACGATGTTGGTTTAAGAGTAATTAACTTCACGACGAGTCAATATGTATTCTTCCACTCATGATTTCGCCAAGGAACTCGTATTGCTGCTGCTTTAGTTTGACCATGGTATATATCCACATATGCCTATGCTTGTTGTTGCAGAAGGCAAATACGGGATGATATCATAATACTATTTTGTTACAGCGCTCGCATTGCGTGTGACACCGCAAACGGAAGGTGGTCAGTACACCACTTTGAGCCACGAGAGGGCGCCATTGTAAATGCTTTATTCGAAACCACTGGGTTCTATGAAACAACTGATGTCAAACTACTGGCGGAAGTGAAACTGATTTTGCCTGTGTGTTTTGGAAAAAAACTACAGGGAAATGATTACTCGAAATATTTTTTGAAAAGTTCAAGAAACAGAAAACAAGCGCCGAAAGCTCACCCAAAAAAAATTTAAGTTCGACGCGTACACCATGCATAGACGACTTGACGTGGCTGTAGACTATGGTCGTTTTACGAAATGAAGCCTTAATATAGTATATGCTCTGGTTTAAGCTTTGGTCATATTTCAATTACCGTTTTAATGTCACAGGCATTTGAAAACAAGCGTTAGGCCGCTGTGTCTCGATGAATACTCTGTACAAGCAAACAAACTTTCAAATGCGGCGACAAACCACAACCTGTATTTTTCAGCTGTTGTTAGACGTAGACGAAGCCTCAGCCAAATCCCGATCTAAGGATTCGTAATGGGCCTAGGAGGCTCGCAATTTTTTTTTTTCCAAACCACATTTATTCGCTATGAGACCATATGTTTGTGCACAAACAATTTACGGGGGGAGGGGGCTATACCAGTTGAAGTTAAAGCTAGGGATAGGCTTTCTGCACAGCCAATAAGGCTTTCTGCACAGCCAATAAGGCTTTCTGCACAGCCAATAAGGCTTTCTGCACAGCCAATAAAGGCTTTCTGCACAGCCAATAAAGGCTTTCTGCACAGCCAATAAAGGCTATCTGCACAGCCAATAAGGCTTTCTGCACAGCCAATAAGGCTTTCTGCACAGCCAATAAAGGCTTTCTGCACAGCCAATAAGGCTTTCTGCACAGCCAATAAGGCTTTCTGCACAGCCAATAAGGCTTTCTGCACAGCCAATAAGGCTTTCTGCACAGCCAATAAGGGTTTCTGCACAGCCAATAAAGGCTTTCTGCACAGCCAATAAGGCTTTCTGCACAGCCAATAAGGCTTTCTGCACAGCCAATAAGGCTTTCTGCACAGCCAATACAACGTACGTGCACAATCTTAGTGAATCTTCTTCATACTTTGTGCATAAACATAAATATGGGCCCATAGCGAATAATTATGTGGTACGGAAAAAAATATCACAGGTGGCTCTTCTTAACGTAAGCTGTATAGCGCCCGCTGTTGTCAGTCAGTGGGGCATTTATACATAGTTATGTAGCCTCGGCACTGCATGGTTTCATGAACTAGGATCAACGACCCAGGTTGAGCCCCCCCCCCCCCCCTCTACACCCACCATGGCACCAAGGCGTACTGCCATCGGTCACTATGTATGAAAAGAACCAATGGTAAACTCTCGGGCTGGAATTTGATTCGTTGTGGCGCTTTGAACATTCCAACTTTTGATTGTGCTGCGCCTTTCCCCTTTGCTTTTGTTATCTGAACAATGAAACCGCTCAGAATATAGGATCTGTCCGCGCCAAAAGGACGTCTCGCTGCGCTTTCCATTCCTTCTCGCGCATTGAGTGTGTGTCCACGGCACTTATAACTAGGCGGCTGCTGTATACGACCAGATTGGATTCCTCTTAACTGTGCCGTCAGCCTGTTAGTTCAAACGTAGCTGACTTTGGAACTAGATCAGTTGTGGAAGAAGAGTTTTCTCTGGCAACGATTGGAAAACAAATGGCTCTCTTTAGGGAAAAAGGCGTGGCCCTGAAAGGAAGTACGGTGCCTAATTAACTCGTCGTTCCATTTCGCCTTCTTCAGGAGAATGGGCTGGACTCTGTCAAGGAGGGACCTATGACCTTGGAATTTCCAGGAGACGGGAGGATTACCTGAGAGGAGTATCCGCTCATCTACCCCCATGCCTACACATGATTACGTACTGGAAGCACAGATTCGTATCATCTAACAGGTATGTCAGTGTCACTTACTGATTGTGTTATGCTCCCATTGGTTATTTTGCTTTATATAGGTCTAATAAAATTAAATAGTACGCAGTGGCTGTTGTTACGGCAGTCGTCCGTGTGGTTCCCTGACTTCACATTATTTGTCAGGATGTTTAGCTCTTAGAACCAGACTATCAGCTAATAGACTGGTTCAACCAGCCTGCAATGCTGACGAAATACAATCAAGTCAGGGAACCACACGGACGACTGCCGTAACAACAGCCACTGCGTAAATCGTATTTCCGTCCGCATTGAGCATGCAATGGGATCTGCTCCTCGCCAAATAGCCTACCCTTTGTAAGCTTCGGGGACGCGTAAAACGACGTAGCCGCGCGAGGAGCCTGTCGAAAGTCCACGCAACGAGATGTCGGTGTCAGAAAACTTGAAGAGTGCACGCATGGGGCGTGCGAGATCACAGAGGATATACATGGTGTTGCTAAAAAAAAAAACCTCCCAACGCATAGGTTGTCTGTGTCGCGCACGGCACTTCCTCCCGCCTACCGCTGTTCTGTATCTGTATAAATCCAGAATTTGCCCTGTGTCATGGGGTACTGTTGCCATCTCTGGGCTGGGGCTCATTGCTGTCATCTTGCTCTGTTAGACAGAATCCAGTGACGTCTGTCTAATTTGGTGGGTCCTGGTTCAGCCTCTGCCTTAGAATCTCTATATCACCGTAGCTCTGTGGCCTCACTGGCCCTATTCTATAGATACTCTCATGGACGATGCTCCAATGGCATTTCTGCCTTGGTTCCCCAAGATCGTCCCTTTGCTCATACCACGCGCTTCTCTTCACGTATGCACCAATATGCAGTTATGGCACCTAAAGCCAATCGCAATAGCTGTTGTTACGGCAGTCGTCCGAGTGGTTCCCTGACTTCACAGTATTTGTCAGGATGTTAAGCTCTTGGAACCAGACTATCAGCTAATAGACTGGTTCAACCAGCCTGCAATGCTGACGAAATACAATCAAGTCAAGGAACCACACAGACGACTGCCGTAACAACAGCCACTGCGAAAGCCAATACTAAGCGGTACTTCTCCAGGTTCTTCCCGCGCACTGCTGCACTAAATCTCACTTTCTTATAACTTGTCCGAAACATAAACGTTCATCTTTCTTCCTCCTGATTTAGTTTGCTCCTGGTTCTTCTCCTTATTACTTTCTTTTAGCCCTCACATAGAGTGGCCTTTTGGGGCCTTCTGTTGGGCGACGTTCATATAAAATAAAGATAAAACTTAAGATCGAGATTTTTCTGAACGACTCCAATGAATGGAACGGCTTTTGCCCATTTTGCCATTTGACCGATCTTGTCGTGTGTGTACTAGTCGATTTTTGACCTTAATTCACTTTGCGGATGCGACTTGGAAGACGTGCATGTTCTTCGTTTGTTCTATACTTGGCTATTATCTTCCCATGATTGAAAAGGGCTATCATTCACATGGAATTCTAGGAACGCCCTCAATGTCCCGGATAAGCGCATTCGTAAACAGTTTTCATGGAAACTATAAATCGAAACCTTTTAAAAAAATGGAAAAAATTACCACCTCCTTTAATTTCAGAAGTCGGGGACTAAACGAATGTTCAACTTTGAAATCAGTAACTCAAACCTAATTAATGAAAGAGATAATGAGATGTTTTATTTCTACACATGGCTGATAAGTAACTTGCGATGTAAAAGACATTTGCCTCGGTTTTCTTATTGTAAGAATTCTTCACTTTCGTAAACTGGATCGGCATGCTGTTTGACATAATTATCTCCTGCTACATATTTGTGTCCTTTCCCCCTCTTTCCCGATGAGCTTCCACTGTCCTTTAGCTGATAGATGTAGGTTTTAAATTTGGTATTTCTTGTCCTAACGGTCTCTGCTCTAAATTTTATACCTGTAATTTTACTGTCTCGTCGCTCTAGAGATCATTATCATTACGTCTAGAGATCATTATCACAGGCTTTAGACCCAATCCTTTGATTACGCATCATCGTTGTATTTGCCTTGGCACGTAGAAACCATATTATTATGTGTTTTCCCGAAATCACAGGATTAATGCCTGAATTCAGTTAATTTCTTGAAAACCTAAAATCTTCAAGTCGCAAATTCGCCCCATTTATGTCCCACGCTGTATTATAAATCCCTTTACTTGTGCAAAAGTAACGAACTTGCCTCACTCATTCTTCTGCCGAAGAAAAAGTCAACACTATTTTCATCTGATTTTCTCCAACTTCACAGTTTATTCATATGATTCATTAAAACCTATAGGCCTACGGTACATTTCTAAAAGTTTGACCTGGGAAACTTTTATACTGTGGAATATGATGTCGAACAATGACGTTTTATTAATGAGCTAACTATGCAAAATAATTCCCGAAAAAAATACACTATGCACTTTAGATGCTATGCTTTTATGTAGTAAGTTAATGGGAAAATGGCCCTAAACAATATTCATTTTTAGAGAACAGCACCCTTAATTTTAGTAAAATTGGTGTCAAAAGGTGCCTAATAAGCTGGCCAAAAACGTCATAAAGCCTCAGCAGGCAAAACAATAATAACTGAGACACTATAAAAAAAATACAGGGAGGCGAAATCCATCCCGGCTCGTTGAAGGCTAATCGGATCTTACGCCACAGTTAATAGTTCAACCTCTAAACGGCCCCCGAGATGAGTCCAAGGATCAGGGGAAGAAGACCAGCAATGGGCACACAACCAACAATGATGAAAGCCATGTCATAGCCTCCGGTGGTGTCGTACAGCCAACCTGCAAAATTGATTCGGAAACGAAAAATTTAAATCCAGCATGAAAGGTACAGACAAGAGTAGTAATCGAACGAGCAAGTAAAAACCCGATACGATGTGAAATACTTGCATTGAAAACGTAATGGCATTGGTGAAACATCCCGAAGGCAAATTCATTACAATTCAAAAGTAAGTGGGCCTTGATAAAACGAACCTGGTACAAATCCGGAGAGTATCGGAGCGACGACCAGGAAGGCCCTGACCCATGCACAAGCGTTTGTTAGTCTGTCGATCTCAAAGAGATTTTTCGTCAATATGTCTGTGAGTGTGATCATTGCCGAAATGAATAGACCACACAGAAAGGTGTCGAACACATAGCCCACAACGCTATTCACCCAGGGATCGACGATAAACGACAGGCTCAACATCAGACTGCTCACGATCAAGGCAGTAGTGCATCGCACGTAGCCTCTGTCGATGAAGGGTGACCAAATAAATGTACCAAAGAAGTACCCCACAGCTGCGGCTGAGCACAGCGAGGCCGCCAACTGCGAGGAGAAGCCCCTGTCTTCAAGGTGCGGAACATAGTAAATCAACCAAGCACTGTTCGAAAAGCTGGCTCCAAATCGGCACCAGAAAATGATCCAGTATTTGAACGTGAAGAGAATCCCCATGTCTGTCTTTTTGTGTAGGCCAACAAGGAATGTTTTCAACGAGGCCCAGGTGCCGTTGTTGTGTTGCTCCTCTACACGGCATTCGGGCACAGCGGCGACCGCTGCTTCGTCTGTGATCAGCATTGCACAGGGGATGGAGTGACAGCAGATGGCCGCGATGAGAATCACTGCTCCTCTCCAGCCATAAGTGTCCAGGAATAGTTGCGTCAAAGGAGCGAAAATGAACAGAGAAATCGATCCGCCAATGTGACCTATCCCACAGGCCAGGCCGAAATGATTGGTGAAATGACGCCCAGTCAGAACAAAAACGACGACCTCTACGATCCCAAGTGAAGCTCCTGAAATGATCAAGAAAATCACCGAGAGGGTTTATAGCGATATAACCATGCAAAGAGTACATTAGTCTCCTTCTCTTGACAAGAAGAAACTAAGATTTTGAAAGGTCTGTAAGCCATTTTCGTGTTGCGAATATGAAAAGGGAAATAGAAGCTACCATGAATGAACGCATCTTTCTCATTTAAGACCACCCCACTGTAATTTGTTAACAGTGGACATCACTGTAAGGGACAGTTGCATCAAAGAAAATTCCTCTTCTTTTGGAGTTATTTTGCTCCTTTTTTCCCCTTACTTCTTTAAACATCGTCGGTCAAAAATCAATGATTACAAGGTCTCGGTTACTTCAATATAATGTGTATGTTAACGTAAAAGATTAATATAATTTCATAACAATACATATTTACAAGTGGAGTTTTAAAATAATTTAGAACGGAAAATGTAGTTTTTTCTCATTTGTCCAACACAATGCTTTCTTCTTTTTGTAAATAATTATAATGAGAGATCTTTCTTTATTTTCTTTCTTTTCTCTAAACAGAAACTCTTTTAGGTTTTGTTTAGTTTTTTACTATGTCAACCTCGCCTGGTTCTTTAAAATTACCGAAAATAATTTTGCAACGAAGGGTCCAAATTTGTCTCAGCATTTTGGAAACAATAATGAGTTCCACTGTGTTGAGATTGTATTTCTTAACAAGTACTCTACGAAAATCAATGCATGCACTGTTTTAGAACAAAAGATAAATAATTACTCATGTGTTTCAAGTTCTATTTTACACAGAGGACATGTTTCATCACTTATCTTACCAATTCTATACAAAATATCACCAGTCGGCAAAATGCGAAATCTAAGTCTGTAAATGAAGTTTTTATCTTCTTGGTCCATTATATAGCTGGTTTTTCCCCATAAATTGGACCATATCTTATGATTTTATCCCAATCTTCATCAGAAACTAGGTTCAACATTTTTTGCCACACTTTTTGAACCTTTGGCTCATTTAACCGCTTCAAAATTGTATTATTATCAAACATTTTGCGTTCGTCATATATAGGAAAAAGAAAATGTGTTTAACTAGACGCATGCAATGTTCATACTTACCTACGAGGCCGGCCATCAGGGCAATAAATATTGGATTGGGTGCAAAGGAAATACACATGAGTCCACAGGCGAGTGCCACATTGCAGGCGATTAACGATCTCCGACCTCCGAGTTTGTTGACAATTGGCCTTGCCAGAAGACCTGGCAGCAATGCAATTGAGAATAAGGAATTGAAAAGGATAGGTTGAAAGTATAGGGTAGGCCTACACATTAATTTGCGAAGTTCAAAGACTCAACGCGTGTATAGGCCTACAATGAATAACACCTGTGTAACTTTCGGCTCAATCCGTCAACCATGCATGCCATGAGAAAAACATGAGAACACGAAATGAAAAATGCTAACTTTTCATACAGTATAAGAGGGTGATTGTTGACACAGGAACTCTTTTCTTCCTTGGAAATTCGTTGGCAACTCGCTTTAAGTTGAACTACAGCACTGGTTTCTATGTATTGAGATTCACCATGATTTGGTAAATGAAGAGCACAGAGAAAAAACATATGAATCGAATACCCCTATACTATGATTTTACTAAATCTCATTGTTATACATACAGTAGTTGTAATGGTTGCCAATGAGTAAATCACATCGATTTAGATATTTATTTCCATTTTTGTTTACAATGTCAGCGTCGGATTTGTTGTTATTCGTACTTTGAGGAACTTCTTGCCTGGCCATATCATGTTCTTTAAAACAAAGGAAAGTACACAGTGATGACATTCGTATTGAAATTACAACGCATAATGTACGGTATCACCCGATACTCGCGTTTCATGTGCTTAGGTAACGGCAAAAAGGGACAATTCCGCTCCTTAGATACACGTGTGACGTGCAGCCTGTGGATGTGTCACGCGTTGACCCCAAATTTCTCGTCCACACAAATCGAATGTCACGTGAGCACAGCGAAAGCGGCCTTGAAAAAGGCTTCGGAAAATTGTCGTTTTCTATGCCTCAGCGTATCAAATCCTTTCAAATCCAACTTTTCTAGGTAGTTGAAGATCTAATGCGTGCCTCCAATAAGGTTTTTCTTTTCCAAAAGGATGATTAATATGTATTTTGAGGGTTGTTATTTTACCGAAAAATCGACTGAAAAAGTGCGACGTAAATTCTTATTTTTCTCGACGAAAACAAAAGTCTCCTCTTAGCTGAGGTAATCATGGGAAAGAGTGTACCTTGATCTAGCAAAACCCCGTGAAGATGATGTCGTAGGTGTTTTAAGAATGCGATGTACACCTGAAGTTCTCAACGAGTCCCCCACTTTTTAACGTAGGGGATCGGCCGCCATTATTCGAGCAGGAAAATCCGTGACCTTGTGACCTAAATGGAAAAGCGCGCGCCCTGATTGGACAATGCCAAGTTAGCCTGCTGAATATTAATAAGTCATTGCTTGGGCACACATGTACTGTACATGTACTGCACGGCATGATATGTACAGTACACGTACATGTACTGTACATGTACACGAGCAGACCATGTGTACGGAAATGGGCCTACTTCGGTGAAATCTCGCGAAAGTCGCCAATTTTCAGTTGGCGATTTGAGCCGAAAACGGAAAGGCTCCTCCTTGTATTATACATGTACATGAAGCATTCAATCTCCCCTTTCTCGTGAAATATGTGGTTTATTTCGACTGTTTTTAAGAATTCGATGTACACCTACGGAAAACTGGCCGTCGGATTTTGGTCCAGAAAGTATGCTTTTTTTGGTCGCGCTGTTACATGTCCAAAATATTAACGAAAGTGGACATATTTGATATGAAAATAGAGAGCACGATGTCAGCTATCCACTTACCACGCCATCTTGGCAGCACCTATGCTACATCGGGATATTTTCCTGTGTTTTCCGTAGTCTCGAATTCAGTCTCGCAAAACCTCGTGTAAGCCGCGGCGCAAATTCGTGCGTGACCCCGGACGAGAAAACTCGGCTATAAAGGCCCGTACGCGTGACACGTCCATTGGCTGCGTGGGCCCGGGTGGACAATTACAAGACTAAGGGATCGGAAACCCCTGCATGGTTACCCACCAGCTCCCAATATCCCACAAATATATTTACTTCCTATGGAAGGGTGAGCGGCTACCCAACCACAAGGGGGGATATCAACGAACGGCGGACAAAGCCTAGGGACGGTTCGTTTGGTGGAAATATACCACCACTTGGAGTTGGTAAGGAGTTGTACCATACAGGCAACCAAGGAAACCTGAATAACCCTCAAGAGGACACAGGATTTCCCCGACAATCAATCACATCATTTATTGCAAATCACTGGTATTGGAATGATCACATGAGGATTACGATTATGAGGATTACCAATGAGCACCTACACTATTTACATTATAGTTACAATACCCCGATCAACCTCACCAAGCAACCCGGTGCGGTAACCCTCTACACGACGTCCATGTATCAGCCGTGTACATCCACGGTATCCCACACTCCCACCGCTGTGGCAATAAACCTCACACACAACTGAGCGCTACCTGTGGACAACGAGTCCAGGTAGACTGACTACGAGGATGACAGTTATCCTCACGGGACCCTCAACGCTACGATCAGTGAACCTCACAGACAGGCACGCAACACAACGACAAAGGATCGCCCAAACCACCGTCACCGCACTAACGAGTGCAACCAACGATAAGCAATCCGCCTCAGTCAAGTTGATAGCGACGGCCCTGTCAAGATTCACACCTCACGTACAATCCCGCTAACCCGCCTAGTCTACCTCACAAGCAACTTGCACTTACCGCGCAGGTCTGGTGCAGCACGTCCAGCTCCACTGCTTGCATACAACGGACTCCCGATACGCGGGGGCCCACACACACGCTGCGCGCTCCCAGAGCTCACACGCATGCGCACTATTATCCCTAGCCTCATCTCAAGCCTACTGTTTCGCTACACACGGCACAGATTACAATCCCATAACCTAGATTAAGCCTGGTGCGCTCTACTAACGTCAAGCGTTGTAATCTGGGATGCGGCGTGTGTACTGTGTACAACCACGGACGTGTATAAAAAACCTGGACTGTCAATGCCTCTGATTGGATGAAGCCACCGGCGGCCATCTTGGTGTGCCGTTTATTTTGTAAACAATCGCACGGCCTCCCATTTAAACGTGCGTATTTCTGTGCGATATGAAGGATCATGTCTGAGAAAAATGAATCGGGAATGGTATTACAGACAGTGATCATTAGTTTTTATCTACTAACTTACTTGTCGTGTTCGGGAGCCATAGAACACTAAAAATAAGCGCCCATTTAGCCGGAATTTGTGGAGTTTTCCTCGTCTGACTTCGTTAGAAACTGCACACAGCACAGGCGAGTGCTAGTATAATTGCTAGTGTCTGTAGTGAGTAGTGGCGGGCATAACGGACGACAGAACGCTGAAACTGCGACTACGAGTGTGAAACAATTGGAACAAGCACGGAACAAGGTAATTTCTTAAAAGTTACAGTAATGTTCTATTTTGTAATCTTTTTGGAAATGTACATTATTTTTGGCTGGTGTCATGCCAAAAACTGTCCGAGCACAGCCTAGGCCGCTACGCGCACGACCATGTACCCTCTTGATTGCTGGATTTTTCACTCTGAATGTGTCTTGACTCAAGACATGGAGGAATAAGTAGGGTTCCTCCATGCTCAAGATAAGTACTGTAAATTCTGTAGCTATTCTAAATTTTATGAATTTATATTTTCTAAAATGTAGTGGGCCTGATGATTCAATCCTAGCAGGACCTTTCTCAAAGTCAAAGGTCTTTGACTGAGAAAGGTCCTGGTACTGGATCGAAACGTCGGGCCCACTAAATTTTGCGATTTGCATTTTATAAATTTCAGTCAACAAGCAGTTTGCAACACTTTTGTGTATCACCATGATTTTGTAATTTATTAGCTACAGATAGCCCGTTTAGTTTTACTCCTTTTTAAGTTTTTTTACATTTTGGGATTTCGTCCTTGTACGACGGTCAAAATCAACATAATCCATAATTATTTGTTGCAAATAAATGGACTTATGTCATACCTAGAAGTAGTACCACTACAACTTAGTACTTTACAAGTCTGAAGTTTTTCGCAAATCATCAAACACTTCGCTGCTGGTTGATACTCTCCTTAGCTGGATAACCTTCCTGAAAAAAATTAACAACATCATCCATTGAGGATTTAACACGGTGATTGTTGGTATTTACTAGCCATAATGTGATCTTTTACGGACATTTGACAAAAAACTGTGACAGGTCAATGCTAGATGTATGCTAGATGAAGAGTCATGCACTCAAAGGCGCACGCGTACTCTACTCTCTTTAGCAAGCTTGCATTATGTGACGACACGTCAATGATGCCTAGCCAATCAGATCCCAATATGGTAATTAGCGGACATGTTTTGGCATAACTCCGGCACCGGTATTCTTCCACAAATGCTATGTTGCTGTTTACTTGGATTGACAAGATAGCCACAAGAAACGACCTCCTACAAAGAAAACTTTCGGGCAAGAACACTTGCATGAACTGCAAAATAGCAGAAGAACCGGCAAAATGTACACAGTCAATATTTGTATGATAACAGTACTCACCAATGGTCCATGATGAATGATAAACCTTGTCTGCAGATGAGTCACTTGGTTCACATGATGTCAAGACAAGAGAAGTAATTGAATTAGACTGACTTCTGTCAGGGTCGGTAGCTCTCCGGAAAGCCGTCATGCTCACTACTGACTTGAGAACAAGATGAGCTTGGTCAGCCTTTTTCGAATTGCATTTTTTTTCTTGTCATCATTCATCAATTTAATGGCATGGTGTAGACGCACCTTGCTGTAGCATTCTGAGATGCTACGTATTAAACTGAAGACGTGATTATTTTCGGCGTCAGTATCCAACATGTGGTCTTGGAGGCAGTCAAATGTTGTTGCACCAACTTCCTGTAGTACGACCCTTGAAATTGCCTTTTTTATCCCACATTGCTGTGGCATTCTTCCATCAGTGACCACCAGAAGCCTTTTTATGCAACGCTCGGTTGCCTCGCATACCTTAACAACACTTGTTGTGGGAACTATTAGCCCTCCTCTGTTTTTTGTTGTGATAAGAGCGAATGCCAGGGAAGAATCTTCATTATTTCCAATTCCATGGACAGCTAATGAATTTAAGCATTCTCCACATTTCAGGGTCCGTCTCACCATTCTCACCACATAGCCAGCGATGTAACCTACACAAGATTCAGCAAAGGCAGACAGTGCAGCGAAGTTGGGAATGTCAGTGTAGTTATGGTCATCCCTCTCTGGTGATCGGAGCTCCAGGTCATACCGTCTGGCAACAAGCATATCTTGGCTTTCATCAGGGACAGCCAGCTTTGCAACATTTTTGAAGGATGCAGCAGCAAGAATTCGAGTAGCATCCTGTGCTGAACAGTTGCCTTTATTGGCTTTCACATCATGCCGCATCAAGAGTCGTTTGTAT
The DNA here is from genome assembly GCA_949987565.1 of Luidia sarsii. Classification (NCBI taxonomy): domain Eukaryota; kingdom Metazoa; phylum Echinodermata; class Asteroidea; order Paxillosida; family Luidiidae; genus Luidia; species Luidia sarsii. The sequence goes on from OX465101.1 coordinate 37,450,433, forward strand.
GCTGATATGAACTGCCTTGCAGTAGGATTGTTGTTGGAACCACATGACAAACGAATGGCCCCAAAGAACAGTTCAATATGATCCTGACTCAGTTTGTAAGTTAAAAGATACTGTAGCGGCGATTCTTCAGCTTTGACGTATGTCAAGTAGATATTTTTCACACTAATGATGCATGCCATAAAGCCAATGAATGGTGTTCTGTTGCGTGTTTTTGTCATGAGCTGTCCATGAGTATTCTGTACAGAGGATAGGTAGTTGTAGGCGCTGTCTAAAAAGGGCATAAACAGTCCTTCGCGGCTTGGCTTGAGTGGTGCCTTGTAGTTCCGTGCAAGTGGGTTTCTTGAGTTAAGGACATCAAAAAGATGATCAAGGGTTTCAATAAAGGTGCATGTCCCTTCACTTCCCTGGAATTCTGCCAATTTTAAGGTCTCCCTACAGTACTTAATTGCATCTGCCATGCTTGCACTCAGTGTTTGTGCAGCAGTGTCCACTTTCATGACATTGGATTTCCAATCAAGGTGCTTCCTACTAAGTTTATTTCCAAGTCGCAGTCCCTCCTTGTTTTGCAAATCATACAGGGCCTGAACATATTTCCAAGCTATTTCTTTATTGCATCCATCCTTAAGTACTTTCAACGACCCCATACAGTTCCTAGTCAGTTTCAACATGTGGCAGGCATCCAGCATTGCCCACACTTTTTGGTCAGGGTCTGCAGGATGAGGGAACGATGAATCCATGTCCTCAGGATTGATTTTTGCCCCAAGTTCATTCAGCATGGTGACATGTGCAGATGGTCCATCACAGGTGAGAGAAATAACTTGCACACCGATCTCATACAATTTGATGAGGCATTGACTGACAAGGTTTGCTTGTTCCTTTCCTGTCAAACCATTAATCATGAAATGGCCAATAGGAACCTTCCAGCTACCATTTACAGCCACCAACATAAAGACTAACACATTTGTGGCTAGTGGCATGCTGTCATCTTCCACCATGTTGCCTATGTCCACGTAGCCAAGAACCTTGTCCCCTGACATCTCAACAGATTTCATCAGCGACATTTCATCCAGCATAAGGGAGCAGAGGGTTGTCTTTCCTTCCTCTAGTTCTGTCTGAAATCTTGTCTGCAGTGCCTTAAAGACAACTTCACTGAATCCAGGAGACCCGTCAATTGCGCTGTACCACTGTCGGATTGTTGAGGGACTGGGTAGTGCTAGTTCAAAGGTTTCTCGAACATATTCGTAAGCCTTAGCTGAATAAAAGTGCAGGGTCATGGCAAATGATTTTATTATTGTGCCATACTCCTCCTTACTATGCTTACCACTGCATTGGTTCTTTATTAGGCGGCTGATGACCTCTTTTGGCACTCCAGATAATGTTGATTCCAGCAAATGGGCACAGTTTTCTGAAATAAGGCCCTTTTTACTTAGCTCTTGAATTAGTGAGGTCATTGATTGTACTTTTTTCTTCAGACGTCGGTTTTGTTGATGTACAAGTTTAATTTTTTTTTGGCTGGAGTTTAACAAGGAATTTGCTGTATCGAGTTTCCTTTTCAATGTGGTAGGACTGGAGCTTGTAGAATAGGCATGATCGGTGAGATATGGTGCTGATGATGAATCACAATTCAAAAGTGATTCTTTTTTACCACTAACTTTGACATCACATTCAGTGGAAGACGTTCTTGGTAGTGGTCGTTTCCTTGGGTGTTTTTGTGCCTAGATTCAATTAAACAGACCATAGACATGATTTTTCATAAAGAGAATGTACTTAAACAGCTGGAATTCGAGCCCACAAAACTGCTTTCCAGTGCAGATATCTTCACCATTGAAGGAAATAGACGTTAATGTTCAAAAACAGGCAACAAAAACACATACGAGAACATTCTTTAAATTGGCCACATTCCATTTAAATTATTTATTTACATCAGCACATTTATGGAGAAAATTAGATTTTGGCAGTGTTTTTTTCTTATGATTATTAAAATTAAGAGTTTCTTATAAATAAAAACATGTACAGGTGTATTGGGTCAGGAAATACAATATTAAATGATATGAAAGAAAGAAAAAAAATTGACAACTCACTCAATATATTAAAATAATAGGGACAAACATGGTAGCCTTAGGCTCTAACAATGATGTTGATCAAGCACTGGAACATGTACACAAACCCATATGCTCTTTGGAAAATATCAAAATGTATTTTTATTGTATAAAATATAACATGCTTTACATAAGAATGATTAACAGAACAAATTATTTGTAACACAACAGAATACATAACTTTGATAAAAATAAATGGTTGGTAAAAAAAATAGAAAAAAAACCCTTTGTGTGATTCTTTGAAGGAAGTGTGCATGTTTGTTCAATTCTTTAAGCTACCTACTTTTTCAGGAACATAATGGGAGTCAAACCTGTATCTGCACTTAGGCACACTTTCTTAAACCTAACAAAACAAATGTTATTTTAAATGTTCAAATTCAAAAACGCCATGGAAGTGACAAACAAATTCAATTGAATGAAACTATGTGAAATACAAATGTTTTAAACAGAAACAAAAGTCAAACAAAATATATAAAACGAAAACAATTAAGAAAAACAAACAAAAGATATTAAGAAAACGTTTTTAACATTAACAAAACCAGCCCTGGGTTGATTTCAAGAAGCGCTAAGATTAATCTTCAATATCAATCGATCTTAATTACTTAATTATGATGTCACAACACAAATTAATATGGTGATCCTCATCTTAAGATTAATGTTAGAGCTTCATGAAATCAGCCCAGTAACCAGGAATAAAAATGATAAAGGGCCTTATCTTCTTTTAATAGTTTTGAAAATGGCAAAGAAAACTTTGACTGAACCCGTGAACCGGGACTCGAACCCGAGACCTCTTGAATACCGTACCAGCGCTGGTACGGTATTCCAGAGGTCTCGGGTTCGAGTCCCGGTTCAGTCAAAGTTTTCTTTGCCATTTTCAAAATTGTTAAAAAATTCCAACAAATTGTCCATTGATTTTTGCTGTTTCCAGTCGTTGAACCTCACACATGAACAGCCTACATGTACATTCCTTACTGTACTTAAAGATGACTGGAAATAAGACTGGTACCTGTCTTGAGGGAAAATACTTGTATGGAAAATGCTTTTAAAAAAAATGACTGCTTCCTCTTATTTTCAAAAAAATTGGATGAGAAACCTTTTTCGTACTTGGCCTAATCCAACACTATAAAAAGAACACAATTAAAGGAAAACTGACTGGGAATTTTTTAACAATTTTGAAAATGGCAAAGAAAACTTTACCAGTCCAGTTTACCGGTACCAGTCTTATTTCCAGTCATCTTTAAGTACAGTAAGGAATGTACATGTAGGCTGTTCATGTGTGAGGTTCAACGACTGGAAACAGCAAAAATCAATGGACAATTTGTCTTTTCACATTTCATTATGGGGATGAGAAACTAATCAATTTGTTTTACTTGACCGATCCCTCGTGATTTTTGAAAAGATTCGCAAAATAAACCCAGCAATGCAACTATCGGTAATTCCCGACCAACCTTAATCAGGTGATTTGGAAAGTTGAAAATGCTTGGCACAGCATTCTGTCTCAGACGGACAGTTTGCCCAGTCTTATCAAAATCACTTCCCAAGAAGTGGGCACTGCAAATGACTGTACAGCCTGGGGTGGGATGGAAATCTTCCCGTCGAAGTACAGCAGTCCATCGTGAGCATCGTTCCTTATCCTTGGGAAAGCTGCATGTAAACAGTGCAATATCACAAATAACTATTTAATAAAACAATGCGCAGGCAAACACTACTGCCATTGTTGTACAACTAGTTAAGTGCCATGGGTTCAGAGGAATTCAAAAACATTAGTGTATTCAAATAAACATTTGCACAAATCATGTTTATTATGTACTTCTCTAATCTCTATAACAATATTATTAGTATTACCCTGCCAAAAATCATTTGAATCAATTATTGAACGACCGAGATCTGAGGGGGCGGTGAGTGTGAGATGGTCAAAATTTACCCAGCTCTTTGACTTTGAGGAGTTAACATGGAAAATTAATTGAGGATTGCGGATGTCATTTGCTGATTTAAATTTTATAATCAAATATCACAATTATTCTGTACGTCAAGGCCATGACACTGTAGTGTACTACTAGTACTAGTACTAGTATTCGTACTAGTACTGTACATAGTAGTCCGAGTAACTTGGACCCGACAAGTCACCCTTTTTTATCGAATTTTGAAATTTTGAGTTTCGGGTGACTGTACAGTCACCCGACCCTCAAAATTTCAAAAATCGATAAAAAAAGGGTGACTTGTCGGGTCCAAGTTACTCGGACTATGTACACTATTACTAATACTTAGTAATAGTAATACTAATACTATTAGTATTACTAGTATTACTAATACTAGTATTAATAGTGTACATAGTGTACGTTAGTCATACCATGGAGGAATTCCTCCATGGTCATACATGTAGGACCTACTTTATAATATTCATTGTACGTTTGCACGTACATGTACATGTACACAAGTACAATGTACTGTACCTGTACAGTACTGTATGTATAGTATAGTGATTAGTGAATTAGACACCCTCGGCCTTCTGCTGTTGGTGAAAAAACCTAGCGAATTCGCCATAAAATATGACTTATAAATAAATTAAATCAAACTTGCCGATGGAAAGTGAACCCAGGAGCTTTTCCCGAAGCGTTGGTACAGCCAAATGCTGCACAGTTCGGCATCCTTATGAGAAACGGTCGGCAATCGGGCGACTATCCAGATTTTCTGCATACGTTTATGCACAAAATAGCGATTTAATTTTCGCGCGAACGGCACACCAAGATGGCCGCCGGGCTGCCCATGGGTGCTTCATCGTCGTCCGTGCACGCCATTGGTGCATTGACAGTCCAGGTTTTTTATACACGTGGTTTTTTATACACGTCCGTGTGTACAACCTGGAGATCGAGACATGCGCAGTAAGTCTGTTGCCTGCAGGGGTCAATTATTTGGAGGTCGTGACCTGACGACTATGTTCTCTGTTGATGGCTGTGGGTTCGACCTCCATAGAAAAAAGTCCTACGGTTGTGCCTCGCTTCAGTCTAGTCGCCTACATGTCTAAATTCCCTCAAATAAAAGGAAAGATCATTTGACTGATTAATCAGACGGTAAGTTGCTTTGTGTAAAATGCACTGCTAATTACTAATTAAAGTATAGGGCTGTCTAGACTAAGCAGTGGTACTAGTACTAGTACTAGTAGTAGTACTAGTAGTAGTACTTTACTAGTACTAGTAGTAGTACTACTACTACCAGTACTACTCAGTACTAGTAGTACTAGTAGTACTACTACTACCAAAGTACTAGTACTAGTAGTAGTACTTTAGTAGTACTAGTACAAAGTAGTAGTAGTACTACTACTAGTACTAGTACTATAGTAATAGTTAAATACTAGAGTACTACTAGTAGTACTACTACTAGTAGTACTACTACTAGTAGTACTACTACAAAGTACTACCGTAGTAGTACTACCGTAGTAGTACTACTACTAGTAGTACTAGTACTACTACAGTACTAGTACTACTGAGTACTACAGTACTACTAATATAGTACTACTACTACTACACAAGTACTAGTAGTACGCCAGTACTAGTACTACTACTGTACTACTACTACTAGTACTAGGCCTACTACTTTACTAGAGTTGTCTATTTGTTATTATATCTATATGTACATACAATATATGTCTGTTTAGTATAAACAGATTAAGCTCAATGGTCAAGGCAAATGAAAAGTGAAAGAATATTTCTTTGTACCATTGAAAATACCATACATAATATAGAAATATGTTTTAAAAAAGAGAGTTTTCAGGGTCAACATATTCATGTTCAACAATGTCTGATACTGGTATAATCAAACTTTCTGATTAGTTTCTTCATATAGGCTACATGTATTTTCCACATTTTCATTTCTTGAGTTCCTGCAATTATGTCTTATGCAGTATTCTGCAAACTGGTTATGATTTTGTATTGTCTATATGTAGTTAATGAGAGTGCACCATCAACGGCAACAACTCAATCAGCTCCATCAGCTCCATCAGCCCCATCAGCCCCATCAGCTCCATCAGCTCCATCAGCTCCATCAGCTCCATCAGCTCCATCAGCTCCATCAGCCCCATCAGCCCCATCAGCTCCATCAGCTCCATCATCTCCATCAGTACTAGTAGTAGTAGTAGTACTTTACTAGTACTAGTACTACTACTACCAGTACTACTCAGTACTAGTAGTACTAGTAGTACTACTACTACCAAAGTACTAGTACTAGTAGTAGTACTTTAGTAGTACTAGTACAAAGTAGTAGTAGTACTACTACTAGTACTAGTACTATAGTAATAGTTAAATACTAGAGTACTACTAGTAGTACTACTACTAGTAGTACTACTACTAGTAGTACTACTACAAAGTACTACCGTAGTAGTACTACCGTAGTAGTACTACTACTAGTAGTACTAGTACTACTACAGTACTAGTACTACTGAGTACTACAGTACTACTAATATAGTACTACTACTACTACACAAGTACTAGTAGTACGCCAGTACTAGTACTACTACTACTAGTACTAGGCCTACTACTTTACTAGTGTTGTCTATTTGTTATTATATCTATATGTACATACAATATATGTCTGTTTAGTATAAACAGATTAAGCTCAATGGTCAAGGCAAATGAAAAGTGAAAGAATATTTCTTTGTACCATTGAAAATACCATACATAATATAGAAATATGTTTTAAAAAAGAGAGTTTTCAGGGTCAACATATTCATGTTCAACAATGTCTGATACTGGTATAATCAAACTTTCTGATTAGTTTCTTCATATAGGCTACATGTATTTTCCACATTTTCATTTCTTGAGTTCCTGCAATTATGTCTTATGCAGTATTCTGCAAACTGGTTATGATTTTGTATTGTCTATATGTAGTTAATGAGAGTGCACCATCAACGGCAACAACTCAATCAGCTCCATCAGCTCCATCAGCTCCATCAGCCCCATCAGCTCCATCAGCTCCATCAGCTCCATCAGCTCCATCAGCCCCATCAGCTCCATCAGCTCCATCAGCTCCATCAGCCCCATCAGCTCCATCAGCTCCATCAGCTCCATCAGCCCCATCAGCCCCATCAGCTCCATCAGCCCCATCAGCTCCATCAGCCCCATCAGCCCCATCAGCTCCATCAGCTCCATCAGCTCCATCAGCCCCATCAGCCCCATCAGCTCCATCAGCTCCATCAGCCCCATCAGCTCCATCAGCTCCATCAGCTCCATCAGCCCCATCAGCTCCATCAGCCCCATCAGCCCCATCAGCTCCATCAGCTCCATCAGCCCCATCAGCCCCATCAGCCCCATCAGCTCTATCAGCTCCATCAGCTCCATCAGCTCCATCAGCCCCATCAGCTCCATCAGCTCCATCAGCCCCATCAGCTCCATCAGCCCCATCAGCCCCATCAGCCCCATCAGCTCCATCAGCCCCATCAGCTCCATCAGCCCCATCAGCCCCATCAGCCCCATCAACTCAATCAGCTCCATCAGCCCCATCAGCTCCATCAGCCCCATCAGCCCCATCAGCTCCATCAGCTCCATCAGCCCCATCAGCCCCATCAGCTCCATCAGCTCCATCAGCCCCATCAGCCCCATCAGCCCCATCAGCTCCATCAGCCCCATCAGCCCAATCAGCCCCATCAGCTCCATCAGCCCCATCAGCCCCATCAGCCCAATCAGCCCCATCAGCCCCATCAGCTCCATCAGCTCCATCAGCTCCATCAGCTCCATCACCAAAAATTGGAGGAACTAGTCCAGCAGCAAGTGAACAGGCAATGGGTACCACTACTCACACAGCTCATCAGGGTGAGATGTCATGAAGTCTTATTTCTTGCAATGCTTTAAATTTGTACCCAAGGCCTCAACATTTTTGGTGAAAAAAGACTAAATTGTTCATGGTTGTGCACATAGGAAATGATATTTATTGATCTATTTGTTATTTGGAACTTAATGAATATTAGTGTTTAACTCCTTAGCTTATTACAAATTCAATAGATTAAGCAGGCACTGACATTTCTATGCTAGTATGCCGACCTTTGTCATTCTGCCTCAGAGAAGACCAGGTCATTGTAATGCCAGGCCCTCTTAGTTTTTCACATTTCCATATTTGGGGTAATTTTGTCTTTATGTAGTCATGGTAGTGTACAACATTACCAGAGTACTTTAAGATTATATAAATTGATAATTGAAATAGAATGTAGAATGTACTGAATTTATGAATTTGAAATTGCAGATTTGGCTGCTGCGGAAGATTTATCAACACTATATCAAATGATTGGAACAAATAATTCAAGTACACCAGGTAAGTAAAGTCGACTATTAAGTGTTTGTTTCAACATTTTCATACAAAACATGGTAATTTTGTATTTATTGTAATCTTCTTTGGTCTTTTTGTAGCACCCGAGGGAGCAAATGCCACAGCCGATGAAGGTATATACAGTATATTATTGCATTTATCTTGTAAACACAAACATTTGTCTGAAAACTCAAATTATTTTGTAAGCGCCACATTTTGCATGCATGTGCTATTTTTATGTAGTGTATGTAATGCAATCATTTCCAAGGGGCTAACCAAGAGATGTACACATCCTTGTAATAATTTGTGACCATTTGCCAAGAGTACAGACCTCGACTTTTATCTGACCTCATTCTGCCTCATCAGGTGGACAATAAGGGAAAAAGGTTTTCCTGAAGAAATAAGAAACAGAGTGACAATATTGTCACGTAAATGTTGATAATGAAAAACCTTGTCAATGACTTTAAAAACGGACACTCCCATACGCATAAATGTACAAATATAAAAATACTGTTTATTAACAAGAATGAAATGCTCAATAACAAATTCAGAAATAATTACAGTTTGAAAATTGGTTGTAGTTAAAACTTAAAAGCATCCAAAATTCCATATCATTTTGAATGAATTAGTGTTTCTTTTTTCTTCCTTTATTTTTTATTAATAGCCATATATGTAGTAGAAAAAATCACAGGGAAGAAGCGCATTCGAGGAAAGATACACTACAAAGTGAAGTGGGAAGGCTACAATGATGAAACATGGGAGCCCCATCATCACATCAGTAAAAAAATCAGGGAAACCTACAAGAAATAATGCCAAGAAAGAATGTAAGGGTATACCATGGGTTATATATCTGACGTTTGATAAAATTAAATTGATTTCCATAAAGGCGGTCTAAAAAAAATCGTTTAAAAGGTCCCGCTAGTTCAGAAACATCAGACACACCTGTACATATGTAAATGTTGGGCACTTTAGTCAGGGAAGCCATTTGCAACAACATTTTTGTTATACATGTACATGTATTATTTCGAATCAATCAAATGTGTAAGCAGGGTATGATAAATTGATAAAACAGTTTGTGCATGTATAGAGGTCATACACACTGACTAATAGCATCCTTCTTTGGCTTTGCCTTTGTTGCCATGAGTCTCCATGTGAGTACAGAACAACACATCTAGCCATGCAACTACTGTAAATGTACATACATGTAATAGAGAAAACAAAAAAGACACAAACCTGTGAAATTGGTTTTGGTATACAATACTATACATTTGTATCTTCCATGGTATACTGAAGGCTTTAACCAGTGAATTAAAACTGAAATTAATTTACACAACGATAATACATTGTTGTATCACTAAAAAGGTTTTGCATATCTCTGAGGTCCAATATGCAATTTCAAAGGGATATCTAGCACAATGCAGATGAATTATCACCATTTTCCAGTCGTTTTGCAGCAACAGTATTTCCCGTTTCCAAGAAAAGTTACTGGGAAGTCTTTTAAACTTCTGTATATGCATTTGAAAAGACAAGCAATGACACAGAATTTGTGGTGATCATGATGAATTAAACGATCATGATGCACAACCATCACTGTGGTTGGTTTCCATGTACATGGGGTAAAGGCCAATGTAGGCTAGTATTAAAAAAAAACATACATTTGAGAAAGAACATTTTAACAAATACTTATTGAATGATATACAGTAATATGCATGGACCTGTACACACAATTACTAGCATTCAACTTTTGAGCAGGATAGAAACATCGTGGTGACGTGCACATTCTCATGTCCATTTAACCAGTCGTCTTCTCACATGTACCTATGGAGAGAGCAACATCAAACAAAATTCTTGTATAAGAAATAAGGAAACAATATCTTGTCTTTTTATGAATCTGAATGGCAAGCTGGCCTTTTTTATAATTACAGTACTACATGTATTATTACTTTGGAAATGACATGTTTTAACACTACAACATGAACATGTGTAGAACTATGCTTCAACTGGAATTGTGATAACAAGGCAGCATAGTACTTTGTGTTTAAAAAAAAATCTAGGGATTATTATTTTAAAATGACCAATATAAAAAAATAGGAGGGCCTCTGATCCATGTCAGTAATTACAAATCAATAGAAGAACATTAAAATATGAAATTTGGTTCCGCTTTCTTTCAAGGAATAGTAAATGACTTGATATGATGATAACATACAAAACTCTTCAAAATATGTGCTTACTGATAAAATGCCAAAAATGTAAATACATGTAGGGCCTATCAACAATTTAAAGGGACTGACGTTTTGTTCCTAGCAGGACCTTTCTCAAAGGCAGAATGACAGTGATAAAACAAATTTCTTTTTGTCCCTTCATTCTGCCTTTGACAAAGGTTGTGCTAGAATCAAAACGTTGGGCCCTTGTAATTTTGGATATGGACAATTTAGTGAGTAAGGAGTTTCCATTATTTGGATATTAGTTAGTAGTTACTGTAGTTACTACTACCGGTAGTTAGAATGACAAAGTTTAAAAATTGCGGTTCACTTTCAGCATGAACTCAGGAAATGCTACAGCAATTACACTTTTGTGCAGTACATGTACATGTACCTGTATACAGCACAAGACTATAATAAACTTGGTGAGATTGGAGAGTTCCCTCTCAAAGCAAACATAAGTAGACAAAAAAACGCAATGTTAGCTGTGTTATAGTAATCCAATAATGATGTACATGTAAAATATGTACCGACCATGCACGATCATTATAGCACAAACTGGTGTCAACTAATCAAATATTTACCAGATTTTGAAGACCATGCTTTCACACCACTTTTAGTCGACAGGATATCACTTCAAACAGCAGTACTTTGCAGCACCTAGTAATAACCATGTTTGAAGGGAAATATTTACGTACATTTTTCTTGCAATCCGATTTTGTTAGAGTTATTGTGAAATTATTATCTTTTATAACTTATATATACTATTTGGATTGTAGAAAAGGTTGAACATCTGTATCTGATAGTCAATTGTCATAATAAGCACACCTGTATTTTTTACCATTATACCATATAATAGGGTTTTCTAAAATCACAGATTGTTATATAAAACTGTGTTATAAAACATGTCATCTTAAAACAGTTAAGAAGTAAAAACCTTTCAGACAATAACACCATATACTGTACATAATGTGTTATAGCATAATACACGGTGTTGCAAGTTACATGTTCTTATATTGATTCCATAAACTGCATAAATTATAATGCAAACCCAAGCAAGTCCAATTGGTTTAGATTAATGCAGTGTGATATTTCTCATTGGCAGTGTTTGCACAGGGAAAGAAGAGGCAGTCAATCGTCAATCTTAACTGGTTATGATGTAAAATACCGATAATTAAAAAAACTCTAGAAAAATCAATGAAATGTTTATAGACAGCCAATAACCAACCTTGACGTGTGCATGCAAAATTATGGCCATGAATCTAATATACATGTAATAATACATCAATAAATAATAAACCTCTTAGACGCTTGCAAAGCATTTTTCATGGTTATGTTATGGATGACAAACATCGCACAAGTCTATGGCGCGGATCGTGACTTTCGTTTTCTTTTTCTCAAAAACCTGATGGAGTGCCGCAATGAAACTCTCACAGGCTTTTGACTAGATACATTATATTAATTAGTAATTACTAAACAATACCAATTTGGTGAAAAAATGAAGTAGGTAATTTTGCAGAAATCAGTGGGATTCTCTCACTAACTGGCTGGATGGCAGACTTGTTGCATGCTGACTGCATATGTCTAGTGTATAGCAAGCAACAATTCATAAGCCGGTTTCCACTGGACTTATTTTGGTCAAAGTAACCGATTTTCCCATTTTAAGTCTAGTAACTGCCCAGTTAAATTTCCAACCTCTGCCCAGTAAAAGTGACCAGGTAAGTTTAACCATAGAGCAGCTTGCTCTATGGTTTAACCAAGTCAGTTAGTCCAGTGGAAACGCACCACTCAGTAAAACCACATCCGGCGGATTTCCGGCCTTTGACGTAACACGTACATGAACTGCACAATGTCTGCTTCATGTCGACCCTCATGAGCCGTTTTATTGCTGGGTTACTTTAACCATCCTCTCGGTTAAATTGACTGACTAAAAATTTGACCATTAGAATTTTAACCATCATCTCAGGCAATAGTTTGCACAGGAAGCTCACATTTAGCCTTGAGATACAGTCAGTACAGTACAGTAGTCTGCACAAACCAGCTTTTCACATTATTATTATTGTATTTGAGTATTAATATTGGATTGCTAACTTTAACCATGGACTGCATATACACTCTATATAAGTAGAGAAGATCCGTGCTCTAACTGCTTACTAAAAACTACTTTAATTTATTATAGGCCTACTACCTATACCTGTACCTATGTACATAACAACATGTGTCAAGTACATGTATCTCTGGCACTTGTTTGTTAGTTTTACTAGTTACCGGTAGTAGTAGTACTACTATTACTACAGTAGTCCGAGTAACTTGGACCTTACAAGCGCCCTTTTTAACATTTGGAGGGGTCGGGCGATAGTAATACTAATATACTAGTATCACGATAGTACTACTAGTACCAGTAGGCCTAGTTGCGGTAACCGTAAGTCCGTAACCCTCATCCTCCCGATGGTCACAACTACAGCAGGCCTATCAGGCTATCACCCAACCCCTCCAAATTTTAAAACAGGGCGATTGTAACAGGGCAATTGTCAGGTCAAAGTTAATCAGACTACTACAGTAGAACTCAATTAACATTAATACAATTTACAGTGTAAACAAGACTGCTCAGCTAAAAAATTTCAAAAGTGATAGTACATACTAAGGCTTATTATAGCTATCATTCAGTATTCCCCGTCAAGGCATGAAGGAATACTTAGTAAGTAAATTAACTTACCGCCAATACCGGTACTCACTGGGACAAGATTCAGATTTAATATCCCAGTAAGTACTATACAGTATTTTGTAATATAGACAGCATGCATGGTAAGGCACAACTACCGGTACTTGCCGAAAAAATTGGGCTTGCCATTTTCCACAAAATCATGATTTTGTGGCACATACATGTATGTTTGGCGCATATGCTCAGATGTTGGAATAGGGAAGTGGACATGCTGTACCCAGTACCTACTGTCACTGCTGACCGTCGTCCGGTTCACAACAATACCAAATATGCGTTAGAAAATCATCATTCGGGGAAATGGGGCCTACCACTAACTAATTTACTACTACGACTACTACTACTAGTACTACTACTTCTACTACTTATACTAGTACTAGTACTAGTACTTAGTAGTAGTACTTAGTACTACTACTGTACTAGTACTAGTACTAGTTGCGGTAACCGTAACCCTCATCCTCCCCATGGTCGGAGTCCTCAGGTCTCCGACCATCGGGAGGATGAGGGTTACGGTTACCGCAACTATAGACTATAGTACCACTAAACCACTACTACTACCTTTTACTAGTAGTAGTAGTAGTACTAGTACTACTACTAGTACTAGTAGTAGCTTGCCTTGGCTTCAACTGTTCAAGTTCAATGGCTTCATTTTTTATTTTTGGTTGTGCCAGACACTGAGACTGAGAGTGAGACAGTGCTGAGAGTGAGACACTCACTGTAGTTTCTGTAAATAATAGACGGTCTATTGTGGATTTAGTGATTTTCCCACCCTTTTACGGAATTGCGGTGAGGTTATTAATATTATTAATCTTTCCCTAACTGGCATTAACGATAATTTCATGAAATAGATGCAGCACACGACTTTCGTTTGGCTTAGTGCCTATAGTGGCTATACTACTATTACTAATATTACTAGTATTAAGTATTATGTATTATACTATTAATTATACTATAGGCTATAGCCTTATACTTTTATAGGACCGGACTTCCGACTTGGCCTCAGTCTTTACAACTAGAACTAGAACAACTAGAACTAAATAATGGAAATTATGATGTAAACTCACCAAAAGAGAAATCATGTAATCTCTCCTTTAGACGCAGAGAGGCAATCTTCAGTTTCAGCATGGTTTCAGTACGCATACGGCAGACAGTACATACAGTACTGTCAGTACAGTACTAGTACATACAGTACTGTCAGTACAGTCCTAGTACATACAGTACTGTCAGTACAGTAGTACATACAGTACTGTCAGTACAGTATAGTACATACAGTACTGTCAGTACAGTAGTACATACAGTACAGTAGTACATACAGTACTGTCAGTACAGTAGTACATACAGTACTGTCAGTACAGTAGTACATACAGTACTGTCAGTACAGTAGTACATATATACAGTACTGTCAGTACAGTAGTACATACAGTACAGTAGTACATGTACATACAGTACTGTCAGTACAGTAGTACATACAGTACTGTCAGTACAGTCAGTAGTACTGTCAGTACAGTAGTACATACAGTACTGTCAGTACAGTAGTACATACAGTACTGTCAGTACACTAGTACATACAGTACAGTAGTACATACAGTACTGTCACTGTCAGTACAGTACTACTGTACAGTACTGTCAGTGCAGTACTACAGTATGTGCACGGTTTTTCCCAACGTGGTTTCGACCACTCGACAGGTCACGACCTCAAAATGCCTGCAGGCAACAGACTAACTGCGCATGTCTCGATCTCCAGGTTGTACACAGTACACACGCCGCATCCCAGATTACAACGCTTGACGTTAGTCGAGCGCACCAGGCTTAATCTAGGTTATGGGATTGTAATCTGTGCCGTGTATAATTATTATTAGGAGCGTAACTCTCCCTTTTTGCCGTTATCTAAGAACACGAAACGCGAGTATCGGGTGACGGTATAGCAGATGTGGTTGTTATGAAGATCAGCTTATAACTGCTAATGTGCCTTTCTTCCTCCGGTTATTTTAACATAACTTGTTCAAAACTCGGTACCCATAGCCTACCTGATAAAGCCGATCCACATGCCATCAACGAGGCTACAATTCCAATCACCCACGTATGCGTGGTGAACTGGTCTCTGAGCGTAGGCAGTAGAACCCCCAAGCTCTTGTACACGCCTCCCCATATCAGGTTGTTGGTAGTGGACATCAGAACGATAAAGGTACCACGCCAAGTCAATTCCCTCTTTGAGACGTACACGCGTTCGGTCATCGTTAAAGCTTGCAGTCGAATTGGAGCTATTTAATAACAGTACACGCATCCGTGCTCATTCAATCTGCGCAGTGGAAAACCACTGGCAACAACTGTGTCACGTACGTGACAGTGATCGAGGTTATCTTGCGGGGGTTATCTAGGGATCATTCATTCGTGTACGTTTGATCTCGTCACAAGCGGGCGCCTCACACTTAACAATAACTATGATTGGTACCATGACCAACCGATAAGCGGACGAAAGAAAATAATGATTGTTGCACCCTGGTACAAATTCATCAATATTCATTGAGTGTGGGCCAAACAAACGCAAAAAGTAAAAGGCCCTATATAGCATTGGTAAAGGTCAAAAGATTGCCACAGTTTGTGTGTTAAACCATAAAAAATTCCCAAAAAAAATCTGCGAAGGTTTTACCTCAAATGGTAAACTGAGAGAGTAGGAAAAGCCACAAAACCGTCACGGTTTTCGCTCCGGCATGAAGTGTAAGAAGTAGTTTCTTACCCGCGAGTAATAATTAATCTCTATAAAAACAGATTTCAACACAATAATGACAATCTAGAATGTAAAAAAATGAATGGAATTGAAAAAAAGAAGAAGTTTGGAATAGATGGAAGATACAAATGACATTCCAAAAATAATTTGCACACATACCCTCCCATATCACTGCCAAGGCCGGGCTACTGTATTCAGGGCCAATTTCCGAGTGGCACTGACCCACACAGCTCATCACGCTCGCTTGGCTGCGCTTCAGGTTAAAACGCCTCGGGTAACAGTGGTAGAAAGAAAGAAATCGCTACCAGCGGGTCAGGTCAGAGGTCGCGCACGTCATACGACACACACGGCTTTGCACTAGTTCTGGTTTGGCCATGCCCGTACAGTGCTCGCCCAGAAAGTGGCCAAAATGTCTCTTTTCAGCAGGCATCCGCAATGAACCGTATACGGGAAGATTTGGAATGAGTTTTAGAAGCCAGAGTATACGAGTCGCAACACCATACAGCGTAGATTTGCTGTCCTTATCCCGGCCTAAAGTTAGTGGAAGGTGTCCATTTGGTTCCAAATTGTCCAAATACTTACATGTGTTACGTGCGCAGTTTCGAAAGGGTGAAGACTACAGGCACGGCAGAACAAAGAAGAATAGAAAAATGGCGACGTCAACAATTATCTGGCAATATCCATTTAATTAAACGCAAACTGGGTAACCAAGATGGGCGACTAAATAAAGATACAACACAAGAAGCAAACGTTTAGAGTAATTAATAAAATATCAAAATATACCCTATATAAGTCTTGTGGAGCGAGCTTGAAAGGCGTAATAGAGGTGGTTGTACAGCGGTGGGATGAGGTCGGAGCCTAAGGTTGTCGAGGCCGGTGAAGGCGGTGGAGGTCAACTCACCGACGTCCGCTCCAAGACCGGGGTGGAGTGCGAGGCCGGCGGACGCGAGAGGGATCCAGCGACGCGAGGTAGTGGGACTTGAGGATCCGCAGCGGTGGCGTTGATGCCGGCGGGGTCGAGGGAGACCCTGACTAGAAGGTCCACCGCAGACCACGGGCGGCCGGGTTAACGGTGAGAGTCCGATGGGACGGACCGTCCAAAGACGACCAGCAGCCAGCCCACGGCCTCATCCAGGCAGCTAGGGCTGAAGAGGGGTAGTGTGGCAGGAAGGCATGAGGGGTGACACCCTTGACGTTGCAGTGGAGGAGAATTGGCCAAAGCCTCCGGCCGTCCCTTGATGGTGGTAGGTAGGGTGTGCCTCACTAGCGCTCACACACGGCCTTTTAAGCCTGTCCAGAGGGACAACACAATGGTGGAGGGCGCGGTTCGCTACACTGGGCAACAAAGCCCCTCCTGCGGGCACGCATTCCGCAGGGAGCATTCACACGGAAGTGCGTTCGTAACACATGGGTATATGCATTCACTGTAGTCCTTGTACGTACGACGATCAAAATAAAAACAAAGTTATAAAAAACGGAGTAAAAGGGCTACAGTTGCTGTAGCTATATATCTTGGTATTTCATATCTGAATAGGTTGTGTGTCCACTTGCCAAGCTGCCTGAGCATCTCATTTATTGGGCCAAAACCAATGCTATGCCTAGCCTTCAGCTAAGTTCCATTATTTAAGATTTAATTACCAAAACACGCATAAAGTTTTTGTCAAGCCACGCACATACCTTAACCCTCAAAGAGCCGGCTCATTTTGACCATCTCACAGCAGGGAGACGGATTCAGCCCTCTCAGATCTCGGTCGTTCAATGATGTATTCAAATGATATTTAGCAGGGTAATAGAGACTTACATTTGTGTAAAATCTTATTTGAAAATATTAATGTATTTTTTGGCTTTGTTCATCTTTTTCAGCGTTTCTATTGAATTTCCCATATCAAAGAATCTGTTTCCATTGTTTGGATGAATCTTACAATGATCATGAAACACGAAGAACCAACAATTGCATACAGCAATGTTAATGAGCTAACTATGCAAAAGAATTCCTGAAAAAATTACACTATACACTTTAGATGCTTTGCTTTTATGTAGTAAGTAAATGGGAAAAATGGCCCTAAACAATATTCATTTTTAGAGAACAGCACCCTTAATTTTAGTAAAATTGGTGTCAAAAGTTGCCCAATAAGCTGGCCAAAAACGTCATAAAGCCTCAGCAGGCAAAACAATGATAACTGAGACGCTATAAAAAAAATACAGGGAGGCGAAATCCATCCCGGCTCGTTGAAGGTTAATCGGATCTTACGCCACAGTTAATAGTTCAACCCCTAAACGGTCCCCGAGATGAGTCCAAGGATCAGGGGAAGAAGACCAGCAATGGGCACACAACCAACAATGATGAAAGCCATGTCATAGCCTCCGGTGGTGTCGTACAGCCAACCTGCAAAATTGATTCGGAAACGAAAAATTTAAATCCAGCATGAAACGTACAACACATAAGAGTAGTATTCGAACGAGCAAGTAAAAACCCGCCGATGCGATGTAAGTACTTGTATAATTGAAAACGTAGTGGTATTGGTAAAACATCCAGAAGTCAAATTCATTAGAATTCAAAAGTAAGTGGGCCTTGATAAAACGAACTGAACGCACATCCTTACCAGGAACAAATCCGGAGAGTATCACAGCCACGACCAGGAAGGCCCTGACCCATGCACAAGCGTTTGTTAGTCTGTCGATCTCAAAGAGATTTTTCGTCAATATGTCTGTGAGAGTGTACATTGCCGACATGAATAGACCACAGAGAAAGGTGTCGAACACATAGCCCACAACGCTATTCACCCAGGGATCGACGATAAACGACAGGCTCAACATCAGACTGCTCACGATCAAGGCAGTAGTGCATCTGACGTAGCCTCTGTCGATGAAGGGTGACCAAATAAATGTACCAAAGAAGTACCCCACAGCTGCGGCTGAGCACAGCGAGGCCGCCAACTGCGAGGAGAAGCCCCTGACTTCAAGGTGCGGAACATAGTAAATCATCCAAGCACTGTTCGAATAGCTGACTCCAAATCGGCACCAGAAAATGATCCAGTATTTGAACGTGAAGAGAATCCCCATGTCTGTCTTTTTGTGTAGGCCAACAAGGAATGTTTTCAACGAGGCCCAAGTGCCGTTGTTGTGTTGCTCCTCTACACGGCATTCAGGCACAGCGGCGACCGCTGCTTCGTCTGTGATCAGCATTGCACAGGGGATGGAGTGACAGCAGATGGCCGCGATGAGAATCACTGCTCCTCTCCAGCCATAAGTGTCTAGGAATAGTTGCGTCAAGGGAGCGAAAATGAACAGAGAAATCGATCCGCCAATGTGACCTATCCCACAGGCCAGGCCGAAATGATTGGTGAAATGACGCCCAGTCTGAACAAAAACGACGACCTCTACGATCCCAAGTGAAGCTCCTGAAATGATCAAGAAAATCACCGAGAGGGTTTATAGCGATATAAACCATGCAAAGAGTACATTAGTCTCCTTCTCTTGACAAGAAGAAACTAAGATTACGAAACGTCTGTAAGCCATTTTCGTGTTGCGAATATGAAAAGGGAAATAGAAGCTACCATGACTGAACGCATCTTTCTCATTTAAGACCATCCCACTGTAATTTGTTAACAGTGGACATCACTGTTAGGGACAGTTGCATAAAAAAATCCTCTTCTTTTGGAGTTATTTTGCTCCTTTTTATTCCCTCAATTCTTCAAACATCGTCGGTCAAAAATCAATGATTACAGGTGTCTCAGTTACTTCAATATAATGTGTATGTTAACGTAAAAGATTAATATAATTTCATAACAATACATATTTACAAGTGGAGTTTTAAAATAATTTAGAACGGAAAATGTAGTTTTTCTCATTTGTCCGACACAATGCTTACTTCTTTTTGTAAATATAATGAGAGATCTTTCTTTATTTTTTTTCTTTTCTCTAAACAGAAACTGTTTTAGGTTTTGTTTAGTTTTTTACTTTGTCAACCTCGCCTGGTTCTTTAAAATTACCGAAAATAGTTTTGCAACGAGTGGTCCAAATTTGTCTCAGCATTTTGGATAAAATAATTAGTTCCACTGTGTTGAGATTGTATTTCTTAACAAGTACTCTACGAAAATCCATGCATGCACTGTTTTAGAACAAATACTCATTTTTTTTTCTATTTTACACAGAGGACATGTTTCATCACTTATCTTACCAATTCTATACAAAATATCACCAGTCGGCAAAATTCGAAATCTAAGTCTGTAAATGAAGATTTAATCTTCTTGGTTCATTAGCTGTTTTTTTCCATAACTTGGACCATATCTTATGCCAATCTTCATCAGAAACCTTGGTTCAACATTTGTTGCAACACGTTTTGAACCTTTGGCTCATTTAACCGCTTCAAAATTGTATTATTATCATATATTTTGCGTTTGTCATATATAGATAAAAGATAATGTGTTTAACTAGACGCATGCAATGTCCATACTTACCTACGAGGCCGGCCATCAGGGCAATAAATATTGGATTGGGTGCAAAGGAAATACACATGAGTCCACAGGCGAGTGCTACATTGCAGGCGATTAACGATCTCCGACCTCCGAGTTTGTTGACAATTGGCCTTGCCAGAAGACCTGGCAGCAATGCAATTGAGAATAAGGAATTGAAAAGGATAGGTTGAAAGTATAGGGTAGGCCTACACATTAATTTGCGAAGTTCAAAGACTCAACGCGTGTATAGGCCTACAATGAATAACACCTGTGTAACTTTCGGCTCAATCCGTCAACCATGCATGCCATGAGAAAAACATGAGAACACGAAATGAAAAATGCTAACTTTTCATACAGTATAAGAGGGTGATTGTTGACAAAGGAACTCTTTTCTTCGTTGGAAATTCGTTGGCAACTCGCTTTAAGTTGAACTACAGCACTGGTTTCTATGTATTGAGATTCACCATGATTTGGTAAATGAAGAGCACAGAGAAAAAACATATGAATCGAATACCCCTATACTATGATTTTACTAAATGTCATTGTTATACATACAGTAGTTGTAATGGTTGCCAATGAGTAAATCACATGGATTTAGATATTTATTTCCATTTTTGTTTACAATGTCAGCGTCGGATTTGTTGTTATTCGTACTTTGAGGAACTTCTTGCCTGGCCATATCATGTTCTTTAAAACAAAGGAAAGTACACAGTGATGACATTCGTATTGAAATTACAACGCATAATGTACGGTATCACCCGATACTCGCGTTTCATGTGCTTAGGTAACGGCAAAAAGGGACAATTCCGCTCCTTAGATACACGTGTGACGTGGGCCCGGGTGGACAATTACAAGACTAAGGGATCGGAAACCCCTGGTTACCCACCAGCTCCCAATATCCCACAAATATATTTACTTCCTATATGGAAGGGTGAGCGGCTACCCAACCACAAGGGGGGATATGAACGAACGGCGGACAAAGCCTAGGGACGGTTCGTTTGGTGGAAGTATACAACCACTTGGAGTTGGTAAGGAGTTGTACCATACAGGCAACCAAGGAAACCTGAATAACCCTCAAGAGGACACAGGATTTCCCCGACAATCAATCACATCATTTATTGCAAATCACTGGTATTGGAATGATCACATGAGGATTACGATTATGAGGATTACCAATGAGCACCTACACTATTTACATTATAGTTACAATACCCCGATCAACCTCACCAAGCAACCCGGTGCGGTAACCCTCTACACGACGTCCATGTATCAGCCGTGTACATCCACGGTATCCCACACTCCCACCGCTGTGGCAATAAACCTCACACACAACTGAGCGCTACCTGTGGACAACGAGTCCAGGTAGACTGACTACGAGGATGACAGTTATCCTCACGGGACCCTCAACGCTACGATCAGTGAACCTCACAGACGGGCACGCAACACAACGACAAAGGATCGCCCAAACCACCGTCACCGCACTAACGAGTGCAACCGACGATAAGCAATCCGCCTCAGTCAAGTTGATAGCGCCGGCCCTGTCAAGATTCACACCTCACGTACAATCCCGCTAACCCGCCTAGTCTACCTCACAAGCAACTTGCACTTACCGCGCAGGTCTGGTGCAGCACATCCAGCTCCACTGCTTGCATACAACGGACTCCCGATACGCGGGGGCCCACACACGTACACACACGCTGCGTGCTCCCAGAGCTCACACGCATGCGCACTATTATCCCTAGCCTCATCTCAAGCCTACTGTTTCGCTACATAGGACCCAACAAAGCTTGGGCCGTCTCGGTCCAAATAGCTTTACTACAAAATCAAAATCGAAACAGTTGGTCATCTAGTATATACATTGTATAAAGTGAAAACAGGCCCATATAAACGTCAATATTATATTTTACTTGGAAAACACGAGCGCGCATTCTATATTCGAGTCCAAGAATGGAAAACGTTCGTGAAAATAAAAAAAATTATCTTTCCAATTTTTACCGTATAAATATCATCATTATCATTTCTAACTTTAACAAAATACATTGATCTTTCTTTAAATTGCACGAAAGTATTTTAATTGCATTTGTTTCGAATTAAAATAATACCGGAGTAATTTTATGCAAATTGGATACCGCAAGAGGGCGCTTACATTCAGGAAACTTTTGGGAAAGTTTGACTAGATCTTGAAAATTTTCAACAAGATCTTGAGTATTTTTTTGGAAAAAGGACGGATTCAACTGCGTCGAAACTTTCGCTGTTGGAAGTTGCAACTGACATACACTTACTTATGAATTGTTGGTAAAGGAATTATCATGCTGAAATCGATGTCACGAATGTTTAATTTAATACTAGATGCACTAGATATCCCAGCCACGGATTAACGTGTTGTCCATTCCTTTTCACGTATCCAGTTCGTATAATTACTGTTCTAATTATTTTACTATTACTTTAGTAGCATTACTATTACTTGTATTAGTATAGCCTACTTATTAGTATTACCGTCTACAGTATCACTAGTATCACTAGTACTAATAATAGTAGTAGTACTAGTAGTAGTACTAGTAGTACTAGTAGGCTGGGGAAACTTTAAAGTTTAAAGAAACCTTAAAGTAATACTCGCGGCACCGTTATTAGTATTATCAAAATAAATCATCAAAGCATCAAAATAAAAATATTAGGCCATGTACTGCTATGTGTATTCAATAAAAATAATGGTTTGATGCTGACCATTTCCGATATTAAATGGTGCGTTTCCGGGACTAAAAGTATAAATCTCCCCGGCCGCCAAGCAGCCCTTGGCCACCCCGGCCACCGTGCCGCCCTTGCGTTGCGGTCATGCTTGTCGGCCCGGCCCGGCCGCCGTGTCTCGCCACGGCCGCGCACTCAGCGGGCCAGGTCGCGACGATACTAACCAGCCGTTTAAATCGACAGCCAGCCCGTGTGTGCATGTGTACATAAGCCTATGTGCATGTTAGAGGTTCCGATTGTTTTTTTGAGAGAGAAGACGTTTGACTTTGCTACCTATCGGAATGAATTCTACCCCATCATCAAGTTCAGCTCCAAGCACTGTCCAAACCAGAAACAGGTAATTTGCTGCAAATATTGAAATAGGCCTATATACTTGCGCTTTAAAAAGTTAAATCATGTATCAAGTGCATGCACATTGACAAGCCAGCAAACTGTTACAGTGTAGTACTAGCAGTGTATATGTACACATGTACAGTACATGTACATGTACATGTACATTTACATAATTATACATGTACCTACATGTGGTGTGTGTCTGCAACTACAAAAGTAAGTCATTGGCCTTAAAATGGAAACAACTTTTCCGACTCAAAATGGGTAGCCGTACTGCTTTCTTGTAATAAAACGTGGTGTCATGTCCACAGTAGTGTATACATGTACATTTTTTCTTTCTTTTAAAGTAAAGTTTAAACAAGCTTAACTTGGATTGCACAAAGTACATGTAGAGTTGTTCAGACGGTGCCCTTGCGATGGCAGAGATTAATTGCATGTAAGGCACACAAGTCCCTTACACATAATGTAACCCATTATCAGGTTGTCACGGTAACTGCAACACATTAATACGGAAGACACTTGAAAGGATAGTTCCTATTTATGTATTAGCAGATCATAACATGTTTGGGGAATTCAAGTGATTGGAATTCAAACTGAACATGATCCCTTTGGTGCAAATTATAATGTAACCACTTCTTTTTGGAAAACAGGCCGTCAGATAGAATTCATCTTAAGAAAAGAAGAACTCCCAAGTTACATGCAAGGAAATTGAGTGCATACAATTGCTTTATGCAAGATTGTTTGAGTTCAAAAGGTAAGCATTTTATTATAATGGAAATAATGCATGGACATACCAAAATAAGTTTTAAATCTGAAGAGTTTTGCAAGAAATATCCAAACCAAAATGTATTCATCATCTCATTTTATTGAAGGGATTACAGATTAAATAATAATCTGATTGTGGTATGATGAATATGTTCCCTTTAATTTACAGGTAATGTTACAAGTTACAACCTTTAAAGGGGCAGCAGAAGCATGGAGAAACATAGAGCCCGAAACCAAGGACCATTACAAAGAAATGGCAACGCAGATGGACCCAAGGCCTCCACAGTCACTAGGGCAAAAGACATTCCAGACATATGTCAAGAACATGGCAAGTGAGATCGAGTCTATGGTAAGGAAATGTTCCAGTTACACTGTACTATGAAATATACATGAAATTTGCAATAAACTTATGTATCTGTCAATCTGTGTGTTACTTAATTTTATTGTATGACTTTCTTTAATGCCTTGCATTTAAAACAGGATTTTGTTTCTATTTTACAGTGCAACCTCTATCTTCAAAGCCTAATCGTGACAAGCTGAGGTCAAGCATTATTCAGCTGTTCAATGAGAAATACAGTAAGAACATTTCCTCACGTAATTAATTGCAGTTTTAAACTGTGTGCAAATCAGAAATGACCTATTAGGAAAGCATGGTATTCCAATTTTAGTAGCAGGGTTTCACCTGGGATTTCATGGGCCTGAGATTAAAACCCCAATTGTTATAGGAGTAATACTGGTATAGGGTATGTTAGTACAGTGGTTGATATTCAGCGGTGGTTGATATTCATTGTAAAGAGACCGTACAACAGAATATTGTGTGTTTTACAAATGCATCTACATGTACATGTACATGTACAAATATGCATGTAGGACAAACAAAACAAACAAGTTAATGTAGTGCCTGTACATGTACATTACTTGTTGCACATTACCCTGCTACTTTGCTATGTTTTTTCTTTATTCATGTTTTTAACCCCCCCCCCAACCATACTTGAATTATGTACCTGGAACATCAGTCGTTTGTTATTCAGGAGGGCCAGAGGTTTCAATCTGAGCAGGAACTTTCTCAAAGGCAATGTGACACTGACAGGGAAATTTGTGTTTGTCCCTGTGACACATGTACATCCACTTTGTCTACTTTTGAGAAAGGCCCTGCTAGGATCGAAACGGCATGCAACATGTTTCCATATTACTGGTCATTTGCTACTCCTTAAAAGGAAGTGGAACCAAACTCACATTTCAATGATCTTCCGTTAATTTGTAATTATATACTGACTTTAGACTATGACATTCCAACAGCATTTTGATTTGATTTTTCATTAGCAAAAATCATGTCAAGAATCATCTTTATGGCAAGTGTGGTAGAGCATCAAAACCAACAACCACACAATTAACATGACATTTCACTACAATGTAATAATGGCATGGTTGAATTGTTTCACAGAGGCTATAACAGGCCGAGCACAACTGTCCTACAAGGCCATCAGGGAAGGCAGGGTGGAATGTGTGGGTTTGCCACAAGGAGTGCCATTGAAAAAACCCAGCGCCTACAGTATCAAGGCCATGGAGGCAATAATAAATGCCCAGGACTCTGTAAGATTCAAAGGTACATGTACATACAATATGTCTGTTTAGTATAAACAGATTAAGCTCAATGGTCAAGGCAAATGAAAAGTGAAAGAATATGTACCATTGAAAATACCATACATAATATAGAAATATGTTTTAAAAAAGAGAGTTTTCAGGGTCAACATATTCATGTTCAACAATGTCTGATACTGGTATAATCAAACTTTCTGATTAGTTTCTTCATATAGGCTACATGTATTTTCCACATTTTCATTTCTTGAGTACCTGCAATTATGTCTTATGCAGTATTCTGCAAACTGGTTATGATTTTGTATTTGTCTATATGTAGTTAATGAGAGTGCACCATCAACAGCAACAACTCCATCAGCTCCATCAGCTCCATCAGCTCCATCAGCCCCATCAGCCCCATCAGCCCCATCAGCCCCATCAGCTCCATCAGCTCCATCAGCCCCATCAGCTCCATCAGCCCCATCAGCTCCATCAGCTCCATCAGCCCCATCAGCTCCATCAGCTCCATCAGCTCCATCAGCTCCATCAGCCCCATCAGCTCCATCAGCCCCATCAGCTCCATCAGCCCCATCAGCCCCATCAGCTCCATCAGCTCCATCAGCTCCATCAGCCCCATCAGCCCCATCAGCTCCATCAGCTCCATCAGCTCCATCAGCTCCATCAGCTCCATCAGCTCCATCAGCCCCATCAGCTCCATCAGCTCCATCAGCTCCATCAGCTCCATCAGCCCCATCAGCTCCATCAGCCCCATCAGCTCCATCAGCCCCATCAGCTCCATCAGCCCCATCAGCCCCATCAGCTCCATCAGCCCCATCAGCTCCATCAGCCCCATCAGCCCCATCAGCTCCATCAGCCCCATCAGCTCCATCAGCCCCATCAGCTCCATCAGCCCCATCAGCTCCATCAGCCCCATCAGCCCCATCAGCTCCATCAGCCCCATCAGCTCCATCAGCCCCATCAGCTCCATCAGCTCCATCAGCTCCATCAGCCCCATCAGCTCCATCAGCTCCATCAGCCCCATCAGCTCCATCAGCTCCATCAGCTCTATCAGCTCCATCAGCTCCATCAGCCCCATCAGCTCCATCAGCCCCATCAGCTCCATCAGCCCCATCAGCTCCATCAGCCCCATCAGCCCCATCAGCCCCATCAGCTCCATCAGCCCCATCAGCTCCATCAGCCCCATCAGCCCCATCAGCCCCATCAGCTCCATCAGCCCCATCAGCCCCATCAGCCCCATCAGCCCCATCCGCTCCATCGGCCCCATCGGCTCCATCAGCCCCATCAGCCCCATCAGCTCCATCAGCCCCATCAGCCCCATCAGCCCCATCAGCTCCATCAGCTCCATCAGCTCCATCAGCCCCATCAACTCCATCAGCCCCATCAGCTCCATCAGCCCCATCAACTCCATCAGCCCCATCAGCCCCATCAGCTCCATCAGCTCCATCAGCTCCATCAGCCCCATCAGCTCCATCAGCCCCATCAGCTCCATCAGCCCCATCAGCTCCATCAGCCCCATCAGCCCCATCAGCCCCATCAGCTCCATCAGCCCCATCAGCTCCATCAGCCCCATCAGCCCCATCAGCCCCATCAGCTCCATCAGCCCCATCAGCCCCATCAGCCCCATCAGCCCCATCCGCTCCATCGGCCCCATCGGCTCCATCAGCCCCATCAGCCCCATCAGCTCCATCAGCCCCATCAGCCCCATCAGCCCCATCAGCTCCATCAGCTCCATCAGCTCCATCAGCCCCATCAACTCCATCAGCCCCATCAGCTCCATCAGCCCCATCAACTCCATCAGCCCCATCAGCTCCATCAGCTCCATCAGCTCCATCAGCCCCATCAGCCCCATCAGCCCCATCAGCCCCATCAGCTCCATCAGCTCCATCAGCCCCATCAGCTCCATCAGCTCAATCAGCTCCATCAGCCCCATCAGCTCCATCAGCCCCATCAGCCCCATCAGCCCCATCAGCCCCATCAGCTCCATCATCCCCATCAGCCCCATCAGCTCCATCAGCTCCATCAGCTCCATCAGCCCCATCAGCCCCATCAGCTCCATCAGCTCCATCAGCCCCATCAGCCCCATCAGCCCCATCAGCTCCATCAGCTCCATCAGCCCCATCAGCTCCATCAGCTCCATCAGCTCCATCAGCCCCATCAGCTCCATCAGCCCCATCAGCCCCATCAGCTCCATCAGCTCCATCAGCTCCATCAGCCCCATCAGCCCCATCAGCTCCATCAGCCCCATCAGCTCCATCAGCCCCATCAGCTCCATCAGCCCCATCAGCTCCATCAGCCCCATCAGCCCCATCAGCTCCATCAGCCCCATCAGCTCCATCAGCTCCATCAGCCCCATCAGCTCCATCAGCTCCATCAGCCCCATCAGCTCCATCAGCCCCATCAGCTCCATCAGCCCCATCAGCTCCATCAGCCCCATCAGCTCCATCAGCCCCATCAGCTCCATCAGCCCCATCAGCCCCATCAGCTCCATCAGCTCCATCAGCCCCATCAGCTCCATCAGCCCCATCAGCCCCATCAGCTCCATCAGCCCCATCGGCTCCATCAGCCCCATCAGCCCCATCAGCTCCATCAGCCCCATCAGCTCCATCAGCCCCATCAGCCCCATCAGCCCCATCAGCTCCATCAGCCCCAACAGCCCCATCAGCCCCATCAGCCCCATCAGCTCCATCAGCCCCATCAGCTCCATCAGCCCCATCAGCTCCATCAGCTCCATCAGCCCCATCAGCCCCATCAGCCCCATCAGCCCCATCAGCTCCATCAGCTCCATCAGCCCCATCAGCTCCATCAGCCCCATCAGCTCCATCAGCTCCATCAGCTCCATCAGCCCCATCAGCCCCATCAGCCCCATCAGCTCCATCAGCCCCATCAGCTCCATCAGCCCCATCAGCTCCATCAGCCCCATCAGCCCCATCAGCTCCATCAGCCCCATCAGCCCCATCAGCTCCATCAGCTCCATCAGCCCCATCAGCCCCATCAGCTCCATCAGCACCATCAGCCCCATCAGCCACATCAGCCCCATCAGCTCCATCAGCTCCATCAGCCCCATCAGCTCCATCAGCCCCATCAGCTCCATCAGCCCCATCAGCTCCATCAGCTCCATCAGCTCCATCACCACAAATTGGAGGAACTAGTCCAGCAGCAAGTGAACAGGCAATGGGTACCACTACTCACACAGCTCATCAGGATGAGATGTCATGAAGTCTTATTTCTTGCAATGCTTTAAATTTGTACCCAAGGCCTCAACATTTTTGGTGAAAAAAGACTAAATTGTTCATGGTTGTGCACATAGGAAATGGTATTTATTGATCTATTTGTTATTTGGAACATAGTGAATATTAGTGTTTAACTCCTTAGCTTATTACAAATTCAATAGATTAAGCAGGCATTGACATTTCTATGCTAGTATGCCGACCTTTGTCATTCTGCCTCACAGAAGACCATGGTATTGTAATGCCAGGCCCTCTTAGTTTTTCACATTTCCATATTTGGGGTAATTTTGTCTTTATGTAGTCATGGTAGTGTACAACATTACCAGAGTACTTTAAGATTATATAAATTGATAATTGAAATAGAATGTAGAATGTACTGAATTTATGAATTTGTAATTGCAGATTTGGCTGCTGCGGAAGATTTATCAACACTATATCAAATGATTGGAACAAATAATTCAAGTACACCAGGTAAGTAAAGTCGACTATTAAGTCATTGAAATAGAAGTGTTTGTTTCAACATTTTCATACAAAACATGGTAATTTTGTATTTATTCTAATCTTCTTTGGTCTTTTTGTAGCACCCGAGGGAGCAAATGCTACAGCCGATGAAGGTATATACAGTATATTATTGCATTTATCTTGTAAACACAAACATTTGTCTGAAAACTCAAATTATTTTGTAAGCGCCACATTTTGCATGCATGTGCTATTTTTATGTAGTGTATGTAATGCAATCATTTCCAAGGGGCTAACCAAGAGATGTACACATCCTTGTAATAATTTGTGACCATTTGCCAAGAGTACAGACCTCGACTTTTATCTGACCTCATTCTGCCTCATCAGGTGGACAATAAGGGAAAAAGGTTTTCCTGAAGAAATAAGAAACAGAGTGACAATATTGTCACGTAAATGTTGATAATGAAAAACCTTGTCAATGACTTTAAAAACGGACACTCCCATACGCATAAATGTACAAATATAAAAATACTGTTTATTAACAAGAATGAAATGCTCAATAACAAATTCAGAAATAATTACAGTTTGAAAATTGGTTGTAGTTAAAACTTAAAAGCATCCAAAATTCCATATCATTTTGAATGAATTAGTGTTTCTTTCTTTCTTCCTTTATTTTTTATTAATAGCCATATATGTAGTAGAAAAAATCACAGGGAAGAAGCGCATTCGAGGAAAGATACACTACAAAGTGAAGTGG
This sequence comes from Luidia sarsii, assembly GCA_949987565.1. Classification (NCBI taxonomy): domain Eukaryota; kingdom Metazoa; phylum Echinodermata; class Asteroidea; order Paxillosida; family Luidiidae; genus Luidia; species Luidia sarsii. The sequence continues at coordinate 37,480,816 of OX465101.1, forward strand.
GAAGGCTACAATGATGAAACATGGGAGCCCCATCATCACATCAGTAAAAAAATCAGGGAAACCTACAAGAAATAATGCCAAGAAAGAATGTAAGGGTATACCATGGGTTATATCTGACGTTTGATAAAATTAAATTGATTTCCATAAAGGCGGTCTAAAAAAAAATCGTTTAAAAGGTCCCGCTAGGTCAGAAACATCAGACACACCTGTACATATGTAAATGTTGGGCACTTTAGTCAGGGAAGCCATTTGCAACAACATTTTTGTTATACATGTACATGTATTATTTCGAATTAATCAAATGTGTAAGCAGGGTATGATAAAACAGTTTGTGCATGTATAGAGGTCATACACACGGACTAATAGCATCCTTCTTTGGCTTTGCCTTTGTTGCCATGAGTCTCCATGTGAGTACAGAACAACAGATCTAGCCATGCAACTACTGTAAATGTACATACATGTAATAGAGAAAACAAAAAAGACACAAACCTGTGAAATTGGTTTTGGTATACAATACTATACATTTGTATCTTCCATGGTATACTGAAGGCTTTAACCAGTGAATTAAAACTGAAATTAATTTACACAACGATAATACATTGTTGTATCACTAAAAAGGTTTTGCATATCTCTGAGGTCCAATATGCAATTTCAAAGGGATATCTAGCACAATGCAGATGAATTATCACCATTTTCCAGTCGTTTTGCAGCAACAGTATTTCCCGTTTCCAAGAAAAGTTACTGGGAAGTCTTTTAAACTTCTGTATATGCATTTGAAAAGACAAGCAATGACACAGAATTTGTGGTGATCATGATGAATTAAACGATCATGATGCACAACCATCACTGTGGTTGGTTTCCATGTACATGGGGTAAAGGCCAATGTAGGCTAGTATTAAAAAAAAACATACATTTGAGAAAGAACATTTTAACAAATACTTATTGAATGATATACAGTAATATGCATGGACCTGTACACACAATTACTAGCATTCAACTTTTGAGCAGGATAGAAACATCGTGGTGACGTGCACATTCTCATGTACATTTAACCAGTCATCTTCTCACATGTACCTATGGAGAGAGCAACATAAAACAAAAATCTTGTATAAGAAATAAGGAAACAATATCTTGTCTTTTTATGAATCTGAATGGCAAGCTGGCCTTTTTTTTATAATTACAGTACTACATGTATTATTACTTTGGAAATGACATGTTTTAACACTACAACATGAACATGTGTAGAACTATGCTTAAACTGGAATTGTGATAACAAGGCAGCATAGTACTTTGTGTTTAAAAAAAAATCTAGGGATTATTATTTTAAAATGACCAATATAAAAAAAATAGGAGGGCCTCTGATCCATGTCAGTAATTACAAATCAATAGAAGAACATTAAAATATGAAATTTGGTTCCGCTTTCTTTCAAGGAATAGTAAATGACTTGATATGATGATAACATACAAAACTGTTCAAAATATGTGCTTACTGATAAAATGCCAAAAATGTAAATACATGTAGGGCCTATCAACAATTTAAAGGGACTGACGTTTTGTTCCTAGCAGGACCTTTCTCAAAGGCAGAATGACAGTGATAAAACAAATTTCTTTTTGTCCCTTCATTCTGCCTTTGACAAAGGTTGTGCTAGAATCAAAACGTTGGGCCCTTGTAATTTTGGATATGGACAATTTAGTGAGTAAGGAGTTTCCATTATTTGGATATTAGTTAGTAGTTACTGTAGTTACTACTACCGGTAGTTAGAATGACAAAGTTTAAAAATTGCGGTTCAGCATGAACTCAGGAAATGCTACAGCAATTACACTTTTGTGCAGTACATGTACCTGTATACAGCACAAGACTATAATAAACTTGGTGAGATTGGAGAGTTCCCTCTCAAAGCAAACATAAGTAGACAAAAAAACGCAATGTTAGCTGTGTTATAGTGATCCAATAATGATGTCAAATATGTACCGACCATGCACGATCATTATAGCACAAACTGGTGTCAACTAATCAAATATTTACCAGATTTTGAAGACCATGCTTTCACACCACTTTTAGTCGACAGGATATCACTTCAAACAGCAGTAGTTTGCAGCACCTAGTAATAACCATGTTTGAAGGGAAGTATTAACGTACATTTTTCTTGCAATCCGATTTTGTTAGAGTTATTGTGAATTTGGATTGTAGAAAAGGTTGAACATCTGTATCTGATAGTCAATTGTCATAATAAGCACACCTGTATTTTTTACCATTATACCATATAATAGGGTTTTCTAAAATCACAGATTGTTATATAAAACTGTGTTATAAACCGTGTCATCTTAAAACAGTTAAAAGTAAAAACCTTTCAGACAATAACACCATATACTGTACATAATGTGTTATAGCATAATACACGGTGTTGCGAGTTACATGTTCTTATATTGATTCCATAAACTGCATAAATTATAATGCAAACCCAAGCAGGTCTAATTGGTTTAGATTAATGCAGTGTGATATTTCTCATTGGCAGTGTTTGCACAGGGAAAGAAGAGGCAGTCAATCGTCAATCTTAACTGGTTATGATGTAAAATACCGATAATTAAAAAAACTCTAGAAAAATCAATGAAATGTTTATAGACAGCCAATAACCAACCTTGACGTGTGCATGCAAAATTATGGCCATGAATCTAATATACATGTAATAATACATCAATAAATAATAAACCTCTTAGACGCTTGCAAAGCATTTTTCATGGTTATGTTATGGATGACAAACATCTGCAAAAAAATTACGCACAAGTCTATGGCGCGGATCGTGACTTTCGTTTTCTTTTTCTCAAAAACCTGATGGAGTGCAGCAATGAAACTCTCACAGGACTTTTGACTAGATACATTATATTAATTAGTAATTACTAAACAATACCAATTTGGTGAAAAAATGAAGTAGGTAGTTTTGCAGAAATCAGTGGGATTCTCTCACTAACTGGCTGGATGGCAGACTTGTTGCATGCTGACTGCATATGTCTAGTGTATAGCAAGCAACAATTCATAAGCCGGTTTCCACTGGACTTATTTTGGTCAAAGTAACCGATTTTCCCATTTTAAGTCTAGTAACTGCCCAGTTAAATTTCCAACCTCTGCCCAGTAAAAGTGACCAGGTAAGTTTAACCATAGAGCAGCTTGCTCTATGGTTTAACCAAGTCAGTTAGTCCAGTGGAAACGCACCACTCAGTAAAACCACATCCGGCGGATTTCCGGCCTTTGACGTAACACGTACATGAACTGCACAATGTCTGCTTCATGTCGACCCTCATGAGCCGTTTTATTGCTGGGTTACTTTAACCATCCTCTCGGTTAAATTGACTGACTAAAAATTTGACCATTAGAATTTTAACCATCATCTCAGGCAATAGTTTGCACAGGAAGCTCACATTTAGCCTTGAGATACAGTCAGTACAGTACAGTAGTCTGCACAAACCAGCTTTTCACATTATTATTATTGTATTTGAGTATTAATATTGGATTGCTAACTTTAACCATGGACTGCATATACACTCTATATAAGTAGAGAAGATCCGTGCTCTAACTGCTTACTAAAAACTACTTTAATTTATTATAGGCCTACTACCTATACCTGTACCTATGTACTGTACGTAACAACATGTGTCAAGTACATGTATCTCTGGCACTTGTTTGTAAGTTTTACTAGTTACCGGTAGTAGTAGTACTACTATTACTACAGTAGTCTGAGTAACTTGGACCTTACAAGCGCCCTTTTTAACATTTGGAGGGGTCGGGCGATAGTAATACTAATATACTAGTATCACGATAGTACTAGTAGTACCAGTAGGCCTAGTTGCGGTAACCGTAAGTCCGTAACCCTCATCCTCCCGATGGTCACAACTACAGCAGGCCTATCAGGCTATCACCCAACCCCTCCAAATTTTAAAACAGGGCGATTGTAACAGGGCAATTGTCAGGTCAAAGTTAATCGGACTACTACAGTAGAACTCAATTAACATTAATACAATTTACAGTGTAAACAAGACTGCTCAGCTAAAAAATGTCAAAAGTGATAGTACATACTAAGGCTTATTATAGCTATCATTCAGTATTCCCCGTCAAGGCATGAAGGAATACTTAATAAGTAAATTAACTTACCGCCAATACCGGTACTCACTGGGACAAGATTCAGATTTAATATCCCAGTAAGTACTATACAGTATTTTGTAATATAGACAGCATGCATGGTAAGGCACAACTACTTGCCGAAAAAATTGGGCTTGCCATTTTCCACAAAATCATGATTTTGTGGCACATACATGTATGTTTGGCGCATATGCTCCGATGTTGGAATAGGGAAGTGGACATGCTGTACACAGTACCTACTGTCACTGCTGACCGTCGTCCGGTTCACAACAATACCAAATATGCGTTAGAAAATCATCATTCAGGGAAATGGGGCCTACCACTAACTAATTTACTACTACGACTACTACTACTAGTAGTAGTACTACTACTTCTACTACTTATACTAGTACTAGTACTACTACTAGTACTTAGTAGTAGTACTTAGTACTACTAGTTCTAGTACTAGTTGCGGTAACCGTAACCCTCATCCTCCCCATGGTCGGAGTCCTCAGGTCTCCGACCATCGGGAGGATGAGGGTTACGGTTACCGCAACTATAGTACCACTAAACCACTACTACTACCTTTTACTAGTAGTAGTACTAGTACTAGTACTAGTAGTAGTAGTAGCTTGCCTTGGCTTCAACTGTTCAAGTTCAATGGCTTTATTTTTTATTTTTGGTTGTGCCAGACACTGAGACTGAGAGTGAGAGTGAGAGTGAGACAGTGCTGAGAGTGAGACACTCACTGTAGTTTCTGTAAATAATAGACGGTCTATTGTGGATTTAGTGATTTTCCCACCCTTTTACGGAATTGCGGTGAGGTTATTAATATTATTAATCTTTCCCTAACTGGCATTAACGATAATTTCATGAAATAGATGCAGCACACGACTTTCGTTTGGCTTAGTGCCTAGACTATAGTGGCTATAGTAGTAGTACTACTAATATTACTATGTATTATACTATAGTATCGTGGGAACCCCCGTTTTCGACGCTACACGTTTTCGACGCTTAGCCTTCTAACTCACATCGCACTATGAAAACAACTCCGTATAACGATCTCAGACTTCATATCTTCCAATTGGTTTCCTGCTCTTGTCCGTCACCAAAAATGTGGAAAGTTAAGGCTTTTCCAGTAGGCCAAACTCGTGTTATTCAAAAAGTTGCTCTTTAGGGGTCTATTTTCCTAGGTACAAAATTCAACTGAGACCTCTTTTAGTGTGATACTTTCGTCCACATTGTTCAGTTTGAAGAAAAGTCCTTATATCGTCGAAAACCGGTTATTGGAGGATATAGTATCGATATAAGGACTTTTCTTCAAACTGAACAATGTGGACGAAAGTTTCACACTAAAAGAGGTCCCAGTCACTTTCTCCACACCACAGACTATTAGAATAATCATAGAGAAGGTTGATCAAGCCTGTCACTTCCGTAAGATTACCCGGTTTTGTTGACGTCCGCGGCGCACCGCGCAGTAAGCACCGTCACCTATTTTCGTCAGTGGTGTTTAGTAAGGTGTCCTAGTACAGCCAAACGCAAAATAAATTCTTACAATAACTCAAAATGCTGTGTGGCACTGTAAAATTCTTCCCTGTTTGTTTTTTTGTGTTCATCTTTGGGGTTTTTTTTTCGACACTGCTTCTAACACTTTCCTCAAATCATTCATAATTTATGCTTAAAACGTATTGGTCTGGTTGATGTCTTCTTTAGTGACGTTTAAAAAAAACATCCACAATCCTCTTTCTCGCTGCTTCTTCAGTTATGACCTTTCCCAATGTCACTCCAGAGACACATTTCCTCCTTCTTGGTACTTTCTCTAGCTGCACTTTTATTTTTTTCATTTGTTTTTAAAAGCCTAGCGGGCAATGTTACTTTTTGTCTTTAAGTAATAATAAAAAAAATAAAAAAAAAATAAAAAAAATATAAAAAATTATATATATAAGCGAGACGCCCTATTGGAGGCTCCATAGTTTTTACCCTGAACGGACTGCCTCAAGTTGCGTGATATATTTTTTTTCTACAGATGTTGGGGTTTGTTATGGTACACTCAGATTTTTTTTATGACCAACAATAAAGAAAACTGAAGCTTCGAAGCAACTGCCAATTTTGTACCTAGGAAAATAGACCCCAAAAGAGCAACTTTTTGAATAACACGAGTTTGGCCTACTGGAAAAGCCTTAAATTTCCACATTTTCGGTGACGGACAAGAGCAGGAAACCAACTGTAAGATACGAAGTCTGAGATCGTTATACGGAGTTGTTTTCATAGTGCGATGTGAGTTAGAACTTAGAAGGCTAAGCGTCGAAAACGTGTAGCGTCGAAAACGGGGGTTCCCACGATATAGGACCGGACTTCCGACTTGGCCTCAGTCTTTACAACTAGAACAACTAGAACTAAATAATGGAAATTATGATGTAAACTCACCAAAAGAGAAATCATGTAATCTCTCCTTTAGACGCAGAGAGGCAATCTTCAGTTTCAGCATGGTTTCAGTACGCATACGGCAGACAGTACATACAGTACTGACAGTACAGTAGTAAAGTATGTGCACGGTTTTTCCCAACGTGGTTTCCGCCACTCGACAGGTCACGACCTCAAAATGCCTGCAGGCAACAGACTAACTGCGCATGTCTCGATCTCCAGGTTGTACACAGTACACACGCCGCATCCCAGATTACAACGCTTGACGTTAGTAGAGCGCACCAGGCTTAATCTAGGTTATGGGATTGTAATCTGTGCCGTGTATATTAGGAGCGTAACTCTCCCTTTTTGCCGTTATCTAAGAACACGAAACGTGAGTATCGGGTGACGGTATAGCAGATGTGGTTGTTATGAAGATCAGCTTATAACTGCTAATGTGCCTTTCTTCCTCCGGTTATTTTAACATAACTTGTTCAAAACTCGGTACCCATAGCCTACCTGATAAAGCCGTTCCACATGCCATCAACGAGGCTACAATTCCAATCACCCACGTATGCGTGGTGAACTGGTCTCTGAGCGTAGGCAGTAGAACCCCCAAGCTCTTGTACACGCCTCCCCATATCAGGTTGTAGGTAATGGACATCAGAACGATAAAGCTACCACGCCAAGTCAATTCCCTCTTTGAGACGTACACGTGTTCGGTCATCGTTAAAGCTTGCAGTCGAATTGGAGCTATTTAATAACAGTACACGCATCCGTGTCCATTCAATCTGCACAGTGGAATACCAATGGCAACAACTGTCACGTGACAGTGATCGAGGTTATCTTGCGGGGGTTATCTAGGGATCATTCATTCGTGTACGTTTGATCTCGTCACAAGCGGGCGCCTCACACTAAACAATAACTATGATTGGTACCATGAGCAACCAATAAGCGGACAAAAGAAAATAATGATTGTTGCACCCTGGTACAAATTTATCAATATTCATTGAGTTTGTGCCAACGTAAATATGGGCCAAACAAACGCAAAAAGTAGAAGGCCCTATATAACCTTCGTAAAGGTCAAAAGATTGCCACAGTTTGTGTGTTAAACCATAAAACATTCCGCCAAAAAAGTTCTGCCAAGGCTTTAGATCAAATGGTAAACTGAGAGAGAAGGAAATGCCAACAAACCGTCACGGTTTTCGCTCCGGCATGAAGTGTAGAAGTAGTTTCTGACTTCCGAGTAATAATTAATCTTTATGAAAACAGATTTCAACACAAAAATGACAATCTAGAATGTATAAAAATGAATGGAATTGAAAAAAAGAAGAAGTTTGGAATAGATGGAAGATACCAATGACATTCCAAAAATAATTTGCACACATACCCTCCCATATCACTGCCAAGGCCGGGCTACTGTATTCAGGGCCAATTTCCGAGTGGCATTGACCCACACAGCTCATCACGCTCGCTTGGCTGCGCTTCGGGTTAAAACGCCTCCGGTAACAGTGGTAGAAAGAAAGAAATCGCTACCAGCGGGTCAGGTCAGAGGTCGCGCACGTCATCATACGCCACAGACGGCTTTGCCCTAGTTCTGGTTTGGCCATGCTCATACAGTGCTCGCCCAGAAAATGGCCAAAATGTCTCTTTTCAGCAGACATCCGCAGTGAACCGTGTACGGGAAGATTTGGAATGAGTTTTAGAAGCCAGAGTATAGGAGTCGCAACACAATACAGCGTGGATTTGCTGTCCTTATCCCGGCCTAAAGTTAGTGGAAGGTGTCCGTTTGGTTCCAAATGGTCCGAATACTTACATGGGTATATGCATTTACTGTAGTCCTTGTACGTACGACGATCAAAATAAAAACAAAGTTATAAAAACGGAGTAAAAGTGCTACAGTTGCTGTAGCTATCTTGGTATTTCATATCAGAATAGGTTGTGTGTCCACTTGCCAAGCTGCCTGAGCATCTCATTTATTGGGCCAAAACCAATGCTATGCCTAGTCTTCAGCTAAGTTCCATTATTTAAGATTTAATTACCAAAACACGCATACATTTTTTGTCAAGCCGCGCACATACCTTAACCCTCAAAGAGCCGGCTCATTTTGACCATCATTTGTGTAAAAATTTATTTGAAGATATTAATGTATTTTGTGGCTTTGTTCATCTTTTTCAGTGTTTCTATTGAATTTCCCATATCAAAGATTCTGCTTCAATTGTTTGGATGAATCTTACAATGATAATGAAACACGAAGAACTAACAATTGCATACAGCAATGTTAATGAGCTAACTATGCAAAAGAATTCCTGAAAAAAATACACTATGCACTTTAGATGCTTTGCTTTTATGTAGTAAGTAAATGGGAAAAAATCCATCAAACTACACCATGGCCCTAAACAATATTAATTTTTAGAGAACAGCAACCTTAATTTTAGTAAAATTGGTGTCAAACGTTGCCCAATAAGCTGGCCAAAAAGTCATAAAGCCTCAGCACGCAAAACAATAATAACTGAGACGCTATAAAAAAAATACAGGGAGGCGAAATCCATCCCGGCTCTTTGAAGGCTAATCGGATCTTACGCCACAGTTAATAGTTCAACCCCTAAACGGTCCCCGAGATGAGTCCAAGGATCAGGGGAAGAAGACCAGCAATGGGCACACAACCAACAATGATGAAAGCCATGTCATAGCCTCCGGTGGTGTCGTACAGCCAACCTGCAAAATTGATTCGGAAACGAAAAATTTAAATCCAGCATGAAACGTACAACACATAAGAGTAGTATTCGAACGAGCAAGTAAAAACCCGCCGATGCGATGTAAGTACTTGTATAATTGAAAACGTAGTGGTATTGGTAAAACATCCAGAAGTCAAATTCATTAGAATTCAAAAGTAAGTGGGCCTTGATAAAACGAACTGAACGCACATCCTTACCAGGAACAAATCCGGAGAGTATCACAGCCACGACTAGGAAGGCCCTGACCCAAGCACAAGCGTTTGTTAGTCTGTCGATCTCAAAGAGATTTTTCGTCAATATGTCTGTGAGAGTGTACATTGCCGAAATGAAGAGACCACACAGAAAGGTGTCGAACACATAGCCCACAACGCTATTCACCCAGGGATCGACGATAAACGACAGGCTCAACATCAGACTGCTCACGATCAAGGCAGTAGTGCATCTGACGTAGCCTCTGTCGATGAAGGGTGACCAAATAAATGTACCAAAGAAGTACCCCACAGCTGCGGCTGAGCACAGCGAGGCCGCCAACTGCGAGGAGAAGCCCCTGACTTCAAGGTGCGGAACATAGTAAATCATCCAAGCACTGTTCGAATAGCTGACTCCAAATCGGCACCAGAAAATGATCCAGTATTTGAACGTGAAGAGAATCCCCATGTCTGTCTTTTTGTGTAGGCCAACAAGGAATGTTTTCAACGAGGCCCAAGTGCTGTTGTTGTGTTGCTCCTCTACACGGCATTCAGGCACAGCGGCGACCGCTGCTTCGTCTGTGATCAGCATTGCACAGGGGATGGAGTGACAGCAGATGGCCGCGATTAGAATCACTGCTCCTCTCCAGCCATAAGTGTCTAGGAATAGTTGCGTCAAGGGAGCGAAAATGAACAGAGAAATCGATCCGCCAATGTGACCTATCCCACAGGCCAGGCCGAAATGATTGGTGAAATGACGCCCAGTCAGAACAAAAACGACGACCTCTACGATCCCAAGTGAAGCTCCTGAAATGATCAAGAAAATCACCGAGAGGGTTTAGAGCGATATAAACCATGCAAAGAGTACATTAGTCTCCTTCTCTTGACAAGAAGAAACTAAGATTTTGAAAGGTCTGTAAGCCATTTTCGTGTTGCGAATATGAAAAGGGAAATAGAAGCTACCATGACTGAACGCATCTTTCTCATTTAAGACTATCTCACTGTAATTTGTTAACAGTGGACATCACTGTTAGGGACAGTTGCATAAAAAAATCCTCTTCTTTTGGAGTTATTTTGCTCCTTTGTATTCCCTCACGTCTTCAAACATCGTCGGTCAAAAATCAATGATTACAGGTCTCAGTTACTTAAATATTATGTGTATATTAACGTAAAAGATTAATATAATTTCATAACAATACATATTTACAAGTGGAGTTTTAAAATAATTTAGAACGGAAAAAGGAGTTTTTTCTCATTTGTCCAACAAAATGCTTTCTTCTTTTCGTAAATATAATGAGAGATCTTTCATTATTTTTTTCTTTTCTCTAAACAGAAACTGTTTTTTGTTTAGTTTTTTACTATGTCAACCTCGCCTGGTTCTTTAAAATTACCGAAAATAATTTTGCATCGAGTGGTCCAAATTTGTCTCAGCATTTTGGATACAATAATTAGTTCCCCTGTGTTGAGATTGTATTTCTTAACAAGTATTCTACGAAAATCCACGCATGCACTGTTTTAGAACAAAAGATAAATAAATAATCATGTGTTTCAAGTTCTATTTTACACAGAGGACATGTTTCATCACTTATCTTACCAATTCTATACAAAATATCACCAGTCGGCAAAATGCGAAACTAAGTCTGTAAATGAAGTTTTTATCTTCTTGGTTCATTTGCTGTTTTTTTTCCCATAACTTGGACCATATCTTATCCAAATCTTCATCAGAAACTAGGTTCAACATTTTCTGCCACACTTTTTGAACCTTTGGCTCATTTAACCGCTTCCAAATTGTATTATTATATTTTGCGTTTGTCATATATTGGTAAAAGATAATGTGTTTAACTAGACGCATGCAATGTCCATACTTACCTACGAGGCCGGCCATCAGGGCAATAAATATTGGATTGGGTGCAAAGGAAATACACATGAGTCCACAGGCGAGTGCCACATTGCAGGCGATTAACGATCTCCGACCTCCGAGCTTGTTGACAATTGGCCTTGCCAGAAGACCTGGCAGCAATGCAATTGAGAATAAGGAATTGAAAAGGATAGGTTGAAAGTATAGGGTAGGCCTACACCTTTTGCGAAGTTCAAAGACTCAACGCGTGTATAGGGCTACAAAGAATAACACCTGTGTAAGTTTCGGCTCAATCCGTCAACCATGCATGCCATGAGAAAAACATATTAAGAACACGAAATGAAAAATGCTAACTTTCATACAGTATAAGAGGGCGATTGTTGACAAAGGAACTCTTTTCTTCCTTGGAAATTCGTTGGCAACTCACTTTAAATCAGGAAGTTGAACTACAGCACTGGTTTCTATGTATTGAGATTCACCATGATTTGGTAAATGAAGAGCACAGAGAAAAACCATATGAATCGAACACCCCTATACTATGATTTTACTAAATGTCATTGTTATACATACAGTAGTTGTAACGATTGCCAATGAGTAAATCACATCGATTTAGATAATTATATCCATTTGTTTACATTGTCAGCGTCGGTTTTGTTGTTATTCATACTTTGAGGAACTTCTTGCCTGGCTATCATGTTCTTTAAAACAAAGCAAAGTACACAGTGATGACATTCGTATTGAAATTACAACGCATAATGTACGGTATAGCAGATGTGGTTGTTATAAAGATCAGCTTATAACTGCTAATGTGCCTTTCTTCCTCCGGTTATTTTAACATAACTTGTTCAAAACTCGGTACCCATAGCCTACCTGATAAAGCCGATCCACATGCCATCAACGAGGCTACAATTCCAATCACCCACGTATGCGTTGTGAACTGGTCTCTGAGCGTAGGCAGTAGAACCCCCAAGCTCTTGTACACGCCTCCCCATATCAGGTTGTTGGTAGTGGACATCAGAACGATAAAGCTACCACGCCAAGTCAATTCCCTCTTTGAGACGTACACGCGTTCGGTCATCGTTATAACGAGCTTGCGGTCGAATTGGAGCTATTTTATAACAGTACACGCATCCGTGCTCATTCAATCTGCACAGTGGAATACCACTGGCAACAACTGTGCACTTGAGAGTGAGCGAGGTTATCTTGCGGGGGTTATCTAGGGATCAGTCTATTCTAATAACCACTTCATTCTGATCAAACCATAACAAACACATTCACATACATTGTAATCTGGAACGGCTTGCCAGACAGCAATAGCAGTTGGAGCTGGCTCTATTCTGTATCATATTTACATTTCCTTGTAGGATTATACACCGTAAAAAACCCACTTGCAGTTGTAATAACACGACTTGCAATAACAACGCCACAGGATTAAAAACCAGAGGTAAAACTCGATGAGTAAAAACTCCGGAAAACATTTGTGGCGAAAAATAACAACTTGCCTTGCCTTTGCATGTTCAACAAGGACGACATTAATTATGAAAAAATATTTACACATGCAATAATAATTGAAATACATGCAATAATAATTGAAATACATGCAATCATAATTGAAATACATGCAATCATAATTGAAATACCTTTCAAGTCGCCGACTAATAACCCTAAAACCTGATCCCTCTTTGGGAAAAACTGATGAACGATTCTAAAATTTATAAATCGTCTTACTCAAGACTACTCAAAAACAAAAAAATGTGTCCGAACTTCATTGAGCAGGGTCGCAAGCTAGAATGCCACTATACCTGCGCATTCTGCCCATTATATACACATTCCTCGGCATGCACTTTAACCAACGCCGGCCCTTGTCCTGCTGCCGAATAAATCCGCTTTGGAATTCCTTCCTTTAAACGCATAGACATTATTTGCCCGCTATACAACCGTACCGCGGGCAAAAGAAAAGTATATTCTAATAACACCCCATTCCGATCAAACCATAACAAACACATACACATACATTGTAATCTGGAACGGCTTGCCAGGCAGCAATAGAAATTAAAAAGAGCGGGGAAAATACTTGGGAAAATTATACGTTTTGTTTTGGTTCCTTGTACGATGTCTACCCACTGAATGCATACGCATGCAATTTTATATGGCCTTAACTTTTTTCTTCGTTTGACACACAATACAAAAGAAAATCGTATTAAGTTATAATCCTAAAGCTTGACTGACTGACAGCCTCTGTTCTATAGGCTATCCTCAACATAACCATCCTTGGCGGTCTCACTACGCCACCTGCCATGCCTCTTCCAAAGCCTGTCGTTCACTGCGGCCCTTGCGGCAGCAGTAGCTCCGCCGGCCCTGAGCGAATGTAGCCCAATATTGGCTTCCCCTGTGACTTCCCTTAACCGACTCACAACTGTTTCCCGGGCTCGAGTATAGCTTATTTTCTTGTTTTTATTTATCAAAGCTGTCGTACCTGCATTGCGGTACGCTGGACGAAAAATGAACTGTTCAGATCCTTGCGAAATTTTTGCCCTGGACATATAACGCCACAAGATTTTAAATGGGCATGCAGCAGTTTGACCTTTTGAAATAATGACCTGCTTTCTCTTTCTGTACTGGTCTGTTTTACATTTACTGTTGCTGTAGCTATCGTGGTACTTCATATCAGAATAGGTTGTGTGTCCACTTGCCAAGCTGCCCGAGCATCTCATTTATTGGGCCAAAACCAATGCTATGCCTAGTCTTCAGCTAAGTTCCTTTATTTTAGATTTAATAACCAAAATATGCATAAAGTTTTTGTCAAGCCGCGCACATACCTTAACCCTCAAAGAGCCGGGATATTTTGACCATCTCACAGCTAGGGCTGTGCCGAATATTCGAATATTCGAATATTCGTTCGATTATCGAATATTCGAATATCATTTACCGAATACGAATATTCGGCTCTGCCGAACACCATTCTTGGTTGCCGTTTGTAAATCCTGAACGTCAGAATTATACCCGAAATAATTACTGTCCGTAGTTTTCTTTTTTAGCGCTGGAGAGTGACAAGTTGGTCATTTTCCCGATTCGAAGGAAAGAGTTCAGTGAACCAGTGTTATAGCTACGCTGGTCGGCGGACGGGGCCGACCACCATGGGTAATTTCCGTCCACCACTCCTGGTGAAAAACAATGCTTCCGACCGGCACTATTTTCACCCCATTATTATATCCCAATCTATGTTTGGTTTCGGTAGTAAAATAAATTGTAGTTTTTTGTAGCGTAACCGTCTCGCTAATACTTGTTCTGGAAGTTCCGATCAGGCTTGAGTAGCGCAGCGTGATCGTAATCGTAACTCGTATGCAGCCATGCGGTCGCTGTGCACGTGCACGTGCACTGTGCAGTATACAGTGTGTGCAAAGACGTGTTGTGTCATGTCACATGTGCCGCGCGTAGGCTGGTTTCGGCCCTACTACTCCTTTAGTGTCGCTATGGCTTTACCTAGAGGCGGAAACCACACCTACACTTGCCAACCTCGGTAACGTCGCGAAGGGAAATCGGTCATAACTAAAATACGCTACTTTCATCGTTTGTCTCCGAGTGTTGTTTCCGCGTAGTTTAATATTATTCCTTCGTTATTAATTTTGATAGTGGTACAAAATGTATGAATAAAAAGCAGAGAATACAGGCTTCAATTTGAGGGTAAAATTGACAAATTGGACGGCGGTCGAAAAACGAATTAAAAAAAATGAATATCTTACTGTACGACATGCACAACGTAGATGCTTTACCGTTCGTGTCACATGCGTTCTTGTGCTGAGCGGCGCCTTATCCAATAAAAATGCATCCTGTAATCACGTGCGTAGCTAAACTTGTTACCAGTCTGCGTGTGAACGCGAATACAATGTACGAACAATTAATGGAGCAATGCGCAGACCAAGTTGGGGTCAGGACAAGCCTACTGCTGATACGTGAGCGGCTGCCTATTAATAATAATATGTTGCGTTCCTCCATGTTGCATGCTCCAGACGGAATTGTCGATCGAGATCGCTGCCATGAACGAAACTTGGTAATTGGTTCAATCGGAAAAATTGCCCTAAATCTTGATGGAATAGATGTAAGAATATGTTATTCTTCGTCAGTTCGACTAAATCGAGGTCAAAAAACACGATATGAACAAATGTTCCGGGCTTATTTGTCCAACAAACTTAATTTTAGGGTAGCTGACTGCTTGCTGCTCATCATCGCTATAGCGCAAAACGATCTTTTTTGGAAAGTTGCAACCTACTATATATTTCTTCCCAAGCAGGGATCCTTATTAACCTTTTCTCAACAAAGGCCTTGGTGCCCTAGGTACATGTAACCATGATCCAACTTGTTTTTTGGCCTTGGTGCCCCTCCATGTGTAGATAATGGAGGCCAAAAAAAATAATAGCCTTGCCATTCAGTGTCGTTGAACTCGATCGAATATTCGAATATTCGATCGAACTGGAGACCGAATCTTCGAATAGTCAATTATTCGAATTGACTCAGCCTTACTCACAGCCGGGAGGCGGATTCAGCCCTCTCAGATCTCGGTCGTTCAATGATGGATTCAAATCATATTTAGCAGGGTAATAGAGACTTAGATTTACAAAATTTTATTTGAAAATATTAATGTATTTTTTGGCTTTGTTCATCATTTTCAGCGTTTGTATTGAATTTCCCATATCAAAGAATCTGTTTCCATTGTTTGGATGAATCTTACAATGATAATGAAACACGAAGAACCAACAATTGCATACAGCAATGTTAATGAGCTAACTATGCAAAAGAATTCCTGAAAAAATACACCATGCACTTTAGATGCTTTGCTTTGATGTAGTAAGTTAATGGGAAAAATGGCCCTAAACAATATTAATTTTTAGAGAACAGCACCCTTAATTTTAGTAAAATTGGTATCAAAAGTTGCCCAATAAGCTGGCCAAAAACGACATAAAGCCTCAGCAGGCAAAACAATAATAACTGAGACGCTATAAAAAAAAATACAGGGAGGCGAAATCCATCCCGGCTCGTTGAAGGTTAATCGGATCTTACGCCACAGTTAATAGTTCAACCCCTAAACGGCCCCCGAGATGAGTCCAAGGATCAGGGGAAGAAGACCAGCAATGGGCACACAACCAACAATGATGAAAGCCATGTCATAGCCTCCGGTGGTGTCGTACAGCCAACCTGCAAAAATGATTCGGAAACGAAAAATTTAAATCCAGCCTGAAACGTACATATAAAGAGTAGTATTCAAACGAGCAAGTAAAAACCCGCCGATGCGATGTGAATTACTTATATTATTGAAAACGTAGTGGTATTGGTAAAAATCCGGAAGTCAAATTCATTAGAATTCAAAAGTAAGTGGGCCTTGATAAAACGAACTGAACGCACATCCTTACCAGGAACAAATCCGGAGAGTATCACAGACACGACCAGGAAGGCCCTGACCCATGCACAAGCGTTTGTTAGTCTGTCGATCTCAAAGAGATTTTTCGTCAATATGTCTGTGAGAGTGTACATTGCCGACATGAATAGACCACAGAGAAAGGTGTCGAACACATAGCCCACAACGCTATTCACCCAGGGATCGACGATAAACGACAGGCTCAACATCAGACTGCTCACGATCAACGCAGTAGTGCATCTGACGTAGCCTCTGTCGATGAAGGGTGACCAAATAAATGTACCAAAGAAGTACCCCACAGCTGCGGCTGAGCACAGCGAGGCCGCCAACTGCGAGGAGAAGCCCCTGACTTCAAGGTGCGGAACATAGTAAATCAACCAAGCACTGTTCGAAAAGCTGGCTCCAAATCGGCACCAGAAAATGATCCAGTATTTGAACGTGAAGAGAATCCCCATGTCTGTCTTTTTGTGTAGGCCAACAAGGAATGTTTTCAACGAGGCCCAGGTGCCGTTGTTGTGTTGCTCCTCTACACGGCATTCAGGCACAGCGGCGACCGCTGCTTCGTCTGTGATCAGCATTGCACAGGGGATGGAGTGACAGCAGATGGCCGCGATGAGAATCACTGCTCCTCTCCAGCCATAAGTGTCTAGGAATAGTTGCGTCAAGGGAGCGAAAATGAACAGAGAAATCGATCCGCCAATGTGACATATCCCACAGGCCAGGCCGAAATGATTGGTGAAATGACGCCCAGTCAGAACAAAAACGACGACATCTACGATCCCAAGTGAAGCTCCTGAAATGATCAAGAAAATCACCGAGAGGGTTTATAGCGATATAAACCATGCAAAGAGTACATTAGTCTCCTTCTCTTGACAAGAAGAAACTAAGAAGAAACTAAATGTCTTTAAGCCATTTTCGTGTTGCGAATATGAAAAGGGAAATAGAAGCTACCATGACTAAACGCATCTTTCTCATTTAAGACCATCCCACTGTAATTTAATAACAGTGGACATCACTGTAAGGGACAGTTGCATCAAAGAAAATTCCTCTTCTTCTTTTTCTCCTTTTTATTCCCTCACTTCTTCAAACATCGTCGGTCAAAAATCAATGATTACAGGTCTCAGTTACTTCAATATAATGTGTATGTTAACGTAAAAGATTAATATAATTTCATAACAATACATATTTACAAGTGGAGTTTTAAAATGATTTAGAACGGAAAGTGTAGTTTTTTTCTCATTTGTCCAACACAATGCTTTCTTCTTTTCGTAAATATAATGAGAGATCTTTCTATATATTTTTTCTTTACCCTAAACAGAAACTGTTTTAGGATTTGTTTATTTTTTTTTACTATGTCAACCTCGCCTGGTTCTTTAAAATTACCGAAAATAATTTTGCAACGAGTGGTTCAATTTTTTCTCAGCATTTTGGATACAATAATTAGTTCCACTGTGTTGAGATTGTATTTCTTAACAAGTACTCTACGAAAATCCATGCATGCACTGTTTTAGAACAAAAGATAAGTTTTATTTTACACAGAGGACATGTTTCATCACTTATCTTACCAATTCTATACAAAATATCAACAGTCGGCAAAATGCGAAATCTAAGTCTGTAAATGAAGAGTTTATCTTCTTGGTCCATTATATAGCTGGTTTTTCCATAACTTGGACCATATCTCGTCCCAATCTACATCAGAAACTAGGTTCAACATTTTCTGCCATACTTTTTGAACCTTTGGCTCATTTAACCACTTCAAAATTGTATTATCATCATATATTTTGCGTTTATCATTATAGGTAAAAGATAATGTGTTTAACTAGACGCATGCAATGTCCATACTTACCTACGAGGCCGGCCATCAGGGCAATAAATATTGGATTGGGTGCAAAGGAAATACACATGAGTCCACAGGCGAGTGCCACATTGCAGGCGATTAACGATCTCCGACCTCCGAGCTTGTTGACAATTGGCCTTGCCAGAAGACCTGGCAGCAATGCAATTGAGAATAAGGAATTGAAAAGGATAGGTTGAAAGTATAGGGTAGGCCTACACCTTTTGCGAAGTTCAAAGACTCAACGCGTGTATAGGGCTACAAAGAATAACACCTGTGTAAGTTTCGGCTCAATCCGTGAACCATGCATGCCATGAGAAAAACATATTAAGAACACGAAATTAAAAATGCTAACTTTTCATACAGTATAAGAGGGCGATTGTTGACAAAGGAACTCTTTTCTTCCTTGGAAATTCGTTGGCAACTCACTTTAAATCAGGAAGTTGAACTACAGCACTGGTTGCTATGTATTGAGATTCACCATGATTTGGTAAATGAAGAGCACAGAGAAAAACCATATGAATCGAATACCCCTATACTATGATTTTACTAAATGTCATTGTTATACATACAGTAGTTGTAACGATTGCCAATGAGTAAATCACATCGATTTAGATAATTATATCCATTTGTTTACATTGTCAGCGTCGGTTTTGTTGTTATTCATACTTTGAGGAACTTCTTGCCTGGCTATCATGTTCTTTAAAACAAAGCAAAGTACACAGTGATGACATTCGTATTGAAATTACAACGCATAATGTACGGTATAGCAGATGTGGTTGTTATAAAGATCAGCTTATAACTGCTAATGTGCCTTTCTTCCTCCGGTTATTTTAACATAACTTGTTCAAAACTCGGTACCCATAGCCTACCTGATAAAGCCGTTCCACATGCCATCAACGAGGCTACAATTCCAATCACCCACGTATGCGTTGTGAACTGGTCTCTGAGCGTAGGCAGTAGAACCCCCAAGCTCTTGTACACGCCTCCCCATATCAGGTTGTTGGTAGTGGACATCAGAACGATAAAGCTACCACGCCAAGTCAATTCCCTCTTTGAGACGTACACGCGTTCGGTCATCGTTATAACGAGCTTGCGGTCGAATTGGAGCTATTTTATAACAGTACACGCATCCGTGCTCATTCAATCTGCACAGTGGAATACCACTGGCAACAACTGTGCACTTGAGAGTGAGCGAGGTTATCTTGCGGGGGTTATCTAGGGATCAGTCTATTCTAATAACCACTTCATTCTGATCAAACCATAACAAACACATACACATACATTGTAATCTGGAACGGCTTGCCAGACAGCAATAGCAGTTGGAGCTGGCTCTATTCTCTATCATATTTACATTTCCTTGTAGGATTATACACCGTAAAAAACCCACTTGCAGTTGTAATAACACGACTTGCAATAACAACGCCACAGGATTAAAAACCAGAGGTAAAACTCGATGAGTAAAAACTCCGGAAAACATTTGTGGCGAAAAATAACAACTTGCCTTGCCTTTGCATGTTCAACAAGGACGACATTAATTATGAAAAAATATTTACACATGCAATAATAATTGAAATACATGCAATAATAATTGAAATACATGCAATCATAATTGAAATACATGCAATAATAATTGAAATACATGCAATAATAATTGAAATACCTTTCAAGTCGCCGACTAATAACCCTAAAACCTGATCCCTCTTTGGGAAAAACTGATGAACGATTCTAAAATTTATAAATCGTCTTACTCAAGACTACTCAAAAACAAAAAAATGTGTCCGAACTTCATTGAGCAGGGTCGCAAGCTAGAATGCCACTATACCTGCGCATTCTGCCCCTTATATACACATTCCTCGGCATGCACTTTAACCAACGCCGGCCCTTGTCCTGCTGCCGAATAAATCCGCTTCGGAATTCCTTCCTTTAAACGCATAGACATTATTTGCCCGCTATACAACCGTACCGCGGGCAAAAGAAAAGTCTATTCTAATAACACCCCATTCCGATCAAACCATAACAAACACATACACATACATTGTAATCTGGAACGGCTTGCCAGGCAGCAATAGAAATTAAAACGAGCGGGGAAAATACTTGGGAAAATTATACGTTTTGCTTTGGTTCCTTGTACGATGTCTACCCACTGAATGCATACGCATGCAATTTTATATGGCCTTAACTTTTTTCTTCGTTTGACACACAATACAAAAGAAAATCGTATTAAGTTATAATCCTAAAGCTTGACTGACTGACAGCCTCTGTTCTATAGGCTATCCTCAACATAACCATCCTTGGCGGTCTCACTACGCCACCTGCCATGCCTCTTCCAAAGCCTGTCGTTCACTGCGGCCCTTGCGGCAGCAGTAGCTCCGCCGGCCCTGAGCGAATGTAGCCCAATTATTGGCTTCCCCTGTGACTTCCCTTAACTGACTCGCAACTGTTTCCCGGGCTCGAGTATAGCTTATTTTCTTGTTTTTATTTATCAAAGCTGTCGTACCTGCGTTGCGGTACGCTGGACGAAAAATGAACTGTTCAGATCCTTGCGAAATTTTTGCCCTGGATATATAACGCCACAAGATTTTAAATGGGCATGCAGCAGTTTGACCTTTTGAAATAATGACCTGCTTTTCCTTTCTGTACTGGTCTGTTTTACTTTTACTGTTGCTGTAGCTATCTTGGTATTTCATATCTGAATAGGTTGTGTGTCCACTTGCCAAGCTGCCTGTGCATCTCATTTATTGGGCCAAAACCAATGCTATGCCTAGTCTTCAGCTAAGTTCCTTTATTTTAGATTTAATTACCAAAACACGCATAAAGTTTTTGTCAAGCCGCGCACATACCTTAACCCTCAAAGAGCCGGGATATTTTGACCATCTCACAGCTAGGGCTGTGCCGAATATTCGAATATTCGAATATTCGTTCGATTATCGAATATTCGAATATCATTTACCGAATACGAATATTCGGCTCTGCCGAACACCATCCTTGGTTGCCGTTTGTAAATCCTGAACGTCAGAATTATACCCGAAATAATTACTGTCCGTAGTTTTTTTTTTAAGCGCTGGAGAGTGACAAGTTGGTCATTTTCCCGATTCGAAGGAAAGAGTTCAGTGAACCAATGTTATAGCTACGCTGGTCGGCGGACGGGGCCGACCACCATGGGTAATTTCCGTCCACCACTCCTGGTGAAAAACAATGCTTCCGACCGGCACTATTTTCACCCCATTATTATATCCCAATCTATGTTTGGTTTCGGTAGTAAAATAAATTGTAGTTTTTTCTAGCGTAACCGTCTCGCTAATACTTGTTCTGGAAGTTCCGATCAGGCTTGAGTAGCGCAGCGTGATCGTAGTCGTAACTCGTATGCAGCCATGCGGTCGCTGTGCACGTGCACTGTGCAGTATACAGTGTGTGCAAAGACGTGTTGTGTCATGTCACATGTGCCGCGCGTAGGCTGGTTTCGGCCCTACTACTCCTTTAGTGTCGCTATGGCTTTACCTAGAGGCGGAAACCACACCTACACTTGCCAACCTCGGTAACGTCGCGATGGGAATTCGGTGATAACTAAAATACGCTACTTTCATCGTTTGTCTCCGAATGTTGTTTCCGCGTAGTTTAATATTATTCCTTCGTTATTAATTTTGATAGTGGTACAAAATGTATGAATAAAAAGCAGAGAATACAGGCTTCAATTTGAGGGTAAAATTGACAAATTGGACGGCGGTCGAAAAACGAATTAAAAAAAATGAATATCTTACTGTACGACATGCACAACGTAGATGCTTTACCGTTCGTGTCACATGTGTTCTTGTGCTGAGCGGCGCCTTATCCAATAAAAATGCATCCTGTAATCACGTGCGTAGCTAAACTTGTTACCAGTCTGCGTGTGAACGCGAATACAATGTACGAACAATTAATGGAGCAATGCGCAGACCAAGTTGGGGTCAGGACAAGTCTACTGCTAATACGTGAGCGGCTGCCTATAAATAATAATATGTTGCGTTCCTCCATGTTGCATGCTCCAGACGGAATTGTCGATCGAGATCGCTGCCATGAACGAAACTTGGTAATTGGTTCAATCGGAAAAATTGCCCTAAATCTTGATGGAATAGATGTAAGAATATGTTATTCTTCCTCAGTTCGACTAAATCGAGGTCAAAAAACACGATATGAACAAATGTTCCGGGCTTATTTGTCCAACAAACTTAATTTTAGGGTAGCTGACTGCTTGCTGCTCATCATCGCTATAGCGCAAAACGATCTTTTTTGGAAAGTTGCAACCTACTATATATTTCTTCCCAAGCAGGGATCCTTATTAACCTTTTCTCAACAAAGGCCTTGGTGCCCTAGGTACATGTAACCATGATCCAACTTGTTTTTTGGCCTTGGTGCCCCTCCATGTGTAGATAATGGAGGCCAAAAAAAAAAATAGCCTTGCCATTCAGTGTCGTTGAACTCGATCGAATATTCGAATATTCGATCGAACTGGAGACCGAATCTTCGAATAGTCAATTATTCGAATTGACTCAGCCTTACTCACAGCCGGGAGGCGGATTCAGCCCTCTCAGATCTCGGTCGTTCAATGATGGATTCAAATGATATTTAGCAGGGTAATAGAGACTTAGATTTAAAAAAAATTATTTGAAAATATTAATGTATTTTTTGGCTTTGTTCATCATTTTTAGCGTTTGTATTGAATTTCCCATATCAAAGAATCTGTTTCCATTGTTTGGATGAATCTTACAATGATAATGAAACACGAAGAACCAACAATTGCATACAGCAATGTTAATGAGCTAACTATGCAAAAGAATTCCTGAAAAAAATACACTATGCACTTTAGATGCTTTGCTTTTATGTAGTAAGTTAATGGGGAAAAATCCATCAAACTATACCATGGCCCTAAACAATATTCATTTTTAGAGAACAGCACCCTTAATTTTAGTAAAATTGGTATCAAAAGTTGCCCAATAAGCTGGCCAAAAACGTCATAAAGCCTCAGCACACAAAACAATAATAACTGAGACGCTATAAAAAAAAAATCAGGGAGGCGAAACCCATCCCGGCTCGTTGAAGGCTAATCGGATCTTACGCCACAGTTGATAGTTCAACCCCTAAACGGTCCCCGAGATGAGTCCAAGGATCAGGGGAAGAAGACCAGCAATGGGCACACAACCAACAATGATAAAAGCCATGTCATAGCCTCCGGTGGTGTCGTACAGCCAACCTGTAAAATTGATTCGGAAACGAAAAATTGAAATCCAGCCTGAAACGTCCAGACAAGAGTAGTATACAAACGAGCAAGTAAAAACCCGATACGATGTGAAATACTTGCATTGAAAATGTAATGGCATTGGTGAAACATCCCGAAGGCAAATTCATTACAATTCAAAAGTAAGTGGGCCTTGATAAAACGAACCTGGTACAAATCCGGAGAGTATCGAAGCGACGACCAGGAAGGCCCTGACCCATGCACAAGCGTTTGTTAGTCTGTCGATCTCAAAGAGATTTTTCGTCAATATGTCTGTGAGAGTGTACATTGCCGAAATGAATAGACCACACAGAAAGGTGTCGAACACATAGC
Source organism: Luidia sarsii (assembly GCA_949987565.1). Taxonomy (NCBI): domain Eukaryota; kingdom Metazoa; phylum Echinodermata; class Asteroidea; order Paxillosida; family Luidiidae; genus Luidia; species Luidia sarsii. The sequence continues at coordinate 37,504,951 of OX465101.1, forward strand.
CCACAACGCTATTCACCCAGGGATCGACGATAAACGACAGGCTCAACATCAGACTGCTCACGATCAAGGCAGTAGTGCATCTGACGTAGCCTCTGTCGATGAAGGGTGACCAAATAAATGTACCAAAGAAGTACCCCACAGCTGCGGCTGAGCACAGCGAGGCCGCCAACTGCGAGGAGAAGCCCCTGTCTTCAAGGTGCGGAACGAAGTAAATCAACCAAGCACTGTTCGAAAAGGTGACTCCAAATCGGCACCAGAAAATGATCCAGTATTTGAACGTGAAGAGAATCCCCATGTCTGTCTTTTTGTGTAGGCCAACAAGGAATGTTTTCAACGAGGCCCAGGTGCCGTTGTTGTGTTGCTCCTCTATACGGCATTCAGGCACAGCGGCGACCGCTGCTTCGTCCGTGATCAGCATTGCACAGGGGATGGAGTGACAGCAGATGGCCGCGATGAGAATCACTGCTCCTCTCCAGCCATAAGTGTCTAGGAATAGTTGCGTCAAGGGAGCGAAAATGAACAGAGAAATCGATCCACCAATGTGACCTATCCCACAGGCCAGGCCGAAATGATTGGTGAAATGACGCCCAGTCTGAACAAAAACGACGACCTCTACGATCCCAAGTGAAGCTCCTGAAATGATCAAGAAAATCACCGAGAGGGTTTATAGCGATATAACCATGCAAAGAGTACATTAGTCTCCTTCTCTTGACAAGAAGAAACTAAGATTACGATTCGTCTGTAAGCCATTTTCGTGTTGCGAATATGAAAAGGGAAATAGAAGCTACCATGACTGAACGCATCTTTCTCATTTAAGACCACCCCACTGTAATTTGTTAACAGTGGACATCACTGTTGGAGTTATTTTGCTCCTTTTTATTCCTTACTTCTTCAAACATCGTCGGTCAAAAATCAATGATAACAGGTCTCAGTTACTTCAATATAATGTGTATGTTAACGTAAAAGATTAATATAAATTCATAACAATACATATTTACAAGTGGAGTTTTAAAATAATTTAGAACGGAAAATGTAGTTTTTCTCATTTGTCCGACACAATGCTTTCTTCTTTTTGTAAATATAATGAGAGATCTTTCTTTATTTTTTTTCTTTTCTCTAAACAGAAACTGTTTTAGGTTTTGTTTAGTTTTTTACTATGTCAACCTCGCCTGGTTCTTTAAAATTACCGAAAATAGTTTGGCAACGAGTGGTCCAAATTTGTCTCAGCATTTTGGATGAGATAATTAGTTCCACTGTGTTGAGATTGTATTTCTTAACAAGTACTCTACGAAATTCCATGCATGCACTGTTTTAGAACAAATACTCATTTTTTTTTCTATTTTACACAGAGGACATGTTACATCACTTATCTTACCAATTCTATACAAAATATCACCAGTCGGCAAAATTCGAAATCTAAGTCTGTAAATGAAGATTTTATCTTCTTGGTTCATTAGCTGTTTTTTTCCATAACTTGGACCATATCTTATGCCAATCTTCATCAGAAACCTTGGTTCAACATTTGTTGCAACACGTTTTGAACCTTTGGCTCATTTAACCGCTTCAAAATTGTATTATTATCATATATTTTGCGTTTGTCATATATAGATAAAAGATAATGTGTTTAACTAGACGCATGCAATGTCCATACTTACCTACGAGGCCGGCCATCAGGGCAATAAATATTGGATTGGGTGCAAAGGAAATACACATGAGTCCACAGGCGAGTGCCACATTGCAGGCGATTAACGATCTCCGACCTCCGAGTTTGTTGACAATTGGCCTTGCCAGAAGACCTGGCAGCAATGCAATTGAGAATAAGGAATTATAAAGGATAGGTTGAAAGTATATGGTAGGCCTACACCTTTTGCGAAGTTCAAAGACTCAACGCGTGTATAGGCCTACAATGAATAACACCTGTGTAAGCTTCGGCTCAATCCGTCAACCATGCATGCCATGAGAAAAACATAAGAACACGAAATGAAAAATGCTAACTTTTCATACAGTATAAGAGGGCGATTGTTGACAAAGGAACTCTTTTCTTCGTTGGAAATTCGTTGGCAACTCGCTTTAAATCAGGAAGTTGAACTACAGCACTGGTTTCTATATATTGAGATTCACCATGATTTGGTAAATGAAGAGCACAGATAAAAACCATATGAATCGAATACCCCTATACTATGATTTTACTAAATGTCATTGTTATACATACCGTAGTTGTAATGGTTGCCAATGAGTAAATCACATCGATTTAGATAAATATTTTCAATTTGTTTTTACATTGTCAGCGTCCGTTTTGTTGTTATTCGTACTTTGAGGAACTTCTTGCATGGCCATCATGTTCTTTAAAACAAAGCAAAGTACACAGTGATGACATTCGTATTGAAATTACAACGCATAATGTACGGTATAGCAGATGTGGTTGTTATAAAGATCAGCTTATAACTGCTAATGTGCCTTTCTTCCTCCGGTTATTTTAACTTAACTTGTTAAAAACTCGGTACCCATAGCCTACCTGATAAAGCCGTTCCACATGACATCAACGAGGCTACAATTCCAATCACCCACGTATGCGTGGTGAACTGGTCTCTGAGCGTAGGCAGTAGAACCCCCAAGCTCTTGTACACGCCTCCCCATATCAGGTTGTTGGTAGTGGACATCAGAACGATAAAGGTACCACGCCAAGTAAATTCCCTCTTTGAGACGTACACGTGTTCGGTCATCGTTAAAGCTTGCAGTCGAATTGGAGCTATTTAATAACAGTACACGCATCCGTGTCCATTCAATCTGCACAGTGGAATACCAATGGCAACAACTGTCACGTGACAGTGATCGAGGTTATCTTGCGGGGGTTATCTAGGGATCATTCATTCGTGTACGTTTGATCTCGTCACAAGCGGGCGCCTCACACTAAACAATAACTATGATTGGTACCATGAGCAACCAATAAGCGGACAAAAGAAAATAATGATTGTTGCACCCTGGTACAAATTTATCAATATTCATTGAGTTTGTGCCAACGTAAATATGGGCCAAACAAACGCAAAAAGTAGAAGGCCCTATATAACCTTCGTAAAGGTCAAAAGATTGCCACAGTTTGTGTGTTAAACCATAAAACATTCCGCCAAAAAAGTTCTGCGAAGGCTTTAGATCAAATGGTAAACTGAGAGAGAAGGAAATGCCAACAAACCGTCACGGTTTTCGCTCCGGCATGAAGTGTAGAAGTAGTTTCTGACTTCCGAGTAATAATTAATCTTTATGAAAACAGATTTCAACACAATAATGACAATCTAGAATGTAAAAAAATGAATGGAATTGAAAAAAAGAAGAAGTTTGGAATAGATGGAAGATACAAATGACATTCCAAAAATAATTTGCACACATACCCTCCCATATCACTGCCAAGGCCGGGCTACTGTATTCAGGGCCAAGTTCCGAGTGGCATTGACCCACACAGCTCATCACGCTCGCTTGGCTGCGCTTCAGGTTAGCTCGCCTCCGGTAACAGTGGTAGAAAGAAAGAAATCGCTACCAGCGGGTCAGGTCAGAGGTCGCGCACGTCATACGACACACACGGCTTTGCACTAGTTCTGGTTTGGCCATGCCCGTACAGTGCTCGCCCAGAAAATGGCCAAAATGTCTCTTTTCAGCAGACATCCGCAATGGACCGTATACGGGAAGATTTGGAATGAGTTTTAGAAGCCAGAGTATACGAGTCGCAACACCATACGGCGTGGATTTGCTGTCCTTATCCCGACCTAAAGTTAGTGGAAGGTGTCCGTTTGGTTCCAAATGGTCCGAATACTTACATAGGTATGTGCATTCACTGTAGTGCTTGTACGTACGACGATCAAAATAAAAACAAAGTTATCAAAAAAGGAGTAAAAGTGCTACAGTTGCTGTAGCTATCTTGGTATTTCATATCTGAATAGGTTGTGTGTCCACTTGCCAAGCTGCCTGAGCATCTCATTTATATGGGCCAAAACCAATGCTATGCCTAGCCTTCAGCTAAGTTCCATTATTTAAGATTTAATTACCAAAACACGCATAAAGATTTTGTCAAGCCGCGCACATACCTTAACCCTCAAAGAGCCGGCTCATTTTGACCATCTCACAGCAGGGAGGCGGATTCAGCCCTCTCAGATATCAGTCGTTCAATGATGGATTCAAATGATATTTAGCAGGGTAATAGAGACTTACATTTGTGTAAAATCTTATTTGAAAATATTAATGTATTTTTTGGCTTTGTTCATCTTTTTCTATTGAATTTCCCATATCAAAGAATCTGTTTCCATTGTTTGGATGAATCTTACAATCATAATGAAACACGAAGAACCAATTACAATTGCATACAGCAATGTTAATGAGCTAACTATGTAAAAGAATTCCTGAAAAAAATACACTATGCACTTTAGATGCTTTGCTTTTATGTAGTAAGTTAATGGGAAAATGGCCCTAAACAATATTCATTTTTAGAGAACAGCACCCTTAATTTTAGTAAAATTGGTGTCAAAAGGTGCCTAATAAGCTGGCCAAAAACGTCATAAAGCCTCAGCACGCAAAACAATAATAACTGAGACGCTATAAAAAAAATACAGGGAGGCGAAATCCATCCCGGCTCGTTGAAGGCTAATCGGATCTTACGCCACAGTTAATAGTTCAACCCCTAAACGGTCCCCGAGATGAGTCCAAGGATCAGGGGAAGAAGACCAGCAATGGGCACACAACCAACAATGATGAAAGCCATGTCATAGCCTCCGGTGGTGTCGTACAGCCAACCTGCAAAATTGATTCGGAAACGAAAAATTTAAATCCAGCATGAAACGTACAACACATAAGAGTAGTATTCGAACGAGCAAGTAAAAACCCGCCGATGCGATGTAAGTACTTGTATAATTGAAAACGTAGTGGTATTGGTAAAACATCCAGAAGTCAAATTCATTAGAATTCAAAAGTAAGTGGGCCTTGATAAAACGAACTGAACGCACATCCTTACCAGGAACAAATCCGGAGAGTATCACAGCCACGACCAGGAAGGCCCTGACCCATGCACAAGCGTTTGTTAGTCTGTCGATCTCAAAGAGATTTTTCGTCAAAATGTCTGTGAGAGTGTACATTGCCGACATGAATAGACCACAGAGAAAGGTGTCGAACACATAGCCCACAACGCTATTCACCCAGGGATCGACGATAAACGACAGGCTCAACATCAGACTGCTCACGATCAAGGCAGTAGTGCATCTGACGTAGCCTCTGTCGATGAAGGGTGACCAAATAAATGTACCAAAGAAGTACCCCACAGCTGCGGCTGAGCACAGCGAGGCCGCCAACTGCGAGGAGAAGCCCCTGACTTCAAGGTGCGGAACATAGTAAATCATCCAAGCACTGTTCGAATAGCTGACTCCAAATCGGCACCAGAAAATGATCCAGTATTTGAACGTGAAGAGAATCCCCATGTCTGTCTTTTTGTGTAGGCCAACAAGGAATGTTTTCAACGAGGCCCGAGTGCTGTTGTTGTGTTGCTCCTCTACACGGCATTCAGGCACAGCGGCGACCGCTGCTTCGTCTGTGATCAGCATTGCACAGGGGATGGAGTGACAGCAGATGGCCGCGATTAGAATCACTGCTCCTCTCCAGCCATAAGTGTCTAGGAATAGTTGCGTCAAGGGAGCGAAAATGAACAGAGAAATCGATCCGCCAATGTGACCTATCCCACAGGCCAGGCCGAAATGATTGGTGAAATGACGCCCAGTCAGAACAAAAACGACGACCTCTACGATCCCAAGTGAAGCTCCTGAAATGATCAAGAAAATCACCGAGAGGGTTTATAGCGATATAAACCATGCAAAGAGTACATTAGTCTCCTTCTCTTGACAAGAAGAAACTAAGATTTCGAAACGTCTTTAAGCATTTTCGCGTTGCGAATATGAAAAGGGAAATAGAAGCTACCATGACTGAACGCATCTTTCTCATTTAAGACCATCTCACTGTAATTTGTTAACAGTGGACATCACAGACTGTAAGGGACAGTTGCATCAAAGAAAATTCCTCTTCTTTTGGAGTTATTTTGCTCCTTTTTTCCCCTCACTTCTTTAAACATCGTCGGTCAAAAATCAATGATTACAAGGTCTCGGTTACTTCAATATAATGTGTATGTTAACGTAAAAGATTAATATAATTTCATAACAATACATATTTACAAGTGGAGTTTGAAAATAATTTAGAACGGAAAAAGGAGTTTTTTCTCATTTGTCCAACAACATGCTTTCTTCTTTTCGTAAATATAATGAGAGATCTTTCATTATTTTTTTTTCTTTTCTCTTAACAGAAACTGTTTTTTGTTTAGTTTTTTACTATGTCAACCTCACCTGGTTCTTTAAAATTACCGAAAATAGTTTTGCATCGAGTGGTCCAAATTTGTCTCAGCATTTTGGAAACAATAATGAGTTCCACTGTGTTGAGATTGTATTTCTTAACAAGTACTCTACGAAAATCCATGCATGCACTGTTTTAGAACAAAAGATAAATAATTACTCATGTGTTTCAAGTTCTATTTTACACAGAGGACATGTTTCATCACTATCTTACCAATTCTATACAAAATATCACCAGTCGGCAAAATGCGAAATCTAAGTCTGTAAATGAAGTTTTTATCTTCTTGGTTCATTAGCTGTTTTTTCCCCATAAATTGGACCATATCTTATGAGTTTATCCCAATCTTCATCAGAAACTAGGTTCAACATTTTTTGCCACACTTTTTTAACCTTTGGCTCATTTAACCGCTTCAAAATTGTATTATTATCAAACATTTTGCGTTCGTCATAATAGGTAAAAGATAATGTGTTTAACTAGACGCATGCAATGTCCATACTTACCTACGAGGCCGGCCATCAGGGCAATAAATATTGGATTGGGTGCAAAGGAAATACACATGAGTCCACAGGCGAGTGCCACATTGCAGGCGATTAACGATCTCCGACCTCCGAGTTTGTTGACAATTGGCCTTGCCAGAAGACCTGGCAGCAATGCAATTGAGAATAAGGAATTGAAAAGGATAGGTTGAAAGTATAGGGTAGGCCTACACATTAATTTGCGAAGTTCAAAGACTCAACGCGTGTATAGGCCTACAATGAATAACACCTGTGTAACTTTCGGCTCAATCCGTCAACCATGCATGCCATGAGAAAAACATGAGAACACGAAATGAAAAATGCTAACTTTTCATACAGTATAAGAGGGTGATTGTTGACAAAGGAACTCTTTTCTTCGTTGGAAATTCGTTGGCAACTCGCTTTAAGTTGAACTACAGCACTGGTTTCTATGTATTGAGATTCACCATGATTTGGTAAATGAAGAGCACAGAGAAAAAACATATGAATCGAATACCCCTATACTATGATTTTACTAAATGTCATTGTTATACATACAGTAGTTGTAATGGTTGCCAATGAGTAAATCACATCGATTTAGATATTTATTTCCATTTTTGTTTACAATGTCAGCGTCGGATTTGTTGTTATTCGTACTTTGAGGAACTTCTTGCCTGGCCATATCATGTTCTTTAAAACAAAGGAAAGTACACAGTGATGACATTCGTATTGAAATTACAACGCATAATGTACGGTATCACCCGATACTTGCGTTTCATGTGCTTAGGTAACGGCAAAAATTCCGCTCCTTAGATACACGTGTGACGTGGGCCCGGGTGGACAATTACAAGACTAAGGGATCGGAAACCCCTGGTTACCCACCAGCGCCCAATATCCCACAAATATATTTACTTCCTATATGGAAGGGTGAGCGGCTACCCAACCACAAGGGGGGATATCAACGAACGGCGGACAAAGCCCAGGGACGGTTCGTTTGGTGGAAGTATACCACCACTTGGAGTTGGTAAGGAGTTGTACCATACAGGCAACCAAGAAAACCCGAATAACCCTCACGAGGACACAGGATTTCCAGGACAATCAATCACATCTTTTATTGCAAATCACTGGTATTGGAATGATCACATGAGGATTACGATTATGAGGATTACCAATGAGCACCTACACTATTTACATTATAGTTACAATACCCCGATCAACCTCACCAAGCAACCCGGTGCGGTAACCCTCTACACGACGTCCATGTATCAGCCGTGTACATCCACGGTATCCCACACTCCCACCGCTGTGGCAATAAACCTCACACACAACTGAGCGCTACCTGTGGACAACGAGTCCAGGTAGACTGACTACGAGGATGACAGTTATCCTCACGGGACCCTCAACGCTACGATCAGTGAACCTCACAGACGGGCACGCAACACAACGACAAAGGATCGCCCAAACCACCGTCACCGCACTAACGAGTGCAACCGACGATAAGCAATCCGCCTCAGTCAAGTTGATAGCGACGGCCCTGTCAAGATTCACACCTCACGTACAATCCCGCTAACCCGCCTAGTCTACCTCACAAGCAACTTGCACTTACCGCGCAGGTCTGGAGCAGCACGTCCAGCTTCACTGCTTGCATACAACGGACTCCCGATACGCGGGGGCCCACACACACGCTGCGTGCTCCCAGAGCTCACACGCATGCGCACTGTTATCCCTAGCCTCATCTCAAGCCTACTGTTTCGCTACACACGGCACAGATTACAATCCCATAACCTAGATTAAGCCTGGTGCGCTCTACTAACGTCAAGCGTTGTAATCTGGGATGCGGCGTGTGTACTGTGTACAACCTGGAGATCGAGACAGGCGCAGTTAGTCTGTTGCCTGCATGCATTTTGAGGTCGTGACCTGACGACTGTGTTCTCTGTTGATGGCTGTGGGTTCGACCTCCATAGAAAAAAGTCCTACGGTTGTGCCTTGCTTGAGTCTAGTCGCCTACATGTCTAAATTCCCTCAAATAAAAGGAAAGATCATTTGACTGATTAATCAGACGGTAAGTTGCTTTGTGTAAAATGCACTGCTAATTACTAATTAAAGTATAGGGCTGTCTAGACTAAGCAGTGGTACTAGTACTAGTACTAGTAGTAGTACTACTAGTAGTAGTACTTTACTAGTACTACTACTAGTACTACTACTACCAGTACTACTCAGTACTAGTAGTAGTAGTACTAGTAGTACTACTACTACCAAAGTACTAGTAGTAGTACTTTAGTAGTACTAGTACAAAGTAGTAGTAGTACTACTACTAGTACTAGTACTATAGTAATAGTTAAATACTAGAGTACTACTAGTAGTACTACTACAAAGTACTACCGTAGTAGTACTACTACTAGTAGTACTAGTACTACTACAGTACTAGTACTACTGAGTACTACAGTACTACTAATATAGTACTACTACTACTACACAAGTACTAGTAGTACGCCAGTACTAGTACTACTACTGTACTACTACTACTAGTACTAGGCCTACTACTTTACTAGAGTTGTCTATTTGTTATTATATCTATATGTACATACAATATATGTCTGTTTAGTTTAAACAGATTAAGCTCAATGGTCAAGGCAAATGAAAAGTGAAAGAATATTTCTTTGTACCATTGAAAATACCATACATAATATAGAAATATGTTTAAAAAAAGAGAGTTTTCAGGGTCAACATATTCATGTTCAACAATGTCTGATACTGGTATAATCAAACTTTCTGATTAGTTTCTTCATATAGGCTACATGTATTTTCCACATTTTCATTTCTTGAGTTCCTGCAATTATGTCTTATGCAGTATTCTGCAAACTGGTTATGATTTTGTATTGTCTATATGTAGTTAATGAGAGTGCACCATCAACGGCAACAACTCCATCAGCTCCATCAGCTCCATCAGCCCCATCAGCCCCATCAGCCCCATCAGCCCCATCAGCTCCATCAGCTCCATCAACTCCATCAGCCCCATCAGCCCCATCAGCTCCATCAGCTCCATCAGCTCCATCAGCCCCATCAGCCCCATCAGCTCCATCAGCTCCATCAGCCCCATCAGCTCCATCAGCCCCATCAGCCCCATCAGCTCCATCAGCCCCATCAACTCCATCAACTCCATCAACTCCATCAGCTCTATCAGCTCCATCAGCTCCATCAGCTCCATCAGCTCCATCAGCCCCATCAGCTCCATCAGCCCCATCAACTCCATCAGCTCCATCAGCCCCATCAGCCCCATCAGCTCCATCAGCCCCATCAGCTCCATCAGCCCCATCAGCTCCATCAACTCCATCAGCCCCATCAGCCCCATCAGCTCCATCAGCCCCATCAGCCCCATCAGCTCCATCAGCTCCATCAGCCCCATCAGCTCCATCAGCCCCATCAGCCCTATCAGCCCCATCAGCTCCATCAGCCCCATCAGCCCCATCAGCTCCATCAGCTCCATCAGCCCCATCAACTCCATCAGCCCCATCAGCCCCATCAGCCCCATCAGCCCCATCAGCCCCATCAGCCCCATCAGCTCCATCAGCTCCATCAGCTCCATCAGCTCCATCAGCCCCATCAGCTCCATCAGCCCCATCAGCTCCATCAGCCCCATCAGCCCCATCAGCTCCATCAGCCCCATCAGCTCCATCAGCCCCATCAGCCCCATCAGCTCCATCAGCTCCATCAGCTCCATCAGCCCCATCAGCCCCAATCAGCTCCATCAGCTCCATCAGCTCCATCAGCTCCATCAGCCCCATCAGCTCCATCAGCTCCATCAGCTCCATCAGCTCCATCAGCCCCATCAGCTCCATCAGCTCCATCAGCCCCATCAGCCCCATCAGCTCCATCAGCTCCATCAGCCCCATCAGCTCCATCAGCCCCATCAGCCCCATCAGCTCCATCAGCCCCATCAGCTCCATCAGCTCCATCAGCCCCATCAACTCCATCAGCCCCATCAGCCCCATCAGCCCCATCAGCCCCATCAGCCCCATCAGCCCCATCAGCCCCATCAGCTCCATCAGCTCCATCAGCTCCATCAGCCCCATCAGCTCCATCAGCCCCATCAGCTCCATCAGCTCCATCAGCTCCATCAGCTCCATCAGCCCCATCAGCCCCATCAGCTCCATCAGCCCCATCAGCTCCATCAGCTCCATCAGCCCCATCAGCCCCATCAGCTCCATCAGCTCCATCAGCTCCATCAGCCCCATCAGCTCCATCAGCCCCAATCAGCTCCATCAGCTCCATCAGCTCCATCAGCTCCATCAGCCCCATCAGCCCCATCAGCCCCATCAGCTCCATCAGCTCCATCAGCTCCATCAGCTCCATCAGCCCCATCAGCTCCATCAGCTCCATCAGCCCCATCAGCTCCATCAGCTCCATCAGCCCCATCAGCTCCATCAGCCCCATCAGCCCCATCAACTCCATCAGCTCCATCAGCCCCATCAGCTCCATCAACTGCATCAGCCCAATCAGCTCCATCAGCCCCATCAGCTCCATCAGCTCCATCAGCCCCATCAGCTCCATCAGCCCCATCAGCTCCATCAGCTCCATCAGCTCCATCAGCTCCATCATCTCCATCAGCCCCATCAGCTCCATCAGCTCCATCAGCTCCATCAGCCCCATCAGCCCCATCAGCTCCATCAGCCCCATCAGCTCCATCAGCCCCATCAGCTCCATCAGCTCCATCAGCCCCATCAGCTCCATCAGCCCCATCAGCCCCATCAGCTCCATCAGCCCCATCAGCCCCATCAGCCCCATCAGCTCCATCAGCCCCATCAGCTCCATCAACTCCATCAGCCCCATCAGCCCCATCAGCCCCATCAGCCCCATCAGCTCCATCAGCCCCATCAGCTCCATCAGCTCCATCAGCTCCATCAGCTCCATCAGCCCCATCAGCCCCATCAGCTCCATCAGCCCCATCAGCCCCATCAGCCCCATCAGCTCCATCAGCCCCATCAGCTCCATCAGCCCCATCAGCCCCCTCAGCTCCATCAGCTCCATCAGCCCCATCAGCTCCATCAGCCCCATCAGCTCCATCAGCCCCATCAGCTCCATCAGCTCCATCAGCCCCATCAGCTCCATCAGCCCCATCAGCTCCATCAACTCCATCAGCTCCATCAGCCCCATCAGCTCCATCAACTTCATCAGCCCCATAAGCTCCATCAGCCCCATCAGCTCCATCAGCCCCATCAGCTCCATCAGCCCCATCAGCCCCATCAGCCCCATCAGCTCCATCAGCCCCATCAGCTCCATCAACTCCATCAGCCCCATCAGCCCCATCAGCCCCATCAGCTCCATCAGCCCCATCAGCCCCATCAGCTCCATCAGCTCCATCAGCCCCATCAGCTCCATCAGCCCCATCAGCCCCATCAGCCCCATCAGCTCCATCAGCCCCATCAGCCCCATCAGCTCCATCAGCTCCATCAGCCCCATCAACTCCATCAGCCCCATCAGCCCCATCAGCCCCATCAGCCCCATCAGCCCCATCAGCTCCATCAGCTCCATCAGCTCCATCAGCCCCATCAGCTCCATCAGCCCCATCAGCCCCATCAGCTCCATCAGCTCCATCAGCTCCATCAGCTCCATCAGCCCCATCAGCTCCATCAGCCCCATCAGCTCCATCAGCCCCATCAGCCCCATCAGCTCCATCAGCTCCATCAGCTCCATCAGCCCCATCAGCCCCATCAGCCCCAATCAGCTCCATCAGCTCCATCAGCTCCATCAGCCCCATCAGCTCCATCAGCTCCATCAGCTCCATCAGCTCCATCAGCCCCATCAGCTCCATCAGCTCCATCAGCCCCATCAGCTCCATCAGCCCCATCAGCCCCATCAGCCCCATCAGCTCCATCAGCCCCATCAACTCCATCAACTCCATCAGCTCCATCAGCTCCATCAGCTCCATCAGCTCCATCAGCTCCATCAGCCCCATCAGCTCCATCAGCCCCATCAGCTCCATCAACTCCATCAGCTCCATCAGCCCCATCAGCCCCATCAGCCCCATCAGCTCCATCAGCCCCATCAGCTCCATCAACTCCATCAGCCCCATCAGCCCCATCAGCCCCATCAGCTCCATCAGCCCCATCAGCCCCATCAGCTCCATCAGCTCCATCAGCCCCATCAGCTCCATCAGCCCCATCAGCCCCATCAGCCCCATCAGCCCCATCAGCTCCATCAGCCCCATCAACTCCATCAGCCCCATCAGCCCCATCAGCCCCATCAGCCCCATCAGCTCCATCAGCCCCATCAGCCCCATCAGCCCCATCAGCCCCATCAGCTCCATCAGCTCCATCAGCTCCATCAGCCCCATCAGCTCCATCAGCCCCATCAGCTCCATCAGCTCCATCAGCTCCATCAGCTCCATCAGCCCCATCAGCCCCATCAGCTCCATCAGCCCCATCAGCTCCATCAGCTCCATCAGCCCCATCAGCCCCATCAGCTCCATCAGCTCCATCAGCTCCATCAGCCCCATCAGCTCCATCAGCCCCAATCAGCTCCATCAGCTCCATCAGCTCCATCAGCTCCATCAGCCCCATCAGCCCCATCAGCTCCATCAGCTCCATCAGCTCCATCAGCTCCATCAGCCCCATCAGCTCCATCAGCTCCATCAGCCCCATCAGCTCCATCAGCTCCATCAGCCCCATCAGCTCCATCAGCCCCATCAGCCCCATCAACTCCATCAGCTCCATCAGCCCCATCAGCTCCATCAACTGCATCAGCCCAATCAGCTCCATCAGCCCCATCAGCTCCATCAGCTCCATCAGCCCCATCAGCTCCATCAGCCCCATCAGCTCCATCAGCCCCATCAGCTCCATCAGCTCCATCAGCTCCATCATCTCCATCAGCCCCATCAGCTCCATCAGCTCCATCAGCTCCATCAGCCCCATCAGCCCCATCAGCTCCATCAGCCCCATCAGCTCCATAAGCTCCATCAGCCCCATCAGCTCCATCAGCTCCATCAGCCCCATCAGCTCCATCAGCCCCATCAGCCCCATCAGCCCCATCAGCTCCATCAGCCCCATCAGCTCCATCAACTCCATCAGCCCCATCAGCCCCATCAGCCCCATCAACCCCATCAGCTCCATCAGCCCCATCAGCTCCATCAGCTCCATCAGCTCCATCAGCTCCATCAGCCCCATCAGCCCCATCAGCTCCATCAGCCCCATCAGCCCCATCAGCCCCATCAGCTCCATCAGCCCCATCAGCTCCATCAGCCCCATCAGCCCCCTCAGCTCCATCAGCTCCATCAGCCCCATCAGCTCCATCAGCCCCATCAGCTCCATCAGCCCCATCAGCCCCATCAGCTCCATCAGCCCCATCAGCTCCATCAGCTCCATCAGCTCCATCAGCCCCATCAGCTCCATCAGCCCCATCAGCTCCATCAGCTCCATCAGCTCCATCAGCCCCATCAGCCCCATCAGCTCCATCAGCCCCATCAGCTCCATCAGCTCCATCAGCTCCATCATCTCCATCAGCCCCATCAGCTCCATCAGCTCCATCAGCTCCATCAGCCCCATCAGCCCCATCAGCTCCATCAGCCCCATCAGCTCCATCAGCCCCATCAGCTCCATCAGCTCCATCAGCCCCATCAGCTCCATCAGCCCCATCAGCTCCATCAACTCCATCAGCTCCATCAGCCCCATCAGCTCCATCAACTTCATCAGCCCCATCAGCTCCATCAGCCCCATCAGCTCCATCAGCTCCATCAGCCCCATCAGCTCCATCAGCCCCATCAGCCCCATCAGCCCCATCAGCTCCATCAGCCCCATCAGCTCCATCAGCTCCATCAGCCCCATCAGCCCCATCAGCCCCATCAGCCCCATCAGCTCCATCAGCCCCATCAGCCCCATCAGCTCCATCAGCTCCATCAGCCCCATCAGCCCCATCAGCTCCATCAGCCCCATCAGCTCCATCAGCCCCATCAGCCCCATCAGCTCCATCAGCTCCATCAGCCCCATCAGCTCCATCAGCCCCATCAGCTCCATCAGCCCCATCAGCCCCATCAGCCCCATCGGCTCCATCAGCCCCATCAGCTCCATCAGCCCCATCAGCCCCATCAGCTCCATCAGCTCCATCAGCCCCATCAGCTCCATCAGCCCCATCAGCTCCATCAGCTCCATCAGCTCCATCAGCCCCATCAGCCCCATCAGCCCCATCAGCTCCATCAGCTCCATCAGCCCCATCAGCCCCATCAGCCCCATCAGCTCCATCAGCCCCATCAGCTCCATCAGCTCCATCAGCCCCATCAGCCCCATCAGCCCCATCAGCTCCATCAGCTCCATCAGCCCCATCAGCCCCATCAGCTCCATCAGCTCCATCAGCCCCATCAGCCCCATCAGCTCCATCAGCTCCATCACCAAAAATTGGAGGAACTAGTCCAGCAGCAAGTGAACAGGCAATGGGTACCACTACTCACACAGCTCATCAGGGTGAGATGTAATGAAGTCTTATTTCTTGCAGTGCATTAAATTTGTACCCAAGGCCTCAACATTTTTGGTGAAAAAAGACTAAATTGTTCATGGTTGTGCACATAGGAAATGGTATTTATTGATCTATTTGTTATTTGGAACATAATGAATATTAGTGTTTAACTCCTTAGCTTATTACAAATTCAATAGATTAAGCAGGCACTGACATTTCTATGCTAGTATGCCGACCTTTGTCATTCTGCCTCAGAGAAGACCAGGTCATTGTAATGCCAGGCCCTCTTAGTTTTTCACATTTCCATATTTGGGGTAATTTTGTCTTTATGTAGTCATGGTAGTGTACAACATTACCAGAGTACTTTAAGATTATATAAATTGATAATTGAAATAGAATGTAGAATGTACTGAATTTATGAATTTGAAATTGCAGATTTGGCTGCTGCGGAAGATTTATCAACACTATATCAAATGATTGGAACAAATAATTCAAGTACACCAGGTAAGTAAAGTCGACTATTAAGTCATTGAACTAGAAGTGTTTGTTTCAACATTTTCATACAAAACATGGTAATTTTGTATTTATTCTAATCTTCTTTGGTCTTTTTGTAGGACCCGAGGGAGCAAATGCCACAGCCGATGAAGGTATATACAGTATATTATTGCATTTGTCTTGTAAACACAAACATTTGTCTGAAAACTCAAATTATTTTGTAAGCGCCACATTTTGCATGCATGTGCTATTTTTATGTAGTGTATGTAATGCAATCATTTCCAAGGGGCTAACCAAGAGATGTACACATCCTTGTAATAATTTGTGACCATTTGCCAAGAGTACAGACCTCGACTTTTATCTGACCTCATTCTGCCTCATCAGGTGGACAATAAGGGAAAAAGGTTTTCCTGAAGAAATAAGAAAAAGAGTGACAATATTGTCACGTAAATGTTGATAATGAAAAACCTTGTCAATGACTTTAAAAACGGACACTCCCATACGCATAAATGTACAAATATAAAAATACTGTTTATTAACAAGAATGAAATGCTCAATAACAAATTCAGAAATAATGACAGTTTGAAAATTGGTTGTAGTTAAAACTTAAAAGCATCCAAAATTCCATATCATTTTGAATGAATTAGTGTTTCTTTCTTTCTTCCTTTATTTTTTATTAATAGCCATATATGTAGTAGAAAAAATCACAGGGAAGAAGCGCATTCGAGGAAAGATACACTACAAAGTGAAGTGGGAAGGCTACAATGATGAAACATGGGAGCCCCATCATCACATCAGTAAAAAAATCAGGGAAACCTACAAGAAATAATGCCGAGAAAGAATGTAAGGGTATACCATGGGTTATATATCTGACGTTTGATAAAATTAAATTGATTTCCATAAAGGCGGTCTAAAAAAAAATCGTTTAAAAGGTCCCGCTAGTTCAGAAACATCAGACACACCTGTACATATGTAAATGTTGGGCACTTTAGTCAGGGAAGCCATTTGCAACAACATTTTTGTTATACATGTACATGTATTATTTCGAATTAATCAAATGTGTAAGCAGGGTATGATAAAACAGTTTGTGCATGTATAGAGGTCATACACACGGACTAATAGCATCCTTCTTTGGCTTTGCCTTTGTTGCCATGAGTCTCCATGTGAGTACAGAACAACACATCTAGCCATGCAACTACTGTAAATGTACATACATGTAATAGAGAAAACAAAAAAGACACAAACCTGTGAAATTGGTTTTGGTATACAATACTATACATTTGTATCTTCCATGGTATACTGAAGGCTTTAACCAGTGAATTAAACTGAAATTAATTTACACAACGATAATACATTGTTGTATCACTAAAAAGGTTTTGCATATCTCTGAGGTCCAATATGCAATTTCAAAGGGATATCTAGCACAATGCAGATGAATTATCACCATTTTCCAGTCGTTTTGCAGCAACAGTATTTCCCGTTTCCAAGAAAAGTTACTGGGAAGTCTTTTAAACTTCTGTATATGCATTTGAAAAGACAAGCAATGACACAGAATTTGTGGTGATCATGATGAATTAAACGATCATGATGCACAACCATCACTGTGGTTGGTTTCCATGTACATGGGGTAAAGGCCAATGTAGGCTAGTATTAAAAAAAAACATACATTTGAGAAAGAACATTTTAACAAATACTTATTGAATGATATACAGTAATATGCATGGACCTGTACACACAATTACTAGCATTCAACTTTTGAGCAGGATAGAAACATCGTGGTGACGTGCACATTCTCATGTACATTTAACCAGTCATCTTCTCACATGTACCTATGGAGAGAGCAACATAAAACAAAAATCTTGTATAAGAAATAAGGAAACAATATCTTGTCTTTTTATGAATCTGAATGGCAAGCTGGCCTTTTTTTTATAATTACAGTACTACATGTATTATTACTTTGGAAATGACATGTTTTAACACTACAACATGAACATGTGTAGAACTATGCTTAAACTGGAATTGTGATAACAAGGCAGCATAGTACTTTGTGTTTAAAAAAAAATCTAGGGATTATTATTTTAAAATGACCAATATAAAAAAAATAGGAGGGCCTCTGATCCATGTCAGTAATTACAAATCAATAGAAGAACATTAAAATATGAAATTTGGTTCCGCTTTCTTTCAAGGAATAGTAAATGACTTGATATGATGATAACATACAAAACTGTTCAAAATATGTGCTTACTGATAAAATGCCAAAAATGTAAATACATGTAGGGCCTATCAACAATTTAAAGGGACTGACGTTTTGTTCCTAGCAGGACCTTTCTCAAAGGCAGAATGACAGTGATAAAACAAATTTCTT
Source organism: Luidia sarsii (assembly GCA_949987565.1). Taxonomy (NCBI): domain Eukaryota; kingdom Metazoa; phylum Echinodermata; class Asteroidea; order Paxillosida; family Luidiidae; genus Luidia; species Luidia sarsii. The sequence continues at coordinate 37,523,125 of OX465101.1, forward strand.
TTTGTCCCTTCATTCTGCCTTTGACAAAGGTTGTGCTAGAATCAAAACGTTGGGCCCTTGTAATTTTGGATATGGACAATTTAGTGAGTAAGGAGTTTCCATTATTTGGATATTAGTTAGTAGTTACTGTAGTTACTACTACCGGTAGTTAGAATGACAAAGTTTAAAAATTGCGGTTCAGCATGAACTCAGGAAATGCTACAGCAATTACACTTTTGTGCAGTACATGTACCTGTATACAGCACAAGACTATAATAAACTTGGTGAGATTGGAGAGTTCCCTCTGAAAGCAAACATAAGTAGACAAAAAAACGCAATGTTAGCTGTGTTATAGTGATCCAATAATGATGTCAAATATGTACCGACCATGCACGATCATTATAGCACAAACTGGTGTCAACTAATCAAATATTTACCAGATTTTGAAGACCATGCTTTCACACCACTTTTAGTCGACAGGATATCACTTCAAACAGCAGTAGTTTGCAGCACCTAGTAATAACCATGTTTGAAGGGAAGTATTAACGTACATTTTTCTTGCAATCCGATTTTGTTAGAGTTATTGTGAATTTGGATTGTAGAAAAGGTTGAACATCTGTATCTGATAGTCAATTGTCATAATAAGCACACCTGTATTTTTTACCATTATACCATATAATAGGGTTTTCTAAAATCACAGATTGTTATATAAAACTGTGTTATAAACCGTGTCATCTTAAAACAGTTAAAAGTAAAAACCTTTCAGACAATAACACCATATACTGTACATAATGTGTTATAGCATAATACACGGTGTTGCGAGTTACATGTTCTTATATTGATTCCATAAACTGCATAAATTATAATGCAAACCCAAGCAGGTCTAATTGGTTTAGATTAATGCAGTGTGATATTTCTCATTGGCAGTGTTTGCACAGGGAAAGAAGAGGCAGTCAATCGTCAATCTTAACTGGTTATGATGTAAAATACCGATAATTAAAAAAACTCTAGAAAAATCAATGAAATGTTTATAGACAGCCAATAACCAACCTTGACGTGTGCATGCAAAATTATGGCCATGAATCTAATATACATGTAATAATACATCAATAAATAATAAACCTCTTAGACGCTTGCAAAGCATTTTTCATGGTTATGTTATGGATGACAAACATCTGCAAAAAAATTACGCACAAGTCTATGGCGCGGATCGTGACTTTCGTTTTCTTTTTCTCAAAAACCTGATGGAGTGCAGCAATGAAACTCTCACAGGACTTTTGACTAGATACATTATATTAATTAGTAATTACTAAACAATACCAATTTGGTGAAAAAATGAAGTAGGTAGTTTTGCAGAAATCAGTGGGATTCTCTCACTAACTGGCTGGATGGCAGACTTGTTGCATGCTGACTGCATATGTCTAGTGTATAGCAAGCAACAATTCATAAGCCGGTTTCCACTGGACTTATTTTGGTCAAAGTAACCGATTTTCCCATTTTAAGTCTAGTAACTGCCCAGTTAAATTTCCAACCTCTGCCCAGTAAAAGTGACCAGGTAAGTTTAACCATAGAGCAGCTTGCTCTATGGTTTAACCAAGTCAGTTAGTCCAGTGGAAACGCACCACTCAGTAAAACCACATCCGGCGGATTTCCGGCCTTTGACGTAACACGTACATGAACTGCACAATGTCTGCTTCATGTCGACCCTCATGAGCCGTTTTATTGCTGGGTTACTTTAACCATCCTCTCGGTTAAATTGACTGACTAAAAATTTGACCATTAGAATTTTAACCATCATCTCAGGCAATAGTTTGCACAGGAAGCTCACATTTAGCCTTGAGATACAGTCAGTACAGTACAGTAGTCTGCACAAACCAGCTTTTCACATTATTATTATTGTATTTGAGTATTAATATTGGATTGCTAACTTTAACCATGGACTGCATATACACTCTATATAAGTAGAGAAGATCCGTGCTCTAACTGCTTACTAAAAACTACTTTAATTTATTATAGGCCTACTACCTATACCTGTACCTATGTACTGTACGTAACAACATGTGTCAAGTACATGTATCTCTGGCACTTGTTTGTAAGTTTTACTAGTTACCGGTAGTAGTAGTACTACTATTACTACAGTAGTCTGAGTAACTTGGACCTTACAAGCGCCCTTTTTAACATTTGGAGGGGTCGGGCGATAGTAATACTAATATACTAGTATCACGATAGTACTACTAGTACCAGTAGGCCTAGTTGCGGTAACCGTAAGTCCGTAACCCTTATCCTCCCGATGGTCACAACTACAGCAGGCCTATCAGGCTATCACCCAACCCCTCCAAATTTTAAAACAGGGCGATTGTAACAGGGCAATTGTCAGGTCAAAGTTAATCGGACTACTACAGTAGTACTCAATTAACATTAATACAATTTACAGTGTAAACAAGACTGCTCAGCTAAAAAATGTCAAAAGTGATAGTACATACTAAGGCTTATTATAGCTATCATTCAGTATTCCCCGTCAAGGCATGAAGGAATACTTAATAAGTAAATTAACTTACCGCCAATACCGGTACTCACTGGGACAAGATTCAGATTTAATATCCCAGTAAGTACTATACAGTATTTTGTAATATAGACAGCATGCATGGTAAGGCACAACTACTTGCCGAAAAAATTGGGCTTGCCATTTTCCACAAAATCATGATTTTGTGGCACATACATGTATGTTTGGCGCATATGCTCCGATGTTGGAATAGGGAAGTGGACATGCTGTACACAGTACCTACTGTCACTGCTGACCGTCGTCCGGTTCACAACAATACCAAATATGCGTTAGAAAATCATCATTCGGGGAAATGGGGCCTACCACTAACTAATTTACTACTACGACTACTACTACTAGTACTACTACTTCTACTACTTATACTAGTACTAGTACTAGTACTTAGTAGTAGTACTTAGTACTACTAGTTCTAGTACTAGTTGCGGTAACCGTAACCCTCATCCTCCCCATGGTCGGAGTCCTCAGGTCTCCGACCATCGGGAGGATGAGGGTTACGGTTACCGCAACTATAGTACCACTAAACCACTACTACTACCTTTTACTAGTAGTAGTACTAGTACTAGTACTAGTAGTAGTAGTAGCTTGCCTTGGCTTCAACTGTTCAAGTTCAATGGCTTTATTTTTTATTTTTGGTTGTGCCAGACAGTGAGACTGAGAGTGAGAGTGAGACAGTGCTGAGAGTGAGACACTCACTGTAGTTTCTGTAAATAATAGACGGTCTATTGTGGATTTAGTGATTTTCCCACCCTTTTACGGAATTGCGGTGAGGTTATCAATATTATTAATCTTTCCCTAACTGGCATTAACGATAATTTCATGAAATAGATGCAGCACACGACTTTCGTTTGGCTTAGTGCCTAGACTATAGATAGTGGCTATTAATTACTAGTATTATACTAGTACTACTATATCCTCCAATAACCGGTTTTCGACGATATAAGGACTTTTCTTCAAACTGAACAATGTGGACGAAAGTATCACACTAAAAGAGGTCTCAGTCACTTTCTCCACACCACAGACTATTAGAATAATCATAGAGAAGGTTGATCAAGCCTGTTACTTCCGTGAGATTACCCGGTTTTGTTGACGTCCGCTGCGCACCGCGCAGTAAGCATCGTCACCTATTTTCGTCAGTGGTGTCTAGTAAGGTGTCCCAGTTCAGCCAAACGCAAAATAAATTCTTAAAATAACTCAAAATGCTGTGTGGCACTGTAAAATTCTTCCCTGTATGTTTTTTTGTGTTCATCTTTGGGTTTTTTTTTCGACACTGCTTCTAACACTTTCCTCAAATCGTTCATAATTTATGCTTAAAACGTATTAGTCTGGTTGATGTCTTCTTTTGTGACGTTTTAAAAAAACTCCACAATCCTCTTTCTCACTGCTTCTTCAGTGATAACCTTTCCAAATTTCACTCAAGAGACACCTTTCCTCCTTCTTGGTACTTTCTCTAGCTGCTCTTTTATTTTTTTCATTTTTTTAAAAAGCCTATTGGGCCATGTTACTTTTTGTCTTTAAATAATAATAAAAAAAATATTTAAAAAATTATATAAGCGAGACGCCCTATAGTAGCCTCCATAGTTTTAACCCAGAACGGACTGCCTCAAGTTGCGTGATATATTCTTTTTCTACGGATGTTGGGGTTTGTTATGGTAAACTCAGATTTTTTTTAGGACCAACAATAAAGAAAACTGGAGCTTCGAAGCAACTGCCAATTTTGTACCTAGGAAAATAGACCCCTAAAGAGCAACTTTTTGAATAACACGAGTTTGGCCTACTGGAAAAGCCTTAAATTTCCATATTTTCCGTGACACAGAGCAGGAAACCAACTGTAAGATATGAAGTCTGAGATCGTTATACGGAGTTGTTTTCATAGTGCGATGTGAGTTAGAAGGCTAAGCGTCGAAAACGTGTAGCGTCGAAAACGGGGGTTCCCACGATACTAGTTACTACTAAATGTACTTATTCCTCCATGTTTATACTATAGGACCGGACTTCCGACTTGGCCTCAGTCTTTACAACTAGAACTAGAACAACTAGAACTAAATAATGGAAATTATGATGTAAACTCACCAAAAGAGAAATCATGTAATCTCTCCTTTAGACGCAGAGAGGCAATCTTCAGTTTCAGCATGGTTTCAGTACGCATACGGCAGACAGTACATACAGTACTGTCAGTACAGTACTACTACTACTAGTACAGTATGTGCACGGTTTTTCCCAACGTGGTTTCCGCCACTCGACAGGTCACGACCTCAAAATGCCTGCAGGCAACAGACTAACTGCGCATGTCTCGATCTCCAGGTTGTACACAGTACACACGCCGCATCCCAGATTACAACGCTTGACGTTAGTAGAGCGCACCAGGCTTAATCTAGGTTATGGGATTGTAATCTGTGCCGTGTATATTAGGAGCGTAACTCTCCCTTTTTGCCGTTATCTAAGAACACGAAACGCGAGTATCGGGTGACGGTATAGCAGATGTGGTTGTTATGAAGATCAGCTTATAACTGATAATGTGCCTTTCTTCCTCCGGTTATTTTAACATAACTTGTTCAAAACTCGGTACATAGCCTACCTGATAAAGCCGTTCCACATGCCATCAACGAGGCTACAATTCCAATCACCCACGTATGCGTTGTGAACTGGTCTCTGAGCGTAGGCAGTAGAACCCCCAAGCTCTTGTACACGCCTCCCCAGATCAGGTTGTAGGTAATGGACATCAGAACGATAAAGCTACCACGCCAAGTCAATTCCCTCTTTGAGACGTACACGTGTTCGGTCATCGTTAAAGCTTGCAGTCGAATTGGAGCTATTTAATAACAGTACACGCATCCGTGTCCATTCAATCTGCACAGTGGAATACCACTGGCAACAACTGTGTCACGTGACAGTGATCGAGGTTATCTTGCGGGGGTTATCTAGGGATCATTCATTCGTGTACGTTTGATCTCGTCACAAGCGGGCGCCTCACACTAAACAATAACTATGATTGGTACCATGAGCAACCAATAAGCGGACAAAAGAAAAAAATGATTGTTGCACCCTGGTACAAATTTATCAATATTCATTGAGTTTGTGCCAACGTAAATATGGGCCAAACAAACGCAAAAAGTAGAAGGCCCTATATAACCTTCGTAAAGGTCAAAAGATTGCCACAGTTTGTGTGTTAAACCATAAAACATTCCGCCAAAAAAGTTCTGCCAAGGATTTAGATCAAATGGTAAACTGAGAGAGAAGGACATGCCAACAAACCGTCACGGTTTTCGCTCCGGCATGAAGTGTAAGAAGTAGTTTCTTACTTCCGAGTAATAATTAATCATTATGAAAACAGATTTCAACACAAAAATGACAATCTAGAATGTAAAAAAATGAATGGAATTGAAAAAAAGAAGAAACTTGGAATAGATGGAAGATACCAATGACATTCCAAAAATAATTTGCACACATACCCTCCCATATCACTGCCAAGGCCGGGCTACTGTATTCAGGGCCAAGTTCCGAGTGGCACTGACCCACACAGCTCATCACGCTCGCTTGGCTGCGCTTCAGGTTAGCTCGCCTCCGGTAACAGTGGTAGAAAGAAAGAAAGAAATCGCTACCAGCGGCCGGGTCAGGTCAGAGGTCGCGCACGTCATACGACACACACGGCTTTGCACTAGTTCTGGTTTGGCCATGCTCATACAGTGCTCGCCCAGAAAATGGCCAAAATGTCTCTTTTCAGCAGACATCCGCAGTGAACCGTGTACGGGAAGATTTGGAATGAGTTTTAGAAGCCAGAGTATACGAGTCGCAACACCATACGGCGTGGATTTGCTGTCCTTATCCCGACCTAAAGTTAGTGGAAGGTGTCCGTTTGGTTCCAAATGGTCCGAATACTTACATGGGTATATGCATTTACTGTAGTCCTTGTACGTACGACGATCAAAATAAAAACAAAGTTATAAAAACGGAGTAAAAGTGCTACAGTTGCTGTAGCTATCTTGGTATTTCATATCAGAATAGGTTGTGTGTCCACTTGCCAAGCTGCCTGAGCATCTCATTTATTGGGCCAAAACCAATGCTATGCCTAGTCTTCAGCTAAGTTCCATTATTTAAGATTTAATTACCAAAACACGCATACATTTTTTGTCAAGCCGCGCACATACCTTAACCCTCAAAGAGCCGGCTCATTTTGACCATCATTTGTGTAAAAATTTATTTGAAGATATTAATGTATTTTGTGGCTTTGTTCATCTTTTTCAGTGTTTCTATTGAATTTCCCATATCAAAGATTCTGCTTCAATTGTTTGGATGAATCTTACAATGATAATGAAACACGAAGAACTAACAATTGCATACAGCAATGTTAATGAGCTAACTATGCAAAAGAATTCCTGAAAAAAATACACTATGCACTTTAGATGCTTTGCTTTTATGTAGTAAGTAAATGGGAAAAAATCCATCAAACTACACCATGGCCCTAAACAATATTAATTTTTAGAGAACAGCAACCTTAATTTTAGTAAAATTGGTGTCAAACGTTGCCCAATAAGCTGGCCAAAAAGTCATAAAGCCTCAGCACGCAAAACAATAATAACTGAGACGCTATAAAAAAAATACAGGGAGGCGAAATCCATCCCGGCTCTTTGAAGGCTAATCGGATCTTACGCCACAGTTAATAGTTCAACCCCTAAACGGTCCCCGAGATGAGTCCAAGGATCAGGGGAAGAAGACCAGCAATGGGCACACAACCAACAATGATGAAAGCCATGTCATAGCCTCCGGTGGTGTCGTACAGCCAACCTGCAAAATTGATTCGGAAACGAAAAATTTAAATCCAGCATGAAACGTACAACACATAAGAGTAGTATTCGAACGAGCAAGTAAAAACCCGCCGATGCGATGTAAGTACTTGTATAATTGAAAACGTAGTGGTATTGGTAAAACATCCAGAAGTCAAATTCATTAGAATTCAAAAGTAAGTGGGCCTTGATAAAACGAACTGAACGCACATCCTTACCAGGAACAAATCCGGAGAGTATCACAGCCACGACTAGGAAGGCCCTGACCCAAGCACAAGCGTTTGTTAGTCTGTCGATCTCAAAGAGATTTTTCGTCAATATGTCTGTGAGAGTGTACATTGCCGAAATGAAGAGACCACACAGAAAGGTGTCGAACACATAGCCCACAACGCTATTCACCCAGGGATCGACGATAAACGACAGGCTCAACATCAGACTGCTCACGATCAAGGCAGTAGTGCATCTGACGTAGCCTCTGTCGATGAAGGGTGACCAAATAAATGTACCAAAGAAGTACCCCACAGCTGCGGCTGAGCACAGCGAGGCCGCCAACTGCGAGGAGAAGCCCCTGACTTCAAGGTGCGGAACATAGTAAATCATCCAAGCACTGTTCGAATAGCTGACTCCAAATCGGCACCAGAAAATGATCCAGTATTTGAACGTGAAGAGAATCCCCATGTCTGTCTTTTTGTGTAGGCCAACAAGGAATGTTTTCAACGAGGCCCAAGTGCTGTTGTTGTGTTGCTCCTCTACACGGCATTCAGGCACAGCGGCGACCGCTGCTTCGTCTGTGATCAGCATTGCACAGGGGATGGAGTGACAGCAGATGGCCGCGATTAGAATCACTGCTCCTCTCCAGCCATAAGTGTCTAGGAATAGTTGCGTCAAGGGAGCGAAAATGAACAGAGAAATCGATCCGCCAATGTGACCTATCCCACAGGCCAGGCCGAAATGATTGGTGAAATGACGCCCAGTCAGAACAAAAACGACGACCTCTACGATCCCAAGTGAAGCTCCTGAAATGATCAAGAAAATCACCGAGAGGGTTTAGAGCGATATAAACCATGCAAAGAGTACATTAGTCTCCTTCTCTTGACAAGAAGAAACTAAGATTTTGAAAGGTCTGTAAGCCATTTTCGTGTTGCGAATATGAAAAGGGAAATAGAAGCTACCATGACTGAACGCATCTTTCTCATTTAAGACTATCTCACTGTAATTTGTTAACAGTGGACATCACTGTTAGGGACAGTTGCATAAAAAAATCCTCTTCTTTTGGAGTTATTTTGCTCCTTTGTATTCCCTCACGTCTTCAAACATCGTCGGTCAAAAATCAATGATTACAGGTCTCAGTTACTTAAATATTATGTGTATATTAACGTAAAAGATTAATATAATTTCATAACAATACATATTTACAAGTGGAGTTTTAAAATAATTTAGAACGGAAAAAGGAGTTTTTTCTCATTTGTCCAACAAAATGCTTTCTTCTTTTCGTAAATATAATGAGAGATCTTTCATTATTTTTTTCTTTTCTCTAAACAGAAACTGTTTTTTGTTTAGTTTTTTACTATGTCAACCTCGCCTGGTTCTTTAAAATTACCGAAAATAATTTTGCATCGAGTGGTCCAAATTTGTCTCAGCATTTTGGATACAATAATTAGTTCCCCTGTGTTGAGATTGTATTTCTTAACAAGTATTCTACGAAAATCCACGCATGCACTGTTTTAGAACAAAAGATAAATAAATAATCATGTGTTTCAAGTTCTATTTTACACAGAGGACATGTTTCATCACTTATCTTACCAATTCTATACAAAATATCACCAGTCGGCAAAATGCGAAACTAAGTCTGTAAATGAAGTTTTTATCTTCTTGGTTCATTTGCTGTTTTTTTTCCCATAACTTGGACCATATCTTATCCAAATCTTCATCAGAAACTAGGTTCAACATTTTCTGCCACACTTTTTGAACCTTTGGCTCATTTAACCGCTTCCAAATTGTATTATTATATTTTGCGTTTGTCATATATTGGTAAAAGATAATGTGTTTAACTAGACGCATGCAATGTCCATACTTACCTACGAGGCCGGCCATCAGGGCAATAAATATTGGATTGGGTGCAAAGGAAATACACATGAGTCCACAGGCGAGTGCCACATTGCAGGCGATTAACGATCTCCGACCTCCGAGCTTGTTGACAATTGGCCTTGCCAGAAGACCTGGCAGCAATGCAATTGAGAATAAGGAATTGAAAAGGATAGGTTGAAAGTATAGGGTAGGCCTACACCTTTTGCGAAGTTCAAAGACTCAACGCGTGTATAGGGCTACAAAGAATAACACCTGTGTAAGTTTCGGCTCAATCCGTCAACCATGCATGCCATGAGAAAAACATATTAAGAACACGAAATGAAAAATGCTAACTTTCATACAGTATAAGAGGGCAATTGTTGACAAAGGAACTCTTTTCTTCCTTGGAAATTCGTTGGCAACTCACTTTAAATCAGGAAGTTGAACTACAGCACTGGTTTCTATGTATTGAGATTCACCATGATTTGGTAAATGAAGAGCACAGAGAAAAACCATATGAATCGAACACCCCTATACTATGATTTTACTAAATGTCATTGTTATACATACAGTAGTTGTAACGATTGCCAATGAGTAAATCACATCGATTTAGATAATTATATCCATTTGTTTACATTGTCAGCGTCGGTTTTGTTGTTATTCATACTTTGAGGAACTTCTTGCCTGGCTATCATGTTCTTTAAAACAAAGCAAAGTACACAGTGATGACATTCGTATTGAAATTACAACGCATAATGTACGGTATAGCAGATGTGGTTGTTATAAAGATCAGCTTATAACTGCTAATGTGCCTTTCTTCCTCCGGTTATTTTAACATAACTTGTTCAAAACTCGGTACCCATAGCCTACCTGATAAAGCCGATCCACATGCCATCAACGAGGCTACAATTCCAATCACCCACGTATGCGTTGTGAACTGGTCTCTGAGCGTAGGCAGTAGAACCCCCAAGCTCTTGTACACGCCTCCCCATATCAGGTTGTTGGTAGTGGACATCAGAACGATAAAGCTACCACGCCAAGTCAATTCCCTCTTTGAGACGTACACGCGTTCGGTCATCGTTTTAACGAGCTTGCGGTCGAATTGGAGCTATTTTATAACAGTACACGCATCCGTGCTCATTCAATCTGCACAGTGGAATACCACTGGCAACAACTGTGCACTTGAGAGTGAGCGAGGTTATCTTGCGGGGGTTATCTAGGGATCAGTCTATTCTAATAACCACTTCATTCTGATCAAACCATAACAAACACATACACATACATTGTAATCTGGAACGGCTTGCCAGACAGCAATAGCAGTTGGAGCTGGCTCTATTCTGTATCATATTTACATTTCCTTGTAGGATTATACACCGTAAAAAACCCACTTGCAGTTGTAATAACACGACTTGCAATAACAACGCCACAGGATTAAAAACCAGAGGTAAAACTCGATGAGTAAAAACTCCGGAAAACATTTGTGGCGAAAAATAACAACTTGCCTTGCCTTTGCATGTTCAACAAGGACGACATTATTTATGAAAAAATATTTACACATGCAATAATAATTGAAATACATGCAATAATAATTGAAATACATGCAATCATAATTGAAATACATGCAATCATAATTGAAATACCTTTCAAGTCGCCGACTAATAACCCTAAAACCTGATCCCTCTTTGGGAAAAACTGATGAACGATTCTAAAATTTATAAATCGTCTTACTCAAGACTACTCAAAAACAAAAAAATGTGTCCGAACTTCATTGAGCAGGGTCGCAAGCTAGAATGCCACTATACCTGCGCATTCTGCCCCTTATATACACATTCCTCGGCATGCACTTTAACCAACGCCGGCCCTTGTCCTGCTGCCGAATAAATCCGCTTTGGAATTCCTTCCTTTAAACGCATAGACATTATTTGCCCGCTATACAACCGTACCGCGGGCAAAAGAAAAGTATATTCTAATAACACCCCATTCCGATCAAACCATAACAAACACATACACATACATTGTAATCTGGAACGGCTTGCCAGGCAGCAATAGAAATTAAAAAGAGCGGGGAAAATACTTGGGAAAATTATACGTTTTGTTTTGGTTCCTTGTACGATGTCTACCCACTGAATGCATACGCATGCAATTTTATATGGCCTTAACTTTTTTCTTCGTTTGACACACAATACAAAAGAAAATCGTATTAAGTTATAATCCTAAAGCTTGACTGACTGACAGCCTCTGTTCTATAGGCTATCCTCAACATAACCATCCTTGGCGGTCTCACTACGCCACCTGCCATGCCTCTTCCAAAGCCTGTCGTTCACTGCGGCCCTTGCGGCAGCAGTAGCTCCGCCGGCCCTGAGCGAATGTAGCCCAATATTGGCTTCCCCTGTGACTTCCCTTAACCGACTCACAACTGTTTCCCGGGCTCGAGTATAGCTTATTTTCTTGTTTTTATTTATCAAAGCTGTCGTACCTGCATTGCGGTACGCTGGACGAAAAATGAACTGTTCAGATCCTTGCGAAATTTTTGCCCTGGACATATAACGCCACAAGATTTTAAATGGGCATGCAGCAGTTTGACCTTTTGAAATAATGACCTGCTTTCTCTTTCTGTACTGGTCTGTTTTACATTTACTGTTGCTGTAGCTATCGTGGTACTTCATATCAGAATAGGTTGTGTGTCCACTTGCCAAGCTGCCCGAGCATCTCATTTATTGGGCCAAAACCAATGCTATGCCTAGTCTTCAGCTAAGTTCCTTTATTTTAGATTTAATAACCAAAATATGCATAAAGTTTTTGTCAAGCCGCGCACATACCTTAACCCTCAAAGAGCCGGGATATTTTGACCATCTCACAGCTAGGGCTGTGCCGAATATTCGAATATTCGAATATTCGTTCGATTATCGAATATTCGAATATCATTTACCGAATACGAATATTCGGCTCTGCCGAACACCATTCTTGGTTGCCGTTTGTAAATCCTGAACGTCAGAATTATACCCGAAATAATTACTGTCCGTAGTTTTTTTTTTAAGTTGGTCATTTTCCCGATTCGAAGGAAAGAGTTCAGTGAACCAGTGTTATAGCTACGCTGGTCGGCGGACGGGGCCGACCACCATGGGTAATTTCCGTCCACCACTCCTGGTGAAAAACTATGCTTCCGACCGGCACTATTTTCACCCCATTATTATATCCCAATCTATGTTTGGTTTCGGTAGTAAAATAAATTGTAGTTTTTTGTAGCGTAACCGTCTCGCTAATACTTGTTCTGGAAGTTCCGATCAGGCTTGAGTAGCGCAGCGTGATCGTAGTCGTAACTCGTATGCAGCCATGCGGTCGCTGTGCACGTGCACGTGCACTGTGCAGTATACAGTGTGTGCAAAGACGTGTTGTGTCATGTCACATGTGCCGCGCGTAGGCTGGTTTCGGCCCTACTACTCCTTTAGTGTCGCTATGGCTTTACCTAGAGGCGGAAACCACACCTACACTTGCCAACCTCGGTAACGTCGCGATGGGAATTCGGTGATAACTAAAATACGCTACTTTCATCGTTTGTCTCCGAATGTTGTTTCCGCGTAGTTTAATATTATTCCTTCGTTATTAATTTTGATAGTGGTACAAAATGTATGAATAAAAAGCAGAGAATACAGGCTTCAATTTGAGGGTAAAATTGACAAATTGGACGGCGGTCGAAAAACGAATTAAAAAAAATGAATATCTTACTGTACGACATGCACAACGTAGATGCTTTACCGTTCGTGTCACATGTGTTCTTGTGCTGAGCGGCGCCTTATCCAATAAAAATGCATCCTGTAATCACGTGCGTAGCTAAACTTGTTACCAGTCTGCGTGTGAACGCGAATACAATGTACGAACAATTAATGGAGCAATGCGCAGACCAAGTTGGGGTCAGGACAAGTCTACTGCTGATACGTGAGCGGCTGCCTATAAATAATAATATGTTGCGTTCCTCCATGTTGCATGCTCCAGACGGAATTGTCGATCGAGATCGCTGCCATGAACGAAACTTGGTAATTGGTTCAATCGGAAAAATTGCCCTAAATCTTGATGGAATAGATGTAAGAATATGTTATTCTTCCTCAGTTCGACTAAATCGAGGTCAAAAAACACGATATGAACAAATGTTCCGGGCTTATTTGTCCAACAAACTTAATTTTAGGGTAGCTGACTGCTTGCTGCTCATCATCGCTATAGCGCAAAACGATCTTTTTGGGAAAGTTGCAACCTACTATATATTTCTTCCCAAGCAGGGATCCTTATTAACCTTTTCTCAACAAAGGCCTTGGTGCCCTAGGTACATGTTACCATGATCCAACTTGTTTTTTGGCCTTGGTGCCCCTCCATGTGTAGATAATGGAGGCCAAAAAAAAAAAAATAGCCTTGCCATTCAGTGTCGTTGAACTCGATCGAATATTCGAATATTCGATCGAACTGGAGACCGAATCTTCGAATAGTCAATTATTCGAATTGACTCAGCCTTACTCACAGCCGGGAGGCGGATTCAGCCCTCTCTGATCTCGGTCGTTCAATGATGGATTCAAATGATATTTAGCAGGGTAATAGAGACTTAGATTTACAAAATTTTATTTGAAAATATTAATGTATTTTTTGGCTTTGTTCATCATTTTCAGCGTTTGTATTGAATTTCCCATATCAAAGAATCTGTTTCCATTGTTTGGATGAATCTTACAATGATAATGAAACACGAAGAACCAACAATTGCATACAGCAATGTTAATGAGCTAACTATGCAAAAGAATTCCTGAAAAAATACACCATGCACTTTAGATGCTTTGCTTTTATGTAGTAAGTAAATGGGAAAAATGGCCCTAAACAATATTCATTTTTAGAGAACAGCACCCTTAATTTTAGTAAAATTGGTGTCAAAAGTTGCCCAATAAGCTGGCCAAAAACGTCATAAAGCCTCAGCAGGCAAAACAATAATAACTGAGACGCTATACAAAAAAATACAGGGAGGCGAAATCCATCCCGGCTCTTTGAAGGCTAATCGGATCTTACGCCACAGTTAATAGTTCAACCCCTAAACGGTCCCCAAGATGAGTCCAAGGATCAGGGGAAGAAGACCAGCAATGGGCACACAACCAACAATGATGAAAGCCATGTCATAGCCTCCGGTGGTGTCGTACAGCCAACCTGCAAAAATGATTCGGAAACGAAAAATTTAAATCCAGCCTGAAACGTACACATAAAGAGTAGTATTCAAACGAGCAAGTAAAAACCCGCCGATGCGATGTGAATTACTTATATTATTGAAAACGTAGTGGTATTGGTAAAAATCCGGAAGTCAAATTCATTAGAATTCAAAAGTAAGTGGGCCTTGATAAAACGAACTGAACGCACATCCTTACCAGGAACAAATCCGGAGAGTATCACAGCCACGACTAGGAAGGCCCTGACCCAAGCACAAGCGTTTGTTAGTCTGTCGATCTCAAAGAGATTTTTCGTCAATATGTCTGTGAGAGTGTACATTGCCGACATGAATAGACCACAGAGAAAGGTGTCGAACACATAGCCCACAACGCTGTTCACCCAGGGATCGACGATAAACGACAGGCTCAACATCAGACTGCTCACGATCAAGGCAGTAGTGCATCTGACGTAGCCTCTGTCGATGAAGGGTGACCAAATAAATGTACCAAAGAAGTACCCCACAGCTGCGGCTGAGCACAGCGAGGCCGCCAACTGCGAGGAGAAGCCCCTGACTTCAAGGTGCGGAACATAGTAAATCATCCAAGCACTGTTCGAATAGCTGACTCCAAATCGGCACCAGAAAATGATCCAGTATTTGAACGTGAAGAGAATCCCCATGTCTGTCTTTTTGTGTAGGCCAACAAGGAATGTTTTCAACGAGGCCCAAGTGCCGTTGTTGTGTTGCTCCTCTACACGGCATTCAGGCACAGCGGCGACCGCTGCTTCGTCTGTGATCAGCATTGCACAGGGGATGGAGTGACAGCAGATGGCCGCGATGAGAATCACTGCTCCTCTCCAGCCATAAGTGTCCAGGAATAGTTGCGTCAAAGGAGCGAAAATGAACAGAGACATCGATCCGCCAATGTGACCTATCCCACAGGCCAGGCCGAAATGATTGGTGAAATGACGCCCAGTCAGCACAAAAACGACGACCTCTACGATCCCAAGTGAAGCTCCTGAAATGATCAAGAAAATCACCGAGAGGGTTTATAGCGATATAAACCATGCAAAGAGTACATTAGTCTCCTTCTCTTGACAAGAAGAAACTAAGATTACGAAACGTCTGTAAGCCATTTTCGTGTTGCGAATATGAAAAGGGAAATAGAAGCTACATTGAATGAACGCATCTTTCTCATTTAAGACCATCTCACTGTAATTTGTTAACAGTGGACATCACTGTAAGGGACAGTTGCAAAAAAAAATCCTCTTCTTTTGGAGTTATTTTGCTCCTTTTTATTCCTTACTTCTTCAAACATCGTCGGTCAAAAATCAATGATTACAGGTCTCAGTTACTTAAATATTCTGTGTATGTTAACGTCAAAGATTAATATAATTTCATAACAATACATATTTACAAGTGGAGTTTTAAAATAATTTAGAACGGAAAAAGGAGTTTTTTCTCATTTGTCCAACAAAATGCTTTCTTCTTTTCGTAAATATAATGAGAGATCTTTCATTATTTTTTTTCTTTTCTCTAAACAGAAACTGTTTTTGTTTAGTTTTTTACTATGTCAACCTCGCCTGGTTCTTTAAAATTACCGAAAATAATTTTGCATCGAGTGGTCCAAATTTGTCTCAGCATTTTGGATACAATAATTAGTTCCACTGTGTTGAGATTGTATTTCTTAACAAGTACTCTACGAAAATCCACGCATGCACTGTTTTAAAACAAAAGATAAATAAATAATCATGTGTTTCAAGTTCTATTTTACACAGAGGACATGTTTCATCACTTATCTTACCAATTCTATACAAAATATCACCAGTCGGCAAAATGCGAAACTAAGTCTGTAAATGAAGAGTTTATCTTCTTGGTTCATTTGCTGGTTTTTTTTCCATAACTTGGACCATATCTTATCCATATCTTATGTGTTTAACTAGACGCATGCAATGTCCATACTTACCTACGAGGCCGGCCATCAGGGCAATAAATATTGGATTGGGTGCAAAGGAAATACACATGAGACCACAGGCGAGTACCACATTGCAGGCGATTAACGATCTCCGACCTCCGAGTTTGTTGACAATTGGCCTTGCCAGAAGACCTGGCAGCAATGCAATTGAGAATAAGGAATTGAAAAGGACAGGTTGAAAGTATAGGGTAGGCCTACAGCATTTGCGAAGTTCAAAGACTCAACGCGTGTATAGGTCTACAATGAATAACACCTGTGTAAGTTTCGGCTCAATCCGTCAACCATGCATGCCATGAGAAAAACCATAAGAACACGAAATGAAAAATGCTAACTTTTCATACAGTATAAAAGGGCGATTGTTGACAAAGGAACTCTTTTCTTCCTTGGAAATTCGTTGGCAACTCGCTTTAAATCAGGAAGTTGAACTACAGCACTGGTTTCTATGTATTGAGATTCACCATGATTTGGTAAATGAAGAGCACAGAGAAAAACCATATGAATCGAATACCCCTATACTATGATTTTACTAAATGTCATTGTTATACATACAGTAGTTGTAATGGTTGCCAATGAGTAAATCACATCGATTTAGATAATAATTTCCATTTTTTTTACATTGTCAGCGTCGGTTTTGTTGTTATTCATACTTTGAGGAACTTCTTGCCTGGCCATCATGTTCTTTAAAACAAAGCAAAGTACACAGTGATGACATTCGTATTGAAATTACAACGCATAATGTACGGTATAGCAGATTTGGTTGTTATAAAGATTAGCTTATAACTGCTAATGTGCCTTTCTTCCTCCGGTTATTTTAACATAACTTGTTCAAAACTCGGTACATAGCCTACCTGATAAAGCCGTTCCACATGCCATCAACGAGGCTACAATTCCAATCACCCACGTATGCGTGGTGAACTGGTCTCTGAGCGTAGGCAGTAGAACCCCAAAGCTCTTGTACACGCCTCCCCATATCAGGTTGTAGGTAATGGACATCAGAACGATAAAGCTACCACGCCAAGTCAATTCCCTCTTTGAGACGTACACGCGTTCGGTCATCGTTAAAGCTTGCAGTCGAATTGGAGCTATTTAATAACAGTACACGCATCCGTGCCCGTTCAATCTGCACAGTGTAATACCACTGGCAACAACTGTGTCACGTGAGAGTGAGCGAGGTTATCTTGCGGGGGTTATCTAGGGATCAGTCTATTCTAATAACCACTTCATTCCGATCAAACCATAACAAACACATACACATACATTGTAATCTGGAACGGCTTGCCAGACAGCAATAGCAGTTGGAGCTGGCTCTATTCTGTATCATATTTACATTTGCTTGTAGGATTATACACCGAAAAAAAAAACCACTTGCAGTTGCAATAACACGACTTGCAATAACAACGCCACAGGATTAAAAACCAGAGGTAAAACTCGATGAGCAAAAACTCCGGAAAACCTTTGTGGCGAAAAATAACAACTTGCCTTGCCTTTGCATGTTCAACAAGTACGATATTAATCATGAAAAAATATTTACACATGCAATAATAATTGAAATACCTTTCAAGTCGCCGACTAATAACCCTAAAACCTGATCCTTCTTTGGGAAAAACTGATGAACGATTCTAAAACTTATAAATTGTCTTACTCAAAACTACTCAAAAACAAAACATTGTGTCCGAAATGCATTGAGCAGGGTCGCAAGCTAGAATGCCACTATACCTGCGCATTCTACCCCTTATATGCACATTCTTGGGCATGCAAATTAACCAACGCCGGCCCTTGTCCTGCTGCCGAATAAATCCGCTTCGGAATTCCTTCCTTTAAACGCACAGACATTATTTGCCCGCTATACAACCGTACCGCGGGCAAAAGAAAAGTCTATTCTAATAACACCCCATTCCGATCAAACCATAACAAACACATACACATACATTGTAATCTGGAACGGCTTGCCAGGCAGCAATAGAAATTAAAACGAGCGGGGAAAATACTTGGGAAAATTATACGTTTTGCTTAGGTTCCTTGTACGATGTCTACCCACTGAATGCATACGCATGCAATTTTATATGGCCTTAACTTTTTTCTTCGTTTGACACACAATACAAAAGAAAATCGTATTAAGTTATAATCCTAAAGCTTGACTGACTGACAGCCTCTGTTCTATAGGCTATCCTCAACATAACCATCCTTGGCGGTCTCACTACGCCACCTGCCATGCCTCTTCCAAAGCATGTCGTTCACTGCGGCCCTTGCGGCAGCAGTAGCTCCGCCGGCCCTGAGCGAATGTAGCCCAATTATTGGCTTCCTCTGTGACTCACCTTAACCGACTCGCAACTGTTTCCCGGGCTAGTATAGCTTATTTTCTTGTTTTTATTTATGTCATGATCCCTCAGGCGATCCCTGAACTTTCTCCAGGGGCCAGATCAGATCTCCGTTAAAGGGGATGGGGACACGCCACGCGAACACTTCAGAAAGGGATGCACAGAACTAAGTTGCTCCAGTACCATCTCTTTATTACTTGATCTTGCACGTGTAGTACATGGGGAATTTATATATAACAAAAAACCCTGGCAAAGGAATAAGGGAATTTGGTAATAATTGAAAACCCAAAACACCTTGCCAAAATAATGAAGTTTAACTTTTTGTAAGGATGAATGCGTTCACATATACATGTAGTAAATGAACTAGAACATGGTCTCTTACCCAGATGGAAATGGGACTACTCTTGGATTGATGGACACCAGGGGTTAGGGACAAAGTATCTGCCCACAAAGCAGTGCTAATAAAAGGAAGAATAAAGGAGGACAGTGACAGTGCCTGCTCAAATTGTCCCAGTGAAACACTGTCTGACACAGGGTGGTGGACAAATCATTAAAGTTTCACTCACCAAAAGGCCAGAGAATTTAGAATTCAATCAGTCTGCATCGCTGCCGCCAGCACTCTCTCCTTCCACGAACAGAACGATGGAAGAGTGCATCCTCCTCGGCAGACTCCCAAGAGCAAACTGACCAGTGACCACTCAAGACCAAAAGTCACAGGACTGCCAAAACCTCAAAAATCTCACTTCCACGAAAGAGGAGTGGTAACTAACATAGCAACCCCATCCTTCATCACCAACCCATGCTGACTCTCCAAAACAATCAACCAATAACCCATGAACAAAGGCATAGCAAGACCACCGTGTAGAAAACAGAGGTCATCATGACTCACACCCTACCAAGAAAAAGGGAACGGACACCCACAACTCAAGGAGAGACGGACAGAAAAAGGGGAATGGAAAAGGGAGTGGACACCCACAACTCAAGGAGAGATGGACACCCACAAATCCAGATTCCCACATCTATCAAAGCTGTCGTACCTGCATTGCGGTACGCTGGACGAAAAATGAACTGTTCATATCCTTGCGAAATGTTTGCCCTGGACATATAACGCCACAAGATTTTAAATGGGCATGCAGCAGTTTGACCTTTTGAAATAATGACCTGCTTTTCCTTTCTGTACTGGTCTGTTTTACTTTTACTGTTGCTGTAGCTATCTTGGTACTTCATATCTGAATAGGTTGTGTGTCCACTTGCCAAGCTGCCCGAGCATCTCATTTATTGGGCCAAAACCAATGCTATGCCTAGCCTTCAGCTAAGTTCCATTATTTAAGATATAATTACCAAAACACGCATAAAGATTTTTGTCAAGCCGCGCACATCCCTTAACCCTCAAAGAGCCGGCTCATTTTGACCATCTCAAAGCAGGGAGACGGATTCAGCCCTCTCAGATCTCGGTCGTTCAATGATGGATTCAAATGATATTTAACAGGGTAATAGAGACTTACATTTGTGTAAAATTTTATTTGAAAATATTAATGTATTTTTTGGCTTTGTTCATTTTTTTCAGCGTTTCTTTTGAATTTCCCATATCAAAGAATCTGTTTCCATTGTTTGGATGAATCTTACAATGATAATGGAACACGAAGAACCATCAATTGCATACAGCAATGTTAATGAGCTAACTATGCAAAAGAATCCCTGAAAAAAAATACTATGCACTTTAGATGCTATGCTTTTATATAGTAAGTTACTAAACGGTCCCCGAGATGAGTCCAAGGATCAGGGGAAGAAGACCAGCAATGGGCACACAACCAACAATGATGAAAGCCATGTCATAGCCTCCGGTGGTGTCGTACAGCCAACCTGCAAAAATTATTCGGAAAGAGAATAACTAAATCCAGCCTGAAACGTACAGACAACAGTAGTATAAACGAGCAAGTAAAAACCCGATACGATGTAAAATACTTGTATTGGAAACGTAGTGGTTTTGGTGAAACATCCGGAAGTCAAATTCATTAGAATTCAAAAGTAAGTGGGCCTTGATAAAACGAACTGAACGCACATCCTTACCAGGAACAAATCCGGAGAGTATATCAGCCACGACCAGGAAGGCCCTGACCCATGCACAAGCGTTTGCTAGTCTGTCGATCTCGTAAAGATTTTTCGTCAGTATGTCTGTGAGTGTGAACATTTCCGAAATGAATAGACCACAGAGAAAGGTGTCGAACACATAGCCCACAACGCTATTCACCCAGGGATCGACGATAAACGACAGGCTCAACATCAGACTGCTCACGATCAAGGCAGTAGTGCATCTGACGTTGCCTCTGTCGATGAAGAGTGACCAAATAAATGTACCAAAGAAGTACCCCACAGCTGCGGCTGAGCACAGCGAGGCCGCCAACTGCGAGGAGAAGCCCCTGTCTTCAAGGTGCGGAACATAGTAAATCAACCAAGCACTGTTCGAAAAGGTGACTCCAAATCGGCACCAGAAAATGATCCAGTATTTGAACGTGAAGAGAATCCCCATGTCTGTCTTTTTGTGTAGGCCAACAAGGAATGTTTTCAACGAGGCCCAGGTGCCGTTGTTGTGTTGCTCCTCTATACGGCATTCAGGCACAGCGGCGACCGCTGCTTCGTCTGTGATCAGCATTGCACAGGGGATGGAGTGACAGCAGATGGCCGCGATGAGAATCACTGCTCCTCTCCAGCCATAAGTGTCCAGGAATAGTTGCGTCAAAGGAGCGAAAATGAACAGAGACATCGATCCGCCAATGTGACCTATCCCACAGGCCAGGCCGAAATGATTGGTGAAATGACGCCCAGTCAGAACAAAAACGACGACCTCTACGATCCCAAGTGAAGCTCCTGAAATGATGAAAATAGCTGAATCACAATTAGCTGCCTGCCTCGATGTATCTTCTGATGTGGAAATTAACAAGGATGAAAATTGCTGCATATTTCACCTCTATGGTTTACTTGAGGATCCAAATTCAAAAAAGTTAAAAGATATCTTTCAGTTAAATGAACTTCTTTTCACATTTTAAGAAAATTATTGTCAATTTGAATTATTCATTATGGTGATTAGATTAATTTCCTTATTATTATGAGGACAGTTTTTATGATTTGGAAAAGGATGGGAAGGAAAGGGTAGCATGAAGGAGTTGATAGGTGATTAAAATTACAAAATTAATGCAAACCAATAGGTTTTAGGCATACATTATGAATGTTTTGAGGAAAGTGTTAGAAGCAGTGTCGAAAAAAAAACCCGAAAGATGAACTAAAAAAATACAGCGAAGAATTTTACAGTGCTACACAGCATTTTTAGTTATTTTAAGAATTGATTTTGCGTTTGGCTGCACTGGGACACCTTACTAAACACCACCGTCGAAAATAGGTGACGATGTTTACTGCGCGGTGCGCCGTGGACATCAACAAAACCGGGTAATCGTACGGAAGTGACAGGCTTGATCAACATTCTCCATGATTATTCTAATAGTCCTATATCGTCGAAAACCGGTCACTGGTGTATATGGATTGGGTTATGACGAAACAGAATTTTTGCGCGCAGGGTTGAACATGGCAAGAAAATCGGAAATCTTTCGTGGTTTAGAGGTACATTTCTTGGTTTTTGTAAACATTTAAATATATTTAAACATATTTAAACCAACTCATAAAAACATTTCTTGCAAAATTTAAGATTTCTTAAAACCGTTTTAGTTAACTTCTATTTTAGGTATTGCAGGCAGAATAACAAGCCAACATTCTTCAGAGAACAAAATCCATTTTCTGATAGATAAAGCAAGTCCTTGCAGGGCTAAAAGGCACACAACTGTAATCTGATAACAGTGGACTTCACAATCAGGGTCAGTTACGTTACAATATACTTTTGATCCCCTTTCGTCTCCCTTCGTCGGTAAACAAAGCAAACTGCTGAACTACACGATGCACGCAATGTCCACACTTACCTACGAGGCCGGCCATCAGGGCAATAAATATTGGATTGGGTGCAAAGGAAATACACATGAGTCCACAGGCGAGTGCCACATTGCAGGCGATTAACGATCTCCGACCTCCGAGTTTGTTGACAATTGGCCTTGCCAGAAGACCTGGCAGCAATGCAATTGAGAATAAGGAATTGAAAAGGATAGATTAAAAGTATAGGCCTACACATTTACGAAGGTCAAAGAATCGCTTCCATACTGTCAGACTCAACGCGAAAAACTGTGAAAACCAAATGAAATGCTAACTTTTTCATTTACAGGTGGCGATGTTGGTCAAAAGAACTATTTATTTCAACCATTGTTCGACGTAGCAATCGTTGGAAAATCAATCTGGAAGCTGGAGATTTTCGAGAGCTAAAATTTCACTGAATGTATTATACATTCCTGATGTGTAGCCCTAAAAATAATTCTTCCGATTTAAAATGCTCGGAAATAGGGTACTTTGCAAATGGTGTATCTTCGCTTTAATTCAGGAAGTTGAACAGCGCTTGTTTCTATCAATTGAGAGTCGCCATGATTTGGTAATTGACGAACAAAGAGAAAAACCTTACTAATCGAATACCATGATTTTACTAAACGTCATTAGTGTAGTCGGAGCCTATAATGGTTGGCAATGGGTAAATTGCATCAATTATTACCAAACAACACGATTTACATTGTCAGCGTCGGTTCTATTTGTATTCGTACTTTGTTCATGGTCTTTAAAACAAAGGAAGGTACACAGTGATGACAACATTTGTATCGAAATTAAAAGCATTCTCTGTACAGCAAAATAATGTGCGTGTTATAAAAATCATATGATGACCGCTGTTGTACGTTCCTTCCTCGGGTTATTTTAACTCTTGAGGGCTTTTCACACGACGAACAATCTCCGTGTTGGACACGGGTCGGACCCGTGTCCGCTAGACTGAGCTTTTCACACTATGCACGATTTCAACACGGGGTCAAGCCATGTAGAGCGCTCGACACGTGTTGAAACCAACCCTGCTCGGGGAGGTGGGTTGAGAACGGTCGACCCGCGTTGAGAAGTCCGACACGTGTTGAAAGCCGTAGTGTGGACGACTCTGGCAGAATCACACTGTAGTTATATGGCACAATAGGGTCTATCCGTGTTGAAAGCGCGATACCGTGTGTAGTGTGAAACGATCGCGCAGTACACGGGTAGAAACGTTACACGTGTCGAGCAAATGCCGGTGTTGCTTTGAGTAGTGTGAACAGGGAGCCAAAGTGACCAGTGTTGAAAGTAACCCGTGTTCGACACGGGTCGGACCCGTGTAGATTTCGACACGGATCGTTCACAGTGTAAAAAGACCTTTATTCAAACTTGTATGCATATAGTTAGTGTTCACGCTTTTCAATCGGTACCCATAGCTTAACTAAGCGTGTACCAACAGAAGGATTGCTGTAGCACAGTACAACTAAACAAAAGTGGTGCAAATGTTAGTAAAATAATTTTAATGAAAAGAATAATTTGACTTTTCATCAGAAACAAATTGATCAAAGGCACTGTCAGAAAGAAAACGTCGTTCGTGTGATTGAGAAAGTCGGAACAAAAAGGTTACCACGAGCTGAAACCATTGGGGTGACGCAAGCATCTTTATTCAGTTCACCGAATAAAACTAACTCTTATCATCGCCTGTTCAAAACCATCATGACAATTTCTTCATTTCCTGAGGTAACGGAATCGAAATATATTTCATAAACTTCACCAGCTGAGGCTCCCGGTCGGAAAAGTTTCATATCGACCCAATAATCAGGGTTTTTCTAATCTTTATGGGATTCGAATGCCCTATACAATCCCTACTTCGCACATGCCCACTTTAAAACACAAATTTACTGATATTAAAGAGAAATTGAAAAAGGAAGGTGCCGGTTTTATCTAATGTTGTGCAATGAACTTCTCCAATAAAATTAACGATTACGCTTTTTTGATAGGGCCTGTGATGACTTGGCTACAATTTACATTTATATTCAGCAATCTCGTGAAGACGATCAGAGTATACTGTTTGAAACGTCGAGTTTCTCCGCTTCTTTCCAGAATCTCACACACTCACCTAATATAGAGTGCATGCTGTTACCGGAAACCCATTTCTCATTCTGCTCCACTCCCTATGAAAACTATCGAATCTCATCTACAATTTAAATCATAAAAGCAAATCTTACACTTTCCTTTACCTCAAACCAACAAAGTCAATACCTGTATAGGTAAATCCCGATAAAACAAATCCTGATTATCACCGGTTCAAAACCATTATGACCATTTCCTCACTTCCTGAGGCGATGGAACCGAAATATTTCATCGATCGGATCAAGGGGGGCTCCCGATCGGGGTAGTTTCATGTTGACCCAAATAACTAACCAGATATTTTCTAATCTTATATAGGACCCGGATGCACTAGTAGCATTATACAATCCGTGCTTCACACATGCTCACTTTCAAACACAAATTTACTGATATTCAAGAAAAATGAAAAATGAAACGTGCTGGTTTTATCTAATCTTGTGCAATGAACTCCAATGAAATCAACAATTACGTACTTTAATATATAGGAACCTAATGACTTGGCTACAATTTACATTGATATTCAGCAGTCTCCTAAAGACGAACCGGGGCCCTTTTCCAAAACCCGGCTTAGGCTTCGGCTCCGGCTTCGTCTCTGTTATCTAAAAGCTGAAAAAAACAGGTTGGAGTTCTTGGTTGAAGTTGAAACTTTGCATTCTTTTTCAAAACTCAGTATAACATTAAAAAAAAGCCAAAGGTCTTCCATTTTTCACCCTTGTACTTTAAAATGGATGAAAGAAATGGAGACAAAGCCGGAGCCTGAGCCTAAGCCGTGATTTGGAAAAGGGCCCTTATAGTATAATGTTTGAAACTTCGAGTTTCTCTGGTTCTTTACAGAATCACACACATAAAAATCAAGTCTTGCACTTTCCTTTCCTCAATCCAACAAGTTCCGTACCCGTTTCAATCCTGGTATATGCGTGATGATAAAGTGTCGATTCATGTCTCTATGTTAAGAGAAAGTATACGTTAAACTTCCAAAAAACAAACTTCACACAAGAAATACTTTACGACCGTGCAGTAATTATTGTTTCAATGCAAATGCAGTCTGAAAAAAAGGTTTTTACTAATTCCTTTGTTCTTTTTTGCCCATAATTTACACATTTGAGGTAAAACGTGTATAAAGATTCAGTTATGATATCAAGACCTGAAATATTACACTTATTTCTAGAATGAATTGCATGTCCAGAGATTAATAAATGGCAAACCTAATCCAACGTACACAAAGTCACTGAACAGGTACTTTGGTCGATGAGGTGACGTTCATCATGCATGGCTGTGGTATGGTAGGCCTATGTTTGCTTAAACAGAGTTTAATCCTATATGAAACTGTAGTTTTATCAGAAAGCCATAGATATTTCAATATTAATATAAATAAGTTTCATTTCAATTGAAAACAATAATGTCTTTAATAAACATTTTAAGAAAGGTCCTGCTAGGATCGAAACGTAATTTTGAGATAAACAGAGCTGGGTTGATACCCTTGACCTTTATGTGGAGTGGAATATAATCTCTCTTAATAAAGGATAAGTGTGTAAGCTGCCTTCTCGGCTACATAAAAACAAGATAAATCCACGCAGTATTCACGCATTACGGTCACCTGTGTAGAACTTCAATTTTGTGTCCATGAACCCGTTTGATGCTAACTGATGAGAGTCATCGATTAATACAGGTATGATCACATTTTTCATCATAAAACGAGAAAACGTCCGCATTATAATGAACTTTAATTTTGTTTCGGCAGAATGGAAGTGAACCTAGTTTTCAATAAATTTGTTTACTTTTAGGGCTGTACAGGTTGTGTTCCCTCTCAGAAATAGTCCCACATAGTACTATCAATTACTAGTGTAATTCGAATGTACAGACTGTAAGTAAAATAAAGCTTGCAACATATTGCACAATAACTAAGAACAATGACCTTACAACACCAATCCAAACCTTTCTATACGAAACTGTAGTTTTATCAGAAAGCCATAGATATTTCAATATTATTCTAAATAAATTAAACACGTTCAATTACAAACAATAATGTGTTTAATAATTACTGTAAACTAAGTGTCTTTTGGTAACTCTTGAAAATATATATGCAAGCCTCATTTTGAATTCTTCAATCTTCACTTTAATTAAATACACTTAGGTTAGATTTATTTTAATGTTATTTATAAACGTATCGAATTGAATATCAGGTCATTTTCATTTGTCATTACAATCATTTATGTATCGGGCAATACCTCACACTACCGGGGGTAGCTCAAAAGCAGATTTTTTTGAAAGAGCATTCTTGATTCAATGATCCGTCGACCTAGTCAATCAGATCTGTGTGTTTTCCAATCTTAAAATTGCTAAACGGATGTGATAGCAGTAAACACCTTGTTATAGCATATAGTCAGATTAATATTGAAGTCTTCACAATGAATAACAAAGGTATGTTTATATATGCATGTCATATGCAATGTAGCAGGTTAATCCAAGAATGTCGTACGTAACGCTAAGATGTGAATATATGTGACCCGGCACAGCGACATGATGAATATCCCACCAAAACACTTTTCGAGTTAACAACGCCTTAAGTCAAAGTATCTTCTCAATTCGATTTAAAAAAAAAAAAATTGGGATAGTTAATGTATTGGAGAATATTATGTCTAAATCCGTCTCTAAATGTTGAAAAAGCGATTATTTCCGGGGAGTGTTTGTGTACTGTTTTTTATGAAAATGTAGAGTTCCTGTCTTTTCGAATGGCCGCTTTCGAGGAGTTAGAATGGTGCTGCTATATTGCGTCTGGTACCAAATAAACGAGCGAAGTCCCCTTGTAGTATTTACAACAAAGTTCACACGGAAATAATTTTGATATCATTCGAAAGCTAATGGTAAACTCTTTTACATCATTAGAAAATCTCAAAATCTCAAAAGTGGGGGTTATTCCTCATTATGCTGTGCCGGGTCACATATGTGCATTCTTCTATCCACAGACACACCGCTGATTATTTTACTACATGTAACAGATCAGCGGCCCTATTTGGATTTCTAGATTAGCATCGGGGTGATCGGAGACAACCTTCATGACGGGCAATGTGTTTTTGTCATTGAGTGATCCGTTATCATTCGCCCCAGCGGTGCGTTGGAGGCCGATGCTGCACCTGCACTCTCCCTGGCCATCTGGGCTGCAGTCTTTGCCATATGGAGAAAAGAAAATGTCATTAATTCGTTTTCATTTTAGAACTGTAAAACCATCATTATAGATTCATGTAATATGCTGAGAAAAAGTAATAATACCGCCATGAATGTAGTTTTACCTAAAACCAAAAGGTATGCATTTAGGCCCTTTTGGTCAATCCTATTGATTTGCAAAAGTAAAAAATATCAGACCAGGATCGCCAGACGTGGAAATTATTCCTGTAGGCCCCATTATCGGTGTTCTTGTGGATTACGGAAAGCACACAATTACTATTCATACTCTTTCAGGTAGAAATTATAATATTTTGTGTCAACGAGGTCTGTATTTGGAAGTCCAGACAAGCCATAATTTTTATAATTTCATTATTTTAGCATTTTGATGAAATAACGAATCTACGCATATTCGAATCCATCACGCGACCTTAATCAGCTCAGTGTTGAGGTGATTGAGACGCATTCAATACAGAGTAGACGTCACGGGCTCGAACCTCGACCAGTCTGCCTGCGGTTTTTTTTTTTTTGGGGGGGGTACGTCGGGTAGGGCAAACCCTCCCTGGATTATTATCCTACCATTTCTCCGGCCACACTGGCATCCAACAGTTCCAGTTGGCACTCCCCAGTTTGACATCAGCTCTCCCTTACGATTGACCCATCTGACTGGCTGAGATATGTTGGAGTTAAGTGCGGCATCATCGTCTGTAGGGCCACACACCACATTCACGTACTGATAGCAGCGTGATGAGCTGTTGATCACGCTCACAATCTGTCCCAAGCTGATGTTGTAATGGATGTCTTTAAAGACAGTACCCCCAGTGGTTCCAAGGAGAACATTCGATTCGGCATCATGATGCAAGATGGTACTCGTTTCCCCTTAAAGACACAAATCCAAAATATACAAGAACAGATTAGACAACTTTACACCTCCATATAACCTTACTCTTATCAGTATTAAGCATTTAAATGGACACTTGTTATTTGTGATGTTTTAAGCAAATGAACTCTTTTATCTTCACTACCGTTAAGTGAAAAAGTAAAGAGCACTAGCAACCTTATGAGAGAGTTGTCAAAAGTTTCACTCTCCAGAAAATAATCGTATGATACAAAGACTGTGAACTGTGAACTATAATAATTTTATGTACACCGTTTATTTAGGAAAAGTATGTTTGTCTTTTTACGGAAAGTTTGTCTTTTTACGGAAAGCTTCGTAGATTTTCAAATTGAATCCTTACCCCAAAACGGTGTGGATATTTGACAATAAGCCAGGAATGGTGGCTCTCCACGACCAAAGCCGTCTATGTCCAACTCATACACACCAGCCAGCAGGTAGCCGTCGAAGCTCCACGACTGACACGTCCTGGACTTTCTAACCTATAAATAATGGTATATTCAAGTTACCTGTATGTCAACGCAATAAGTAAGGTATGAACGTAATCTTGATGATTTTGTTTGAAATATTTCATTATTTCCCCGCCTACGCCCGAATATGGTTATGTTGTCACACTCTGTGCATCCCTACAGTTTGAAGAACAGACTGCCTGATCTAGACCAATGAGAGTAAGGGACTGACTGTTGGTCATTGCCCTCAAAATGCAACACTCACTTTGGTTGGACACCCTATGAAGTCCAATCTCAAATCAATGCCGTTTGGAGAAGTGTGGTAAAGTCGGATGACGTGAGCAAAGTAGATACGATGGAAGAAAATTGTCATCATATAAAAATAATCGACGACTTGCTCTGGAGGAAGAGGCATCTGAATTAAAACGATATAGGATTTTAGCTAGATTAAGGTCGAAGCATTTATGGCTGATGTACACATAGGGCAATTGTAGCGTGTTCAATCGTTCGGGGTATTTTTCAGAATATGTCTTACCTCCAACCATTCGTCCGTGCCATTGTTCGATTTCAACTCTGTATACTTCAACATGAAAGCAGAGTCATTGAACGTACGGTAAGTAAGCTGATGAAGAATAACCCCAGAAACCCTTGTAGGCTGTCCTAAATCAACCTGCAGGGGGAAATGATTTTAATTAAAAGGGTACATTTTCAAAAGGTGGGTGGGTTGGAGGGTTTGTGGGTATGTGGGTGGTTGGGTGATGAGTGGGTGGTTGGGTTGGGTTGTTTTGGTGGGTGAGTGGGTGGGTTTGGTTGGGTTTGGTTGGTTTGGTTTGGTGGGTTGGTTTGGTTTGGTGGGTTGGTTTGGTTTGGTGGTTGGGTAGGTGGGTGGGTAGGTAGGTAGGTGGGTAGGTGGGTAGGTGGGTAAGTGGGTAGGTGGGTAGGTTGGTAGATGTGTAGGTGGGTAGGTGGGTAGGTGGGTAGGTGGGTAGGTGGGTAGGTGGGTAGATGTGTAGGTGGGTAGGTGGGTAAGTGGGTAGGTGGGTAGGTGGGTAGGTGGGTAGGTGAGTAGGTGGGTAGGTGGGTAGGTGGGTAGGTGGGTAGGTGGGTAGATGTGTAGGTGGGTAGGTGGGTAGGTGGGTAGGTGGGTAGGTGGGTAGATGTGTAGGTGGGTAGGTGGGTAGGTGGGTAGATGGGTAGGTGAGTAGGTGGGTAGGTGAGTAGGTGGGTAAGTGGGTAGGTGGGTAGGTGGGTAGGTGGGTAGGTGGGTAGGTGGGTAGATGTGAAGGTGGGTAGGTGGGTAGGTGGGTAGGTGGGTAGGTGGGTAGGTGGGTAGGTGGGTAGGTGGGTAGATGTGTAGGTGGGTAGGTGGGTAGGTGGGTAGGTGGGTAGGTGGGTAGGTGGGTAGGTGGGTAGATGTGTAGGTGGGTAGGTGGGTAGGTGGGTAGGTGGGTGGATGGGTAGGTGGGTAGGTGGGTAGATGGGTAGGTGGGTAGGTGAGTAGGTGGGTAGGTGGGTAGGTGGGTAGATGTGTAGGTGGGTAGGTGGGTAGGTGGGTGGGTGGGTAGGTGGGTAGGTGGGTAGGTGGGTAGGTGGGTAGGTGGGTAGATGTGTAGGTGGGTAGGTGGGTAGGTGGGTAGGTGGGTAGGTGGGTAGGTGGGTAGGTGGGTAGATGGGTAGGTGGGTAGGTGGGTAGGTGGGTAGGTGGGTAGATGTGTAGGTGGGTAGATGGGTAGGTGGGTAGGTGGGTAGGTGGGTAGGTGGGTAGATGTGTAGGTGGGTAGATGGGTAGGTGGGTAGGTGGGTAGGTGGGTGGGTGGGTGGGTGAGTAGGTGGGTAGGTGGGTAGATGGGTAGGTGGGTAGGTGAGTAGGTGGGTAGGTGGGTAGGTGGGTAGGTGGGTAGGTGGGTAGATGTGTAGGTGGGTAGGTGGGTAGGTGGGTAGGTGGGTGGGTGGGTAGGTGGGTAGGTGGGTAGGTGGGTAGGTGGGTAGGTGGGTAGGTGTGTAGGTGGGTAGATGGGTAGGTGGGTAGGTGGGTAGGTGGGTAGGTGGGTAGATGGGTAGGTGGGTAGGTGGGTAGGTGGGTAGGTGTGTAGGTGGGTAGGTGGGTAGGTGGGTAGGTGGGTAGATGGGTAGGTGGGTAGATGTGTAGGTGGGTAGGTGGGTAGGTGGGTAGATGGGTAGATGGGTAGGTGGGTAGGTGGGTAGATGGGTAGGTGGGTAGGTGGGTAGGTATAGGTAAGTGGGAAGGTACGTATGGTTGTAGACAGACATACACAATCACGAAGGCAGACACACAGACACGGTACAACGACGAACCCACACACGTTAACATACTGACGCAACATGCATAACGTGGCAGTTAGTTTGATAATGTATTGAAACCTGTATCCATGACCCCGTGACATAGTGGTCATAGGAGATTTCCTCATCTCCGGTCCACCAGGTAGTGAGGGGTCGAATATGTGCTGGCTCGAATCCAGAGTCCAAAAGGTTTTGAGAAGCTGTGATTGCGGTGTCCGGGATGATTCTGTCCTCCATACCAAGTTGAGACTGACAAAGAACTGAGGGACAAGGTAGAACATGAAAAACACAATTATTTCACGTTTCACAATTATTGAGGAGCGATTTAGTCCCAAAGAGACTTCTGTGATTCTACCGCATTTACTTAAAATAACTGATACTGAACTGAAATGATTTTTTGAATATTATTTTTTTTTCGAATTGCACCAATTGTAATCATTCACTGTCAACCCATGCTTTCCTTTCGATGACGTCGACAATTCATCACACCCTTTAAGCTCAGGCCCATTTTTGTAAGTTTTGCATGTGCTGTGATTTTCCTCCCAAGTCCACTTTTCGTGTCAGAAACCTCATCACATTATATACTATTCTAAAGCTTACATATTGAGCTACATTTCTGTGAAGAAATAAATCCTCCAGGGGCTTTTGGAACAAAATTGCGGCCATTTTAAATATCTCATTTGAATTTGAAAATTTCTTTTTCATATAAATTTTATGTAAATTTCATAATTTTAGACAAATACTAATAAAGTTTTGACTTCATTTTTGTATTCTACAACTTATACTCTTTCTATCCATATAAAAATATGTAGACAAAGGTGAGTATTACCCCCCAAATGATGCCATTTAATTGATCCATTACCATGCCTGTAAACGTGTATTGGTCAATGTACATGCACATGCATGGTAGATAAACAATCATACATCCAGCTGGTATATGCCACTTCAAGATCGTCTTTTCTTCGCTCTCATCGAAGAAATTTAAAATTATCTAAATTGTCTTCTTCTCCATATGTTGTTCTGGAACACCGGCCAATATGTAGTGCCTTTTCAGGCTTCTTTTGGGGCATTCTGAAGCTGTAGTATGAAGTATTTGACGCGATAATTCAACCGGAGGTTGCACACTTTGGGCCGAAACTCGGGAACGCTTGTGAATGACAGAAAAAGGATTGGTCTGGCTTCTTTTTCATCCTGTATTTATTTTTGTATACGTCCGACATAGAATAGCATACTATGGTTAGAAAGCTTGTATATTCACCTTTCCAATGGTACCACTTTTGACCAACAGAGGGCGGTAGATAAAGAGTTATTTATTTTATCGGACGCCTGCGTCCGGTTTTGTACAGGGCTGAGTTTACGGGGTTAAACTGTTACCACTTCAATTTGTTATTGGTATATCCTTGTGCGAGGTACCTTTGCATCCTAGCAGCTCTAGTCTCATGCTGGGTGCTCCATACCAGTCGATGGGGTAAATCTCGACGGCCCTGGCGACAACTCCGTGCAAGAAATAATTCGTCACAGGGTGATATTTGTCGTAGTTACCCCAAAACTCCTGGACAGAGAGATCAAAGAAACGAGACAAACCTGCATGGATACCAATCTCTACGCCATCTTAAACAAGAAACGAAAACAATGCTTCATGTCGATTTGTGATCCATTATCTTAGACATGTCATAGAAGGCGCCAGGAGGACAACCCTGACTGTAATAGCACGAAAAACTTACGTTATTTGAACTGCTTGAGTTGACGTATCGTGTATACCAGTTTTTCGAATACATCACTTTGAACCTGGTCACCCACTGGCTCTTGTCCTGCCGACCCTGCGTGACGATACCAGTCACTTTGGTCCACCGCGTGAACTTCACTTGAAGCCATGGAGAGGTATCCGCAAGCCAGCCTCCGGCCAGTCCATATTGAGGCTGGGCTCTTGAATTGAGGCGAGCCCGCTGAGCCCCATGAGTATTTTGGTTCCAGGTACTATAGGTGTATAGCTGTTCGTCTTCAATCCGTCCGTCCTCAATACCAAGCTTCTCTTGGCAGATGACTGGGCAGAAAGATAGCAAAGAACCAAAGCATGTTCAATTCGTATGGAACATCCACGCTGTGAAAAGAACGCATTCGTGTCGACTGCACATCTTTTTGCTCGAGACTTAGAGGTTTTCATTTCAGTTGTCATAGGAATGCATTTGCTTTGATGCGTCCATTTTCCTTGACAAGAATCCCTCGTAAGTCATCTTTAGCCAAATAAAAGGAAATAGCTTGGTCCAGAAAATCCATATTTAATTGTCAATGTGTCCTTTAATTACACATTTTCAATTAAAATGTGCCACAGCTTCCAGGCGTCAATTGGTACTTTTTAAGGCTCGATATTATAGTCGATGGTCTTACGTTTGCATCCAAGTAGTTCAAATCTCATTGAAATACCACCGTGCCAGGTTAGAGGGAGGATTTGTAGCACCATTGCTGTGACGCCTTCTTTGAAAATGTTTTTCATGGTAGTATTTCCATCAAAGTTTCCTGCAAAAATCTGAACAAAATAGATAATATGTTTTCAAAATGCTAACAAGTTCAACCGGTTGAACAGTTTTAGAGTAGCTCGACCAAGTAGAACAATACGCTTCTTGAGTGGAAATCATTCGCAATCTCAAGAATATCAATCGCTCGATAGCGATAATTACCTGCACCGCGCCGCTATCGTCGGTTATTATCCGCAGGGGCACCGTGGCGTCGTTTGCGTGAGAATACGAAGCCGTGAACGTCTCCACCCACTGCTCTATCTTCACGTTACTGGCGTCACGAATCCACCCACCCTGAGTTACGACACCGGCGACTTGAGTCGGTGTGCCAATGTTGACTCGAAGCCACGGCTTCGGGTCGTCACTTCTTGGGGACCAAGATGATCCGTGGTTGAGTCGTGCAGTGACTAGGCCCGCCTCGGAAGGGGCGTACCCAAGCAGACTGGATGCCGCCAGACCGCTGTCTGGGACGCTACCATCTTCAACGCCGAGTTTATCCGTGCAGTGACCTGACAAGCAAAACGTTGACACATTCAGTTCGTGATCTGGTGATGTCACCAGAGCAACGCTTTAGCATCGGAGCTTCGGCATGAGATTGTCTCTCCGCGTCGGATCTATTACCTACCTCTACACCCCCATAGCTCAAGCTGAGGGAAGTGATATCCCGTGGACTCCATCGGATGGCGCATAGAGGAAATTCGCACACATTTAGCAAAGACAGCACGACGGAAAAAGAAGATGACTTCACGGTCGTGATCAGGTTGCAGTATCTGTGTTAGACATAATTGAGAGAGAAATAATTGTAAAACAACCACAGGTATTCCGTGGCGTCGTATATGCAGTGGACGTTTTACGTGGGTTTGCGGTGACACCATGTATAAGGTCTCTAAATTTATGTTTCACCCACCATGCAAATCCTTAAGTCTTATTTATTTTTATAATGTTCATTGACCCACCACAGTTCGGTTCCCGTCTTCCACGAGGTAGGCCCAGTCGGGAGGATTTACCGAGTGCTCTAGCACGTAGGATCCTCGGCACGCATTGCAGAACAGGGTGATTCCAGACACGACCGTGGGTTGGCCCAAGTCGATGATCACCCAAGGACGGATTTCCTGGTCGCCACCCCGGGATGGGCTTCGCATTCCTCCGTGGACTTGTTCGGGTCGGCCCAGTCTCAAGCTGTTTATCGGATCTGTCTCGATTACCTTGCTGCTTGACGCTGTGATCATCTCGTCACTGATAGCGTGGTTTTCCATGCCAAGAGGGTCGATGGACTCTGAGGGCAGTAAGGCAAAGACGTATCACAGTAAACGATGGTAAGCAAACTATGCCAGACACAGGAGAAACATTTCAACTTATTAAATTGATATTTCTCACTCACCTTTAGATCCGATCAACTCAAATCGGAGACAGGCCGCGATGTTCCATTCCGTTGGTATAATTCTTATATTTTTCGCCGAAACCAGTTGTGGAAAATAATTCGTTCCAACAACTGAAGGGTCCGAATTCCTATAAACATCCTGTTGAATGTGATAATTTGTTAAGATCGTGACATTAGGAAGAGTCAGGAAGAGCCATATAAATTATGAAGAGCCTTTGACTCGGAAGCTGGCATTTCAAATTGAGCTGGGGTATAGGCCTAAAGGAAAAAGATCAACGAATTGCCAGTGAGCCTATAATTTTCTAATCTGTCCTAAAAACCAATGAAATGAATGAACAGTTTGGGTACATATAGGCCTTTGTAAACAGTTTAGCCCTGATATTACATCTACGCACCTGTCCCACAGAAATCCAGTTGCCACTGCGATTCATGTACTCGACCGAGAAACGGGTCACGGTGCGCTGGCAACTGTCACATCGTACCCCTTGAGTTTTGACGCCTTTCACGACGAAGAACTTGCCCAAGTCCACGCTGATCCACGAACTGCTGTCGTTGTCCCGTGCGCACCAGCCCGTAGACTCCAATCTGCCGAACTGGGGGCCTGTGGTAGCGTTCGCCCAGCTTGAAGCAGTGAAGGCAGAGTCTGGGATCGAGTCCATGCCGAGACCATTATCACAACCTGCCATGGACAGACAAGTAGGTATTCTCATGAATGCTTCTATCACCGCCCTCTCGAGGATATTGCATTTGTGCAGAGAGGGCCCTGAAAAGGCTACTTAAAAATGATGCAATGGCAAACATTAGGCCTAAGCATAATTATGTAATACTTAAGGGAGGGTTTGCGGTGTATAAGGTCTCTTTAGGAAGAGGTATAATTCTGAAAAGAACCTGAGTGAACCATACCTCTTCCTAAAAAGACCTTACACATGGTGTCACTTCCATCCCCCCTAAATTATTTCACCCACCATGCAAAGTCTTAAGCCTTATATCTAAGCACAACATGTATTTGTGATTTGCCCCAAACTGAAGGAGATACAAAGTCCTGTGTCTTATCCAGTTGAGGTTGAGGTGGTTTAGATACTCCTGTGTCGACGTTACAGTTCCAGGATGCTCATTTTGTACACATTTCTACGTACATGGGGCTCCTAACAATTCAAACCGCATGCAGACGTCAGTGCCGGGTGTGGCCCTGGGATACAGACGGACGACATCAGTGACGAATGGATGCTCGAAATGAATCGTGTCACCGTGTCCTGGAATAGACTGGGAAGTGAAACAGCACAAGACAAACATTCATATACTTGAAACAAAAATGGTTCGATTCGATCCAGCCTAACATTGGGGGAATTACCTTCTCAGTCAAAGTACAAACCTTTTAATCGGTGAATAACATGTAACAACGGCTGTTGCTGTTTCTCAGAGAGAAAGTTTGGTATAGGCCCCCCTATATGATTAATTTACTACCAAATTAATCTAAGGAAAACTCATTTAGCAATTATTTTATCTCGATTTGCAGCAGATAACTTGGTAATTTGCTTATGCAATGTTCTGTTTAACAGATTATTTACACGTATAAATACCAAATCCAACGATGCTAGAATGTGTTTCTATATTAGGTCCAATCTTCTCCCCTTTGAAAGCAAATGGAGGTGAAAAATAAGAGCATGGCATAACGTATATGTGACCCGGCACAACGACATGAGGAATATCCCACCAAAACACTTTTTGAGTAAACAACGGCTGAACTTAAAGTATCTTAACAATTCGATTACAAATCAATTTTCTTTTTTTGTATTTTCGGAAATTTCAAGTTTTAGAGGTTATTATATTTTGATATCATTTGAAAGCTAATGGTATACTCTTTCACATCATTAGAAAACCTCAAAATCTAAAAAATGGGGTTATTCCTCATTATGCTGTGCCGGGTCACATAATTGGCTGGTCCAATAATTTATGTACGTGACGACGATGGCACTTGGAGCTTGGTATCCAGATACGCTTGTCACTATGATGCCCGACACAGCAGTCTTATGGGTAACGTTGACTTGAATCCACACTCTGCTATTGTTAGACATGACAGGGAACGACACGGATGGCGGGAAACGGCATTGTTATAAACAAACCGTCCGAACAATCTCCAATTACAATCCCAAATCTCGTCCCTTAATCAGATACGTTTGGTCGTTCGCATTGAATTATTGAAATTTAGCAAATTTGGCTTTAAAATATAGAAATAATTAGACATGACTGTACATGGGACAGTTAATACATGACCGGATTTGACTGAACTGGAAAAGTGGATTGAACTGCAGCCGGTGTCCATAATTTACTATACGAGGCCTGGGATATGGATATACACTTGCAGCTTGATGCCGCGATTGAATGCAGTGGGTTCCATGAAATGCTCAAAGTATTGTCCAGTAGCAGAAAAAACGCCAGTCTTCATGTCAAACTGAGAAAAGGGAAATGATTCAATGCCACTCGAAGTCGCTAATATCGTGCTCTCCTTACCCTTGCTCCCCGGCACACCAGGGCCGGCCGTCGTCCTCCATTCCCGGTGAGACCGGCCTGGCTTTCTCTGGTCCAAAATCAAAGACCTCACTGTCTAAGAGGTGGATGTCGTGGTCGGGTATGAAGCCGTCGGATAGCCCCAACGGACGTTGACAGAGTTCTGCAAGAGTTTGGTATAACCGTATATGCAAAGGAGTTATTTCTGATACCCAAATCAGGGTTTGATGCAAACCTTTATCCATCGTGATAATGCATCCATGGTAACTGTTAATGCAGATTTAGGTGAGGCCGGGTTGTTTGGACTAATGAATGACTCTCCCTTTTCACACGTTAAACGTATCAGGCATTCTAACAACTTCCGATTTACCTTGACATCCCAGGATCTCAAAGCGATAGCAAAGACCAACTTGAATGGAAATCGTCAAATAGCGCGCAGCGATGAGGTTTGAAGCCATGAATGTGATGTCATCAGTAAGTGAGTCGTTGTCCTTTTCAAGCTGTAGAGATTTACAACGAGTATCTGTTGGGCTCTTTGAGGCTTCATAACTTTAAAAGGGTAACGACGTTCATTATGTACACGGTTTGTTTTTTGGAGGGATTCTTTTTTGCTTGTCTTCATTCCCAATGCACGCCCTGGTAACTAATATTCTCCGCTCCCTTCTCTTTGATGTTATTGATCCAATTTGGGGATGGTTTGCACGATGGTTTTGGACGTGTTTGACGGGGAGATGTATTTCTAGAGTTGGTGTTGCTGTTCCGAAAATAAATAAATTCCAATGAGGATCCCGACGGTGCTAGCAATTAGGATAGGCCTCAGACACGTCTTTTCTACTAAAGATGTTCTACCTCATTACATATGGGAGAGATAATCCATATCTATATAAGTGAAGATGATTATACTTTTTAGGAACTAAACGTACAAGCACAGCTCTGGTGAGATCGTGACTTCGATTCGAATAGTGCAGGGTAACTGTCTTTAAGTCCACGGAGTCCTCTTCGTTCCCGTGGGACCGACTGACGAGGCGTCCTGGTAGGTGGTGATCAACCTGCAGCACCAGTCCAGAGACGTTCACGATCCGGCCCAGGTCGACGCGGATGAGAGGTGACGCGTCCGTAGACACGCAGCCAGGTTGGTTCGGGCGGGCCTGGGGAACCTCTTTACTCGTGTTGAAGTCGGTGATGCTGATGCCGGGGACGTAGCCCTTCTCAATCCCAATCGAGCTGTTGCATGGCTCTGGGGGGAAGTAAGGTGGAATTCAAGCCGAGAAAATTAGTAAGATGTTTATCATAACACCTGTTAATTCTTAAAATTTAGTGGGCCTGACGTTTCGATCCTAGCAGGACCTTTCTCTCTGCCTTTGAGAAAGGTCCTGCTAGGATCGAAACGTCAGGCCCACTAAATTTTAAGATTTACATTTTGGTAATTTTAGTCAGTAAGCAGTTTGCAACATTTTTGTATAACACCTGTTAATTGTTAAACCATGCTGTTTATTTGGCCATTTTCATTGCTTGCTTTTCTAAACCCTTTCATGACGTGGCCGTACAGTTCAGGCGGAGGTCGGTAAATTGAAATGGATGGCATGACACCAGAACAGATGCGTCTCTGTTGCCTCGACACTACACATACAGGGAGGTGCATGGGGTGTATATGGCTCGCGAGACAATCGTAATTTAAACTTGCGATCACCAAATTCATGTGGATTAAATTGTACGACCCATCTTAACAAACGTAAGGGCATTGGATGATGTACGAAAGCTGCGCGATACGACCATGGGAACGTAATACAGATTTTGTGATTTTATTATCATTATTTCACTTCTAAACAAATAAAAATAGGCCTACATGGATGTATTCTCATGATAAAAAACCTGATTTCTGTGAAATATACTCGAATAAATTACTTAAAGAAAAGTCTCTTTTTTATCCTTTTTTTTTAATCCGGGAGTAAACTATATATAGGCTAAGCCTATCTCATTTTGATCATATTATTTGACGCTCGACTGCATAAAAAGTTTCGTGAAGGGAAGGTGGCATTAGTGAAGAACAGTTATTGCCGATCCAATAGCGTATGCCTCCCGTGGTCGCTTGGCAGATGGCATCTCGCTAGCTTTGTGAGAAATGTCTGCGGAGGCCTGCAGTCAAACACCGTAGAAAACTATGACACGCGGCTTCGGTTTTCAGAAAGTAAATGTGACCCGGCACAGCATAATGAGGAATAACCCCACTTTTGAGATTTTGAGTTTTTCTTATGATGTGAAAGAGTATACCATTTGCTTTCAAATGATATCAAAATATAATATCCTCTAATACTTAAAATTTCCGAAAATCCAAAAAAAAAAAAAAAAAAAAAATTAATCGAATTGTGAAGATACTTCAACTTCGGGCATTGTTTACTCAAAAAGTGTTTTGGTGGGATATTCCTCATGTCGTTGTGCCGGGTCACAAATGGGTTTAAGCACTTGCTTATTTTTTATCTTCTTTCTCTGTTAATGGATTATGAATCATATTATCATCACATAATCATTCACCAAAATACATGTCAACGACTTGGAAAGTTTGAAAACGTGACCACGGGGTGGGAACGCGAGTCTTGGTTTTTGTTGCTCTCGAATGATAACAAAATTAATACAGTTTATAATTATGCAAAAAAAAAAACATCTATCATACATAGTGTGAATCATATTCCCATTTTTTGTAACAGTAAACATTTCAGGGTCCTAGCTGGCCCAGACAGCGTTGCCACGCCCGTTTTTTTAGTTACAGGAAGAACGCAAATCCGTATGGCTAGTGTTTGAGGCTTTTTTAATTAATCATGTCGAAGGTCGTTGGTTTCTCGGGTTGTAAAGTACATCGACGGTGAATGACAGACTCTGACACACAACGGTCGGGTCTGTGAGGTTTGTTGAAACCTATATAGACCGACTTTGGTGCAGTAGCTGCAGAGAACCGTGCAGGCGAAGATCAAGACTGTTTAAAATCGTGGACGATTGCTTTTATACAAAGATAATAGGCACAGGGTTTGTTTGGGTCATTAACTGAAAAGGACTTAGTTTAAGCTTGGCGATGAACCTGTTTTACTGGTTTTATACATTTGAACAATTATTTAAAACCGGCCGTTATTACGTTTCATGCGAGTTAAAAAAAAGTGTTTTGTATTAGAAATTGGCCCTTTTTCAACATAAAGTACACTAAAGACGCAATGGACCGTATTCCATTTTTACTTTGAGGCTGAACGTGTGGCATGTATAGTCGCAACGTCCAGTGTACAGGTCTTCCGTGCGTCCACAATTATCCATAGACTATCTATAGTCCTACGCACATTAAGTGACCCTGTGGGTGTGGGTGACACTTCAATCTCCCCAAAACATATCATACCACTTGGTCATCGTAGTGATGCTGTCCGTTTAAGCCGGTAGAAATCATGGATGTCTTCGGACAATCAACCACGTGCCCTCAACATCCAGACGGGAATGATTAACACCTTGCATGCTTACAAAAGATTTCCCTTTTGTGTTCATTCCCCGACTTCTCTCTTTTTTCCCATTCCCCTTGATGTTTCCCCCTTCCACTAGCTAATCCCTACACTTGATCCCGCAAGTAGGATCAGATCCCGCAAGGAGGATCAGATCCCGATCAAAACCGTGCGTAAACGCCACGCAGGCTCGGATCCTGATCCCGGGATCTGATCCTCCTCTCAGGAAGGATCAGACCCGGTTCATTTGCGAGTGTAAACGCAACGCGGGATCAGATCCGGATCAGATCCCGGAAGCCGACGTACAGTATGCATAGTCGAGTTTCGCGCGTATTGGCTGCCGTTGTGCTCCAGTGCCCATTATCAGTGCACACAACCTTTTTTCCCCTAGGTTGCAGCGCTTCATCGATGCCACGCGGGATCAGGATCAAGTGTAAACGCGGCAGGGATCTGATCCCGCTCGCTGATCGCGACCGCAGGATCTGATCCTCTGTTACAGGATCAAAATGTAAACGCAGCGTTAGTGATCTCACCCTACCAGCTATCCCCTTTGTCTTCTGTCTGTCATCCATGTCCCTGTTACTCTCCCCTTCCTATTAGTTTTGTCCCTGTCATTCTGCCTTTAAAAAAAAATCCTGCGAGGATCGGAACGTCAGGCCCCTCCTAAATGTTGATATTATCTTTTAGGTCATTTTTGTCAGTATACTTATTGAAATGCAGTAAGCAGTTTGAAGTAAGCAGTTTGTAACATTTGTGCCTATTATACTATGGTATATAAGCATTTAATTTCAAAGGATGAGGGGATGGGATCATAGTAGACACCACCCCAGCGATGCCAGGGAATGGGTTTTATCTGTTTAAAGTGATAATAATCATAATTATTACTATCAATGTTACTGGTGAGTGCTGGTAGTGTTATTATAGCTTTTCTGTAGCTGTTAGTTGCCTAATAACCCTCCACTTTGGCGGCATGCTTCACCGCTTCTCTTAAACGAATTAAGGGAAGTACCCCATTGATACTGCAACCGTTGACAATTGCCATCCCGTTGATATGGCAACTGCTGGCGATTCTATAAACATTGCATTGGGAGACAGAGAGGAGTGAGAGAGGGGAGGGAGAGAGATGGAGAGAGAGAGAGAGGAAGAGAAATGGGGAGGCGGAGAGAG
The DNA here is from genome assembly GCA_949987565.1 of Luidia sarsii. Classification (NCBI taxonomy): domain Eukaryota; kingdom Metazoa; phylum Echinodermata; class Asteroidea; order Paxillosida; family Luidiidae; genus Luidia; species Luidia sarsii. The sequence continues at coordinate 37,565,905 of OX465101.1, forward strand.
GTGTATTGATAGGGGAGCAGAGAAAAGGGTGGGGAGAGAGGCAGAAGAGAAGAGAGGCGGCGAGGTGAAAAGAGAGAGAGGGAGAGAGGCAGAGAGAGGCAGAGAGAGGGGCGGAGGGAGAGGCAGAGAGAAATAGAGAGGGGTAGGCTATAAAGGGGAGAAAGAAGTAGAGGGAGAGGCGCAGAGAGAGAGAGAGAGGAAGAGAGAAATAGAGAGGGAGAGAAAAAGAGAGGCAGAGAGAGGGGCAGAGGGAGAGGCAGAGAGAAATAGAGAGGTGTAGGCTATAGAGGGGAGAGATAAGTAGAGGGAGAGGCGCAGAGAGAGGAAGAGAGAAATAGAGACGGAAAAAAAAGAGAGAGGCAGAAGAGAAGAGAGGCGGCGAGGTGAAAAGAGAGAGAGAGGGAGGCAGATAGAGGCAGAGAGAGGCAGAGAGAAATAGAGAGGTGTAGGCTATAGAGGGGATAGACAAGTAGAGGGAGAGGCGCAGAGAGAGAGGAAGAGAGAAATGGAGAGGGAGAGAAAGAGAGAGGCAGAGAGAGGCAGAGAGAAATACAAAGAGAAAAAGAGAGAGGCAGAAGAGAAGAGAGGCGGCGAGGTGAAAAAAGAGAAAGGGAGAGAGAAATAGAAAGGGGTAGGCTATTGACGGGAGAGATAAGTAAAGGGAGAGGCGCCAAGAGACATGAAGAGAGAAATAGAGAGGTGTAGGCTATAGAGGGGAGAGATAAGTAGAGGGGGAGGCGCAGAGAGAGAGGAAGAGAGAAATAGAGAGAGAGAGGCAGAGAGAGGCAGAGAGAGGCAGAGAGAAATAGAAAGGTGTAGGCTATAAAGGGGAGAGATAAGTAGAGGGAGATGCGCAGAGAGAGAGAGGAAGAGAGAAATAGAGAGAGAGAGGCAGAGAGAGGCAGGGAGAAATAGAGAGGTGTAGGCTATAGAGGGGAGAGATAAGTAGAGGGGGAGGCGCAGAGAGAGAGGAAGAGAGAAATAGAGAGAGAGAGGCAGAGAGAGGCAGAGAGAGGCAGAGAGAAATAGAAAGGTGTAGGCTATAAAGGGGAGAGATAAGTAGAGGGAGATGCGCAGAGAGAGAGAGGAAGAGAGAAATAGAGAGAGAGAGAGAGGCAGAGAGAGGCAGGGAGAAATAGAGAGGTGTAGGCTATAGAGGGGAGAGATAAGTAGAGGGAGAGGCGCAGAGAGAGAAAGAGAGAAATAGAGAGGGAGAAAAAAGAGAGAGGCAGAGAAAAAAGAGAGAGGCAGAGAGAAATAGAGAGGTGTAGGCTATAGAGGGGATAAATAAGTAGAGGGAGAGGCGCAGAGAGAGAGGAAGAGAGAAATAGAGAGAGAGAGGCAGAGAAAAAAGAGAGAGAGGCACAGAGAAATAGAGAGGTGTAGGCTAAAGAGGGGATATATAAGTAGAGGGAGAGGCGCAGAGAGAGAAGAAGAGAGAAGTAGAGAGAGAGAGAGGCAGAGAGAGGGGAGAGAGAAATACAAAGAGAAAAGGAGAGAGGCAGAAGAGAAGAGAGGCGGCGAGGTGAAAAGAGAGAGAGGGAGAGAGGCAGAGAGAGGCAGAGAGAAATATAAAGGGGTAGGCTATAGAGGGGATAGATAAGTAGAGGGAGAGGCGCAGAGGAAGAGAGAAATAGAGAGAGAGAAAGAGAGAGGGGAGAGAGAAATAGAGAGGACGTGTAGGCTACAGAGGGGAGATAGGTGGAGGGGAAAAGGCGGAGCGAGGAGAGAAAGAGAAAATTTAGAGGGGGAGAGAGAAAGATATAGAGGTGTAGAGAGGGAGAGAGAGAGGTGGGGAGAGAGAGGCAGAGAGAGGCGGAGAGAGGGAGGGAAGAGTGGGTTGGCTGAGAGAAATTCACGTACATCCTTGAATTGAAAGTGTACCCGTGCGACTGTACAATAAGGTAAGGTTTCGTATGCATCATAGATTATGCGAAGGCATGTAGTCAGCATCAATGAGCATGCGCATGATCGATTTTGTTTTACGCGCCATTACTTTCGATGGCGAGGCCTGATGCGTCGGTCTATTATGTTCGATTTTCGAGAAATAGAGAGAGAGAGAAAGAGAGAGGCAGAGACACTATGAACATCTAAACCTTGAAAATGGGGTGAAAATGTCATTTAGACATGAAAAGAAAATTCACCGTGTTTTCACCCCTATTTCATGGCACACAGTTAGCCAAGTCATTTTCACAGTGTTTTCACCAGTGGTCTCCAAGACCACATTACTGGTGGTAAATGGCTAGAGGCAATTTAGAAGTATCTGGGAGTGACAGGTACAAGGACACCATACAGTATCTCTATGGGGGCTGGCCGTCCCTACTGGTAATTGAATTAGCCATCCCCAAGGCTGGAGCTTGCCACCCTAGATATTCACGTTTTTTCACGGTCTCTTTAGTGACCTGAAGATGTCCTTATCAGATCAGAGAGGCGATTATTTTCATGGTGAATTCACTGTAAAATGCAGCATGAAATCACAGTAACTTTTTAGTTTCACGGCGACATGCCATTTTCACCCCTCTTTCACGGTTTAGATGTTCATAGTGAGAGAGGCAGAGAGAAATAGAAAGGTGTAGGCTATAGAGGGGATAGACAAGTAGAGGGAGAGGCGCAGATAGAGAGAGGAAGAGAGAAATAGAGAGGGAGAGGCAGAGAGAGGCAGAGAGAGGCAGAGAGAAATACAAAGAGAAAAAGAGAGAGGCAGAAGAGAAGAGAGGCGGCGAGGTGAAAAAAAGAGAGGGAGAGAGAAATAGAGAGAGGTAGGCTATAGAGGGGAGAGATAAGTAAAGGGAGAGGCGCCAAGAGACAGGAAGAGAGAAATAGAGAGGGAAAGAGAGAGGCAGAGAGAGGCAGAGAGAAATAGAGAGGTGAAGGCTATAGAGAGGAGAGATAAGTAGAGGGAGAAGCGCAGAGAGAGGGAGAGAGAAATAGAGAGAGAGAAAAAAGAGAGAGGCAGGGAGAGGCAGAGAGAAATAGAGAGGTGTAGTCTATAGAGGGGAGAGATAAGTAGAGGGAGAGGCGCAGAGAGAGAAAAAGAGAGAAAGAGAGAGAGAAAAAGAGAGAGGCAGAAGAGAAGAGAGGCGGCGGGGTGAAAAGAGAGAGAGGCAGAGAGGCAGAGAGAGGCAGAGAGAAAAATAAAGGGGTAGGCTATAGAGGGGATAGATAAGTAGAGGGAGAGGCGCAGAGAGAGAGAGGGAGAGAGAAATAGAGAGGGAGAGAAAGAGAGAGGCAGGGAGAGGCAGAGAGAAATATAGAGAGAAAAAGAGAGAGGCAGAAGAGAAGAGAGGCGACGAGGTGAAAAGAGAGAGAGAGGCAGAGAGGCAGAGAGAGGCAGAGAGAGGCAGAGAGAAATAGAGAGGTGTAGGCTATAGAGGGGAGAGATAAGTAGAGGGAGAGGCGCAGAGAGAGAGGAAGAGAGAAATAGAGACGGAGAAAAAGAGAGGCAGAGAGAGGCAGCGAGAAATAGAGAGGTGTAGGTTATAGATGGGAGAGATAAGTAGAGGGAGAGAGAAAGAGAGAGGCAGAGAGAAAGAGAGAGGCAGAGAGAGGGAAGAGAGAAAGAGAGAGGACGTGTAAGCTACAGAGGGGAGAGAGGTGGAGGGAAAAGGGTGGAGCGAGGAGAGAAAGAGAAAATTTAGAGGGGAGAGAGAAAGATAGAGGTGTAGAGAGGGGAGAGAGAGAGGTGGAGAGGGAGAGAGGTGGGGAGAGAGAGGCGGAGAGAGAAAGAGAGAGGGAGGGTAGAGGGGGTTGGCTGAGAGAAATTCACGTACATCCTTGAATTGAAAGTGTACCCATGTGACTATACAATAAGGTAAGGTTTCGTATGCATCATAGATTATGCAAAGGCCTGTAGTCACCATCAATGAGCATGCGCAAGATCGATTTTGTTTTACGCGCCATTACTTTCGATGGCGAGGCCTGATGCGTCGGTCTATTATTTTCGATTCTCAACTATTGTTGTTATAACGCTCAGGTGCTCAAAGTTTGACCCTACCTGGGCAGTAGAAAGGTGCGGTCATTCCTTCGTCGTCCTCGCCGATAACGATCTCTTCAACTCGGCGGGCAGTCGGCGCTTGCTGGCCGCCTTTCCAGACGTTGACTCCGCCGAGTTGAAAGGAGGAGCATTTGCAGGGGTCCTGGGTGTGAGCGGTCAGGCAGGCTTCGCCATGGTGGCCATCCTCAACCGCACGGTCGTTGCCGATGTAGCACTCCACGCCCAAAGCGGCGGGGAAGTGCCCTGGGTCGTAATGAAAAGGAAGTGGCAAATTTGAGGCAACCCATACAATTCAATGCGGTATTGTCTTCGAAAGCTAAAGCACGCACACTATTATGGTATGTGCCACCATTACCAAAAACCATCGTTGAATCACCGAATAGCTGTAGGCCTAATCCACTCGCTTGTTTTATCAAAACGCACAAAGTGACATCCTTAAGTTGCGTGGATGACTCCAGTTAAGAAGAGAACACATACTTGTTGATTCCAAAACAAGTGTTCAATGTCCTTATTTTGGGCTTCGGAGTTGTCTCACTTGACCAGTCGTTCATGGGGTCCATACATTTGTATTGATAGGGCCTACTATGGACGAGGACTGTTTTTATCAGAAAAAGTGTGGAAACTCTTTCTCTTAAATCTGAAAAGGAGTACATGTTTCCTTTCATTAACTTTTGTTTGACTTGAAGTGTAAAAGCCGCATCCACTTTGTGTGATTCCCGCACTGCATGTCTCTAGGTTTGCAACAATTGGCCATTTGATTGCGTCTGAAAGTAAACTGGGGTGTGATCTCTGGAGATAGACGTCACTCAATTAATGGTCTTATGCCTCTGGCTGGCGCCCCCACCCCGGCAAAGACTGGTCGACTATTTTGGGAAGACCTTCAACTTTAAAGGATGGATAGCTCAGATGGTAAGAGCGCTTGTACGCAACAGCAGAGGGATCAAGTTCACGTTCCGGTCCAGTGAAAGTTTTTGTTTAGCATTTTGTTTTATTTTTCCCCAGAATTTTGTTTATTTTCCCAGTTAGTTTGTCCCTTCTTTGTTCTACCAAAAATAGGTTTATGCGTAAATGTTGCAAACTGTTTACTGACTAAAATAACCAAAATGCAAATGTCCAAAATGTCCGATCCAAGCAGGACATATTTCAAATTTCATGCTAGAATCGGAAAGTCAGGCCTTCGTAAAAAAAATTGAAAATGAAAATATGTCAACTCGTGACAACGGTCGCTAACAGTGAGTCAAGGTTGGCCGGACAAAAAAACAAAAACCAGCACGGCGCTTCCTCCGCATCGTTTTGAATCGCTCGAAAGATCACAGGTCGCCAGCGGCGTTAATGCCTCGCGAACAACGAACAACGAACACCATGCTCACCCATAATAAGGAAAGGGAGGAGAAACCGCATCACGTCCGTTGACCTGAGAGAAACAACAAGCGGAGAGCACTTAAACCCCCTACACAACAGTGGTCGAGGTCAAAGAATAGTATCCATACGTTGTCTGGTCCAACATATGCATGAAATAGCACACCTGTGGAAATTTCAGCTCAATCCGCCAGTCGAGTCTCGAGAAAATCGTGAAAACCGCTTCATTATTTTGTTTCGCGAAAATGCAGCATTCAACGCCGTATTGTTCCGAAAAATAGTTTAGATCTCGCTGAGACGTAAACGATTTCTTTTACTCTTTTCTCCCAAAATACAACATTTTAGGCAGAAATATTTCAGTGCGAGGTTTCTACTGTAACCATCTTCAAACTGTATACGTTTCATGTAAATCTGTGAACATTTCTGTTTTTCGTCCTTACCAATATTATTGTGTAGGGGCTTTAAGCTAACACTAAAATGTGACCCAACACATCATAATGAGGAATAACCCCCACTTTTGAGATTTTAAGATTTTCTAATAATGTGAAAGAGTATACCATTAGCTTTCAAATTATATCAAAATTTCTTCCAATACATTAACTTTCCGAAAAATAAAAAAAAATAAAAAAATTGATTTTTAATCGAATTGAGAAGATACTTTGACTTTAGGCGTTGTTTACTCGAAAAGTGTTTTGGTGGAATATTCTTCATGTCGCTGTGCCGGGTCACAAATATACAACACAAAGTAATGTGAAGAAAATGCTGCAAACTGCATTGATAACATAACTGACCAAAATGCAAATATCACAAATCTAGGAGGGCCTGATATTTCGAACCTAGCAGGACCATTCTGCCATTGAGAAAAGACCTGCCCTAGGATCGAAACGTCAGTCCCTCACAAATGTTATTCTTGTAGGTGTGTTTTTCTTGTTTTGAATGAATCATTAGCATACAGATTAGAAATATTATATTTTAGCTTAATGATCCTATTCCTGTAACCGGCGGTCCTTCCGCTTTGGTATGTGGTAAATAAATAAATATATTGATACAATACAACACAAGTAATATGTGCTAAAATAATTCACATTCAAAAAAATACTCAGTCTGCAAAATGAGTGGTGATATAGGCCTACTAACATTTGCAGCCGTGAAATATTGAGGGGCAGTTAGCAGAAATACCGTCAAAACTGTTGTGAGAAGAGTGGGTGGAGAAATGAATTCGCCATAAAAAAAACCTTTCATTCGTGAACCCGATCAAATTGAAATAATGATTCCCAATATTCCTTGAATGCTCCCCTTTTCTCAAGCACCCCGCTTATATCCCCAACCTCTCTCTCTCCGATCCTCCCTTTCCCCATATCTCTCTCCCTCTCCCTCTCCCTCTCCCTCTCCCTCTCCCTCTCTCTCTCCCTCTCCCTCTCCCTCTCCCTCTCCCTCTCCCTCTCCCTCTCCCTCTCCCTCTCCCTCTCCCTCTCCCTCTCCCTCTCCCTCTCCCTCTCCCTCTCCCTCTCTCTCTTTCTCAAACCGATCAAGATGGCCAGAGCATACTAGTCGAAACGTCGAGTTACCACTCAGGTTCTTTTAAGAACCACACCTCTTCCTATAAGAGACCTTATACATGGTGTCACCGCAAACCTTCCTATATTGAAAAAAATGATTCCCAGTGTTCATTGAATGATTTCCCCTTTTCAATATCTCTCTCCCTCGTCTCCTTCTCCAGCGCTCACTCTCTCCATTTCATTCTCTCCCCTCTCTCTCTTCACCTAATTATTTTCTCTCTCTCTCTCCCCTTCTCTGCCTGTCTCTTCCACTTGATTTACACTTCTTCTTTTTGTCATCTGAAATGCAAACTTTTCTTCTTAATTTTAAGATCCTCTCTCTCTCTCTTTCTCTCTCTCTCTCCCCTTCTCTCTATTTCTCTCTCGCTCTCTCTCTCTCTCTTTCTCTCTCCCTCTTTCTCTATTTCTCTTTCTCTCCCCCCTCTCTTTTCCTCTCTCCCCTATCTCTCTCTCCCTCTCTCTCTCTCTCTCGCCTTTCTCTCTCTCGCCTCTCTCTCTCTCGCCTCTCTTTCTCCCTCTCTCTCTCGCCTCTCTCTCTCGCCCCTCTCTCTCTCTCGCCTCTCTCTCTCGCCCCTCTCTCTCTCTTTCTCTCTCCCTCTCTCTCTCGCGCTCTCTCTCTCTCTCTCTCTCCCCCTTCTCTCTATTTCTCTCTCGCTCTCTCTTTCTCTCTTTCTCTCCCTCTTTCTCTCTTTCTTTCTTTCTCCCTATTTCTCTTTCTCTCTTTCTCTCTCCCCCTCTCTCTCCCTCTTTCTCTCTCTCCCCCCCTCTCTCTCTCTCTATCTAATAAGATGTAGAGATAAACCTGGTTGTGTGAAATAGTTGCTCGCTTGCGCGAGACAAGGTGTAACCTCTATTTCCAAACAGTCCAGCCCCAGCGAATCAACCCCCCCCCCTTTTCGCCCTTTGATATCTACCGATAACTATTCTCCTTTTTTATTTTTTGACTTGCTTAACGTGGTTTTTTTGTGGTGATATAGAAAAATGTTGCAAACTGCTTACTGACTAAAATTACAAAAATGTAAATCTTAAAATTTAGTGGGCCTGACGTTTCGATCCTAGCAGGACCTTTCTCAAAGGCAGAGTGACAAGGACAAAACAGATACATGTACACGAAGGAAGGGGGGAGAGTGAATAGGACACGGATGAGAAACAGAGGACAAAAAGTGAAGCTGGTAGGGAGAGATCAAAGGGAAGGGCAAGGAGTAGGGTAGGGATTAGTGAGAAGAGGGGGAAAGATCAAAGAGAAGGGCAAGGAGTAGGGTAGGGATTAGTGAGAAGAGGGGGAAAGATCAAAGAGAGAAGTGTGAAGGACTGAACACAAAAGAAGGATTATCAGAAAGCTGTATGGTGTTAGTCATTACTCTCCTGGATGTTGAGACCATGTGGTTGAATAGTCCGAAGACGCTTCATCCACATTTTCTCACGGCTAAGACGGACAGCATTACTACGGTGACCAAGTGATTCTATGCCCAGTACACTCATATCTGATATCGAATGATCAGGGAGATTGAAGTGATACCCAACAGGGGTGTCCATTTTACCGGTTTTGATAGTAGACCTATGGCCATAGATCCGTTTTTAAGTGTGTTTTTTTGTTCGTTATCTTATATGCAAATGTTTTTTTACTTAAATTATACGTAATTTAATTTAGACTTAATTTAATTTAGATTGTTATCGTTTTTTGTGCACTGACCTCATTGCCCCTTTGTTTTTGCCTAAGTTGTAAATAAAGGTTTGTTGCAAAATTCAAATTCTCCCCACTCTCTCTCTCGCTCTCTCTCGCTCTCTCTCTCTCTCCCTCTCCCCCCTCTCTCTCTCTCTCTCGCTCTCTCTATCTCTCTCTCTCCTCTCTCTCTCCCCCTCTCTCTCTCTCCATCTATCTCTCTCTCTCGTTCTCTTTTTCTCTCTTTCTCGCTCTCTCTATCTCCCCCCTCTCTCTCTCTCCCTCTCTCTCTCGTTCGCTCTCTCTTTCTCTCTATCTCTCTCTCATCCTCTCTCTCTCCCCCTCTCTCTCTCTCTCTCCATCTCTCTCTCTGTCGTTCTCTCTCTGTTTCTCTCTTTCTCGCTCTCGCTATCTCTCTCCCCCCCTCTCTCTCTCTCCCTCTCTCTCTCTCTCATTCTCTCTCGCTTTCTCTCTATCTCTCCCCTTCTCTCTATCTCTCTCTCTCTCCCCCTCTCTCTCTCTCGTTCTCTCCCTCTCTCTCTCTCGTTCTCCCTCTCTCTCTCTCATTCTCTCTCTCTTTCTCTCTATCCCCTCCCTCTCTCTCTCTCCCCTCTCTCTCTCTCCCCTCTCTCTCTCCCCCTCTCTCTCTCCATCTCTCTCTCTCTTGTTCTCTCTCTCTTTCTCTTTATCTCTCTCTCTCTCCCTCTCTCTCTCGTTCTCTCTCTCTCTTTCTCTCTATCTCCCTCTCTCTCTCCCCTCTCTCTCTCTCCCTCCCTCTCTCTCTCTCTCTCTCTCTCTCTCCCTCTCCCTCCCTCTCTCTCTCTCTCTCTCTCTCTCTCTCTTTCTCTCTATCTCTCTCTCTCTCCCTCTCTCTCTCGTTCTCTCTCTCTTTCTCTCTTTCTCTCTCTCTCTATCTCCCTCTCGTACTCTCTCTCTTTCTCTCTCCCTTTCTCTCTCTATCTCTCCCTCTCTCTCTCTAACACTTCGGTTACTTACCGGATTCTCTCCATGGTGTTTCAGCCTCCCAATAACCACCTCCCGGTAACGGTGCCAACGGAATTTTGTGCAGCGTGCGCAATATTAAATCCTTGATTGCTTCACTATACACATACACACGTACTGTGCGCGGTGTTTGTGGCCCCGTCAGTGGTTGCCTACCAACGACCTTTTTTTTTTAAAGGGCGGTAGACGCCCATCGAATGATGAAAAAACACCAGGAAAGCAACCATACGGCTACTACGGAAGCCCAATCGGGCCAGGTTTTTGTATATAAAATATATTTTCCATTGCGAAATAACGCAAAAGCTTTGCGAAATCACGCAAAAGCTTTGCGAAATAACGCAAAAGCTTTGCGAAATAACGCACGGTTTTTGCGAAATAACGCAATAGATATGCGAAATAACGCAATAGCTTTGCGAAATAACGCAAAAGCTTTGCGAAATAACGCAATAGCTTTGCGAAATAACGCAATCGCTTTGAGAAATAACGCAATAGCTTTGCAAAATAACGCAAAAGCTTTTCGAAATAACGCAAAACATTTGCGAAAGAACGCAACAGTTCTACGGACATAAGGAAGCTATAATCATGACATTGCGTCTACTTGTGGGTTTCTACTTCTCTGTTGGTCTTACTTATGACCACATTTTGTGGTTTTTGGCTGCAAATCATGGGATCATTAAACGACGTTTGGCCTATTATGAATTGTCAAGAAGAAAGAACAAATCGTCGATAGTTGATTTCGCAAAGCTATTGCGTTATTTCGCAAAGCTATTGCGTTATTTCGCAAAGCTATTGCGTTATTTCGCAAAGCTATTGCGTTAATTCGCAAAGCTTTTGCGTTATATCGCAAAGCTATTGCGTTATTTCGCAAAGCTTTTGCGTTATTTCGCAATAGAAAATACTTTTTATTTACAAAAACCTGGCCCGATTGGGCTTCCGTAGGCTACAGAAAAAAAACAAGCATTTTTATTATTCTGCACACATATTTAGGAATAATAGTAATATTATAAAAAGCTGTAGCCCTGGCATTGACATCTCTACAGGGGTCGTGTACAATCGGCCTTCAAAATATGGAGTGTTTGCCGTTGTGACCAATGCGCTTAAAGACACCTCCGCTACCTGATGGCGTATCTCTTATTTCTTGCTTGGAGGACACTGTGAATTCTTATTATCGCGGAGCACAGTATGATTTCACGTTATAATTCTACCTTATAAGAGGATACACACACTATTGCCCTTTTGCACACTACGGGGGGGGGGGAATCCCGGGTAATTCCCGGGGATTTTTTACCCCACCAACACCCCCCCCCCCGCAACCATTCACACTGGACCCATTTGGAAACTCCCGGGGACCCTATTTCCCCGTGGGAATCGTAAAACCCCGGAGTGCTCTCCTTCTACCCTCCCACCGGGCAGGGGTAAACACAAAAACAATTCCCGGGGAAAAGCTTATCCCTGGGGATTTCTTCGGTAGTGTGAATAGACAGACCGAAATCCCCGGGGAATTTTCGAGAAATCCCCAGGGATCATGCATGGTGGTTCGTCGAATAGTGTAACATTTTTTATTCGTCCGAGTCCTACGTCTCGTGTTAGGCGATAGTGTGACAGAAATGTATCCGCAAAATGAATGAAGAACAGACTCCGGGACACAACGATTGTGTCGATGAGGTTTACATTGGTGTGGGAGGTGAGGAGCACGAGAAGAAGGATACCGAAGACGATAGTGGATAGTTGCCGTCATACGTAAGTAATGGCGACAGGGGTGGTTTCGGAAATCACCTAAAAAGGACCTGCGACCTTTGAGAGTATAAATTGACATCGAAATAATCTCACTATAATAATCGAAATAATCTCACTTCCGAAAGAGAACAAGGGTGCATTATGTAAGGTGATCGGTCGATGACTTCAACATTCGCAATCAAGTCAAGTAAACTCCGAATATCATCGACCAAATCTGCCACGATTTGGAAAATGTCAAAAGCGATTTTTGCCAGCCTGTGGGTCCGCTCGATATAGTGGCGCGCAACAGGTGTACAAAAAAACACGCGCCCAGCACGTGTGTTGTGATGGCTGTGTACATGTACAGGGTGAAAAGTGACCGGCCACTATAGAGCACGCAGGATCCTACCGCCGTTTACGACCTTGGCACCCACTCTCACACTGACACGCTCCGGTGAACTTCCTCTTCTCGCCCCAGCGGTCGCGCGTATGGCGGGAGGATCCTGCACGCTCCATGCGTTACATCCCATCAGGCATATAAATACCGATGATTGAGTACACACAGGCAGAGTACACACTACACGAAACGTTGACTTTACTGGCTCTTTTCAGAGCAAAACTTCCACTCAGCCAGCAACGACATCGTGCCTACAGCCAATGGGCCGTGGTACAATGGACCACTCCAACTTCTGCAATGTTTGATAACGGGACCAGACTGTAGTGACGTTTACAATTTCGGTTTGTTTCAGTCCGTTGAGGAAAAACATCGATTACTTTCAAAATAATAAAACGTCTGTTTTTCGCGGATAAAGGGCGTGGCTTCTGATTCTATACTCTCATGTCTACGTGCGACGTCATGATTGTATTTTATTCTTCATTCCGCACTGCAGTCAATTCGTTTCATACCCCGAGTTGTGGATAGCGCGTAGTCCACAGTATAGATGACACCGTGCCGTTGGGTATAGCATATCTCAGGCGTCAGCTATGGAACATAGATTTGTTATTGGGTCACTGGTTACTGTGTACTTGGATTGAAGTGTGGTAATCGTCAAGGGAAATCCTGCTGTCGACCTATCCAAACTGCCGGAAGCGAAATGGATGTACTGTGTCACACTATATGTGACCCGGCACAGCATAATGAGGAATAACCCCCACTATTGAGATTTTGAGATTTTCTAATCATGTGAAAGAGTATACCATTAGCTTTCGAATGATATCAAATTTATTTCCGTGTGAACTTTGTTGTAAATAGTACAAGGGGACTTCGCTCGTTCATTTGGCACCAGACACCAGTGTAACTCCTCGAAAGCGGCCATTCAAAAAGGCAGGAACTTTACATTTTCATGAAAACAGTACACAAACACTCCCCCGAAATCCTCGTTTTTTCAACATTTAGAGACGGATTTCGGAAAAATCCTTTGAAAGTAACATCCTCCAATACATTACCTTTCCAAAATTGCAGAAAAAAAAGAAGATTTTTAATCGAATTGAGAAGATACTTTGACTTCAGGCGTTGTTTACTGGAAAAGTGTTTTGGTGGGATATTCCTCATGTCGCTGTGCCGGGTCACATATGTTTTCTAAATCCTTTGAAAATTACATGAAAGTATAATAATGATGAATTGAGCCGCGAGTAATCCTTAAAGACACTGTGAAAGTCTCGAATCCAGGCAGTAGTGCATCCAGATAAACAGCTCCACAGGGTTCTTACGTTCCCACGACAGTAGGCCTCATTCATCGAGCGAAAGATACCCAAGTTTATCAACCGAAAGCATACCAATTAATGTACGCTTTCAACAGGATAACATTGCCCTATCAAATGATATGACTCATTTCAGTTCATTTGCACTTTCCTCATGGCAAAGTAATTTGTCTATTGCCTTTGAAAAACAAAATGATTCTAGAAATCCGCCCATGGAGGAATTATAGAGGCACATTATGTGTGTATATTGCGACTTCTTTGTGAGTGAAAATGGGTTAGGCATATTTGTAATACGGTCTCGTTTCGTCAGAAACGATGGTAGTTGGTGATTTATGCTGACAGACATAATGCAGATAAGTCGAAAGGGTGATCAAAGTCACGGGATGTGTCGTCGCTGGTGGCGACGTTTCGGTTGCTAACTGCTAACATTCATGATCATCAGACATAATGCACTCATGCGACTTTAAAGCATTATATCAACTTTACCCCGAAGGCGGTCAAAGTGTTGATTAAATAATTCGCATTGGCGGAATGACGGAATGATGCTTCGTGGTTTCCACTGACTTTCTCCTATCGTGTGGGAAATCGTACTATACGGACGGGTTGCTGCTGCTGATAGCGCTACGCTGATACTCCAGATCGGACGTGACGGTGAAAGGTCACTCTTTGCAAGGAATATAAGCCACCAGTTCTCCTCTCCTCAGCACTTTTCCACCGGAGTGACCACTTGGACAGGGTAAGTAATGTTTCAAGCTTTTTACGTATATCACACTTCCTTCCTTCCTAACTTTTGTCGGCCTGTAACACCTATAATACCCAATTGAGCTTGGCATTTTACCACTTTTATTTATTTATTCATACAAAACCCAATCCCGCCGACTACGGTCAAGAATGACAAACAGCGCTGGAGGAAATTCAAAAATCTGACAAACACAAAATACAACAGGCACAGAGCAGGCACAGCAACATGAATAGGACTTTAGAAAAAGATGCCTAGAATCTGAACTGTAATACATGAAACCCTGGACTATGTCTGGCCAATCAAGAAATGATGTACAGCCTCCTTAAAACTCTGAGCCCCCTCCTTTGAGGGCTGCCCAATGATATCGGGGGAAGCCTATTTCAGATGTTGACAGCGACTGGCAAAACACTCCTGTAATAGTCCAGCAGAGTCTGGTCTCCTCTTGTATCAGGAGGAAGAGGGTGCTGTAGAGAAAAAAAATGCACTGCAACAGAAGAACGTAGTGTTTGACAACGGTTGTTGGGAATTACAGGAAGAAGACTTCTCAGAAGTGAATCCAAATGCATTTTATAGATGCAGGCTACGGCACTTATTATACGCCGGTGACAAAGGGGTTGAAGATTATATGCAAGTGCCTCACCTGGTACAACACCAATGATAGCCATGGACTGCTCTTGAATGTGGTCAAAGATGTTAAGATAGGAATCAGGTGCAATCATCATTCACTCATCTGCATGCATTTCACAAACGGGCCGTAGCTTTACACACGGCCATTGGGGATGATTTCTTTCGTTAGGTGAGATAGGATATGACAACGTGTATAGACACCGCAGTCTTTGAAATTGGAAGTGCTTGATACTCTACATAATTGCTATGGTAGGCCCGTCCAAGCCACAACATTGAGTCGTGGGCCACAAAAGTTAGCTATTGATGTACCGCATTTATCTTTACAAGCGGGCCTACTCCCACAGTATATCAGATAGATTAGTCAATCATACAGTTTGCCCCTAGCCTAGGTCTAGACCTAGCCAGGCCTAGACCTAGCCCTAGCCAAAGACCTAGCCCTAGCCTAAGCCATACCTCCAGACAGTCCAGACCTATTCCAAGCCCCAGCCATACATCCAGATATAGTCCAAGACCTAGCCCTAGCTGTACTATAGCCATAGCCATAGTCCTAGATCCGTGAATGGCTGGTTGTGAAGTGTATATGTGTTTGCAGTTGATAAAGTTATTGTTTTGGTGGGGTTTTTTTACGCAGTGGCTATTGTTACGGCAGCCGTAACGCAACTTCCATTTTCTATAGTTACGGCACTGCAACTGCGCAAGCGCGAGGACACATGTCAGATCGAACCACGTAAGTGCTTCTGGCCCGCCGGCCGTTACATGTACACTGACTTTGGAAGCGCGATGTTAGCTGGCGACGCTGCCGTCCGGCCGTCGTGCTTGATCTTGATTTGTTGCATTTGCATGATACATTCATCATTATTTGTTGCCACTGTTCGATTAAAGAAAATTACAACGTTGATTTATAGGTATAACAGTTTTGTAATTTGTATAGTGGTCTTTTAAACCTCCCGAAAATCGAATGACTTCTCGTATTTTCTGCCGCCATAGCACGCACGCGAAGTCAGTACATGACTGTACAGTACAGTGCATCGCTGACGACTTTGTTAGGGACCCGTTTTTTGCCGATCTCACCGTGCGAGAGCTTCTTATATACATGATTGTAAAAGACACATTTTCCCATATATTGCTTCAAGACAAGCAAAATATGTGCCTACAGCCAGAGAATTTGCCATGTTTCTTGTGCCTGTACTGAGCTTGAGGCGGCGCTGCCTGTGCATGAGGGGTTTAATACCCCATGCAACAAAATCTGACATGTCCTCGCGCTTGCGCAGTTGCAGTGATGTAACTATAGAAAATGGAAGTTGCGTTACGGCTGCCGTAACAATAGCCACTGCGGGTTTTTTTTACGAAGAACTGTGTATATTTGATGCTGTCTTCGCATTAGCCGAAGTTATTTGTCGAATGTTACTTCAATTGACTCGTTAGGCTGCTCATCCACCCGTAACTTGGGCCAAGAACCCTTGGGCCAAGAACCCTCGGGCCATGAACCCTTGGGCCAAGAACCCTTGGGCCAAGAACCCTTGGGCCAAGAACCCTTGGGCCAAGAACCCTTGGGCCAAGAACCCTCGGGCCAAGAACCCTTGGGCCAAGAACCCTTGAGTCAAGAACCCTTGGGCCAAGAACCCTTGGGCCAAGAACCCTTGAGTCAAGAACCCTTGGCCCAAGAACCCTTGGGCCAAGAACCCTTGGCCCAAGAACCCTTGGGCCAAGAACCCTTGAGTCAAGAACCCTTGGGCCAAGAACCCTTGGGCCAAGAACCCTTGGGCCAAGAACCCTTGGGCCAAGAACCCTTGAGTCAAGAACCCTTGGGCCAAGAACCCTTGGGCCAAGAACTCTTGGGCCGAGAACCCTTGGGCCAAGAACCCTTGAGTCAAGAATCCTTGGGCCAAGAACCCTTGGCCCAAGAACCCTTGGGCCGAGAACCCTTGGGCAAAGAACCCTTGGCCCCTGTATATATGACTCGCTTTCTGTGTATTACATAGGACGACAGGTGCGACGTTGAAACCCTCATCCGACCATGAAGCTCGTCCTGCTGTGTGTCTGCGTGGCCCTGGCCAAGACCGAACTCGCTCCCATCTATGCCAGCCGGGAGCGTTCGGTGCCCGATAGTTGGATCGTTACCGTCGAGGCAAGTCAACGCAGTTCAAGAATCAGTTCACTTCGAGGGGTCTCTTCAACAGACATTTTCATCACTTGAATCCATGCCACAGAACCGTTTTGCCGTGTCCATCAAAATCGAACTCTTTTTTTCATGCGGGTTCTGCGTTTGTGTTTGATTCTGAGCGTCGCAGTCCAGCATTTGTGCAGACGCAGGCCGTTTTCGAAATGAAGGCCCATTTCCGGTGTCCTGCCAAAAAGTGTTCCTGCCAAATACTGTCCGCTCATTAGCATACTGATCGCTGATTGGTTAGCGTTAGGACTAGGATTAGGGTCGTAAGGGTTAGGGTTTGGATTAGAATCAGGTTTGGGATTAGGATTAGGGTTAGGATTAGGGTTGTTTGGGTTAGGGTTAGCGTTACGGTTACAGTTAGGGTCCAACGGTACCAAAGTGCCCAACGTTGCGTGTGTTAGGCCAGCAACCATACACAATGCGTGTGTAGTGCGCAACCATACCCCAACCACGGTGGTTGAATGTCATTTGTATTGGACCAATCAGCGATCAGTATGCTAATGAGTGGACACTATTTGGCAGGGGACACTATTTGGCATGACACCGGGCTCGGGCTTTGTCTTCGTCTGACAAAACCTGAAAATCCAGGTTGTGGTTTGTAGCCGAATTTGAAGGTTTCTTGGCTTGATACGCATTGAATTTCGTAAATCTTTTTTTTTCTATTGAAGGCAATGCAAACCTTGCCGTTTGCTAAGATGCGTACTTATGGTGACTCTGTGTGTCTATCGCTTGCCAGGACTTCAGCTTGGTGGACAAGGTTGCCGATAAGATACAGGCCCTGATCGTCAAGAACCGCCAGCCTCTGAGTAAAGTCTCCAAGCTCCGTAAATTGCTGCCAGTGATTACCACTAAGATCCCACCACACCTGATCAATGACGTAAATATCACCTACCCATTCAGTCTGTATCGATCGTTGATCTCTGAAAACGCGTCACATGCTGCAAATTTAAAGATTATCTTTCCACTCCCGTGCAGATGTCCATTCACGCTATCCCGTCATTTTTTTTTCTTGGTCTGGTTTCCACTTTGTGTCTATGATAATTCTACACCCTGTGTATAGTACACTGTACAACGTTTCAGCGGGACCTTTTTAGAAAGAAAAATATGCGGTGATGATAACAGATACAGAGAACCTACATGAGTAACTTCATTGGAATCGGGTCGAGTATACAACACTTCTTACTTGAGCCTGAAATATTATAAGAACTCGTATTACGATGATCGCCGCAAGCTATATAGGGATGAGAAATGGAGCGTTGGAATGTGATAGGCCTATGTAATTCCCTCTGGGTAATTGAATGCAGGTGCGGTCAATAGAGGGCGTTAAGCATTTGGAGCAGGATGCCCTGATTTCACTTGCCGGGAGTCAGCAAAATCCCCCATGGGGTTTGGATCGTATCGACAGCCGGACTGGATTGGATGGGGTCTATAACTTCAATAGCAACAGTAAGTCACATCGGAACGTTTCCCACCGGACCTATTTTTGTGTCAATCCACCGCGACTTTCCTGTCGGAATGACAAAGTTAAGTCCATTGGGAACGCTCCGACCTCCACCATTATCTGCCGTATATTATCTCCAAGGATCATACTCCGCTTTCCGTGATTGATCATTTAGATGCAAACGACCAATTGTTGCGTGTAACGCAGTGGCTGTTGTTACGGCACTCGTCCGTGTGGTTCCCTGACTTCGCAGTATTTGTCAGGATGTTTAGCTCTTGGAACCAGACTATCAGCTAATAGACTGGTTCAACCGGCCTGCAATGCTGACGAAATACAATCAAGTCAGGGAACCACACGGACGACTGCCGTAACAACAGCCACTGCGTTGTTGTAAACCTGGCTATACGGCTGCTCGGGTGGTCGCTTCTGACTGGCGCCAACAACAAAGACTAGTTGACTAATATAATTACTAGTAGGCCTATCTGGGAAGGTCACCATGGTTTCGTCGTTTTTTTTCTGTTTCTGTTTCAGAGGCTGTGATTTCCAGTATCGGTTTGTGTTCCTTGTGAAAAAAGAGCTCTTTGTTCCGTTGGAAACACATTTCCTCTTTTCTCTAGAGCGGCTTTTTTTTCTAGCTTTAAAATTGGTCACCATGGTTTCGTCGTTTTGTTTCTGTTTCTGTTTCGGAGGCTGTGATTTCCAGTATCGTTTTGTGTTCCTTGTGAAAAAAGAGCTCTTTGTTCCGTTGGAAACACATTTCCTCTTTTCTCTAGAGCGGCTTTTTTTCTAGCTCTAAAATTTCATGGAATGTCGGATGCTAGATACTTTTACTAACTTCCTGATGAGTTACTCATTTCTCAACTTGTCAATGTCCGGAAACGTGCCACATTCAAAATGGTGTATCCTTCCTTTAAGGTGAATGTACATCCGTATTAAATGTTTAGCGGTTTCCGTTGTCGCGAGGCAGACCAATAGCAAATAATTTGCATACAGGCTTTATAATTGATCGTGGGGAAAAGAAAAGACAATTATTGTTCAATCTTTCCTTTTTTCAGATCAGGGCGCGGGAATGAACGTGTACATGGTGGACACGGGAATCAACATCCAACATTCGTGCTTTGGCGGACGAGCTCACATTCTGTACGGGGATGCCGACGACCAAGGCCACGGTACCCACTGCAGCGGCACCGCTGTGGGCGACGTCTACGGGATAGCCCGCCAAGCCAACATTTACAGCGTCAAAGTCTGCGTCGTTAACGTCGGCTGCCCCATTTCCACGACACTTGAGGGTATATGCCCTGTTGCTTCTTTAAAAAAATGTGAAGGGCCCCGAGCTTTCGATCCTAATACGACCTCTCTCAATGGCAGAAGGACCAGATTTCACCAGACCTGATCGTAAACTGACCATATATTGCAAGACGATATATGCCCTGTTGCTTCTTAAAAAATGTGAAGGGCCCCGACCTTTCGATCCTAATACGACCTCTCTCAAAGGCAGAAGGACCAGACTTCACCAGACCCTGATCGTAAACTGACCACAGATTGCAAGACGATGAGCGAAGCACAGAAACTATACGGTGTGTCACAACTTATACGATGGGTGTGATCTATCATAAGTTGAGTTACGATGCATCGTATAGGCTTTTTGAAATCCAGCCCAGGTTAGAAATAGTGTACTCTACAAAAAAAGTAGCAAACTACTAAAGACCGAAATACAAATCTTAAAAAGGTAGAGAGCCTGACGAAGGCCTGTACCGGTAACGGTTCTAGCAGGACTGTTGAGAAGGACCAACACAGAAAGGAGGAAGAAGAAACAATAGGACACTTATGACAGAAGAGGAAATCTGGTGGACAGACTGGGATAAGCTCAAGGGAAAGGATAGGGAGAGGATTAGTAGAGGGGGTCAAAGGGGAAAGATTGAAGAGAGTGGTCGTGAGTGAACAAAACAAGAGATGTTGGTCCTTTCCCTCCAATGATAATATCGCATGGAAGATTTTAAGCTGAAAAAGACCTCATTATGTTGATAAGCCCCCCTGTTTCCAACAATCTAAACCCAAGGGGATGTGTTGAGGCTTGAGACCGTACCCTTGGTATACCGTCTTCCGTCTGACCTCTTCCAGTAGTCCGTTCTTACTTCGCAAAGCGCATCAACACTGAGATTGGCCATATCCTCTTGGCTCTGCTAAATGAACCCACCCGGAGATGCGTCGATCGACTGTCAATAATAATATGACAAGCTTCCTCTACCGAGCTGAGACATTGACGGCATGTCGTTTTGTTCGATGACTGCCGTCCGTCACATCCTGAACCAAATCAGTCCGTCGAACAATCATTATCCACCTGGAAAATTGCAACCATTCAATACCGTGGTCATTAACACTCGAGTTGCGTCAACTTTTCCTTTGTTTTTTTTTTGCACGCTCATGTCATCGATACCCTGGGCAGCATAGCACATGCGTGACTATAGAGAGTGTCTTTGTGGTTTGTTTCGGAAAGAATCTCCCAATAGACTGAGACGCCATTTATTTGCCCGAGGGCTTATGGTATACGCAGTGGCTGTTGTTACGGCAGTCGTCCGTGTGGTTCCCTGACTTCACGGTATTTGTCAGGATGTTTAGCTCTTGGAACCAGACTATCAGCTAATAGACTGGTTCAACCAGCCTGCGATGCTGACGAAATACAATCAAGTCAGGGAACCACACAGACGACTGCCGTAACAACAGCCACTGCGTATAAAATACTCGTTCATCGTTCTCTCATCTCTCCGTAGGCGTGGAAGCAATACTCAACCATGGACAGAGCCGGTCGGTCGTTTCCATGTCACTCTCGGGCGCCTACGGCTATCTGCCTTCGTTCACCCAAATGGCCGAGAAACTCTTCAATGCCGGCCACCTCCTGTCCCATGCCGCTGGTAACTTTAACGACAACGCATGCAACTACTCCCCTCAGATGAGCTGGCAATATGTAAGCATTTCACAGTACAGTGTATAATAACCGTGGGTTATATGCAACTAACGAATGATAGTTGGAGACAACGTTGTACTTGGGGTGATGTGGTTTATTCAGCTGGATACGATGTCTGTCTGCTTCTCCATTCAGCAGGGTTTATATACATTTTATGATCATTCCAAACATGCAAATATCACAGGAGTTTCCTGCCTTATTAGGAATTGCTTAACAGTCACTTACATATTCATATACAATCATAGGATGTGTTTGGTCCACTATTGGTCTTGGGCAGGGCTAGGCAAATGAGTAAATAAGGTGGCTGTCCGTGAACTGGCTCAGTGTGGTAAAGTTCCGGTCCAGCCCAGTGTCCGAATTCCTCGGACAAGTCTCACTTCTAGGAAAGGGGTCTTGCCCCTTCAAGGCCAACTCAGCACAGTTACACATACAGCTACATGTACACAAGCATGGTGTTTTAGCATGGTGATAATATGATAGAGAGTCCGGTGTATTGATCAATGAGCTTTCAGCCCCTCCCCCTAAAAAACAACAACACCTGATCAAGACAAAGATGAGGGGATTTATCGTGGATTGTGAAAATAGTCAGAAATGCGTATCGACGAGTCACGCACTTACTTAATTCCACGTGATGTCTGCAAGATGTGTAGAATGCTTCAATACTTACCAAAACTGACCAGTGGCTATTGGTGATTTGCCCTTAGGGACTATAGCATGAGATTTGAAGCTTTTCATGGTGAGAATAGCAGGAGTAATAGGTTTGCGGTGACACCATGTACAATTCTCCTGAAGACGAACAGTGTATATAACTGTTTGAAACGTTGAGTTCCTCCGGTTCTTTTCAGAACCGCACATACTCGCAAGAGAGAATCCAGTTAGAAGGTGTCACCGCAAACCTATTACTCCGACTATTATATGGTTTTCCCTCTGTCTTTGTCAAGATCGCCGTTGTGGGGGCTACAGACGTTAATGACGCTCGTCCATCCTACTCCAACTACGGGGCGTGCGTTCCTATCTTCGCGCCGGGCAGTGACGTTTTGAGCGCCGACTACAGTTCGACATCTGGCTCCATTTACTACACCGGCACCTCCATGGCCTGCCCGCATGTCACGGGTAAGATCGTACATGGGATCGATGCCTGACCATTTCCCATCTCCGGTCTGTCTCCCGTTCTTTCATCTGTTTGCTGCCGCTTTGATTATTCCCTTTGACCAGGCGCTGCAGCGGTTCTCTTCGGCAGAGACGAGACGGCCACCCCGGCCTCCGTCATGCAAGACCTCATTGATACATCCACCAAAAATGTCATCTCCAACACCAACGGCTCGCACAACCGGCTATTGTACCTGGATCCCGTGAGTATTATGCGAATGCAGTATATTCACTGGTCCCGTGTATACCACGTATTTTGTCTGTGGATTGCACGCCTGGTTGACTCCAAGTTGAGCTCGACCTCGGCCTCATTGAATACGGTACGCCTCCTTCTCCAGTCGACCCACAGCATGGCTATTAACAGTCATTCGTGAATATAGGCTCGAGTTCTTCTCGCACTTTTCGGCCTGTAGTTACAATCCAGAAGGCATCTTCCGGTACACAGGTATGTGTCTTTGCTCGGATTGAGTGGCACCAGTTGGTAAACGAAGGCCCTGCCCTTGCGTAATTTACGCAACATTTTGCTGCATTTTGCAAAATATAGCCGAGAAGAGTCATACAGGCGCAAGACTTACGCAACATTGGTACGTTGCGTAACTTACGCAAGTTTTCTTGAAATCGTGTCGAACTTTTATTCACCAAAAGCACCGAACGTTTCGGACTCAAAATCAGATTAGTTGTTTGGACACAATGTTGTATTTCCCAGCTACCTCTTGCAAGCTATTCTTTAATTCCTACTTCTGTATTTTTTTTTCAGAATTAAGAAGTTGCGTCGTGGATCATCGGGGGACGACTTGAGTTTCGGATAAGCAACGCACGGCGAAGCGACGTTCGGAATACCGAGCACAATATTATGATATACTTAATCATGTTTTAGAGTGAAGAATACAAAAATTAACCACACTTAACTGCTGTACACAAATGATGAAACGGAAACAGGATTTCATTTGGAATGTTATCTTTCCGCAATATATTGTGAAAAAACAATATTATATTTCCCAATCGGTTATATTCCTCTTAAAGGACCACAAATAATTTTGCCATTTATTACGTAATTTGATCTTCTATAACATAAGAGCCATGGACAGACGTTATATGGCCTATTGGAATACGGAACTGATTCTGGTACTTTACGAATAAAACGAAGTTGCAGAGGACTCAATACTCTCTTCGAATTCCTTGCTTCATTCGGGCGGGAAGGGAGAAGGAGGCGGGGATGGGGCGGGTAGAGCTTCCTGAGACTGCTGTGGATTTCACGCCAAATTTGAGCCAGATTTGACCGTTTCCTCGGGCTGGTAATTCTCGATGAGTGAGCTGGTTTGTATGCAATGCGCATGAGCACTTATCAGCTCGTCGCGGACTTCATCACTACCTGCCCGCTTTTGCCACCCGTGTCGAACTATATATACGTGCATACGTATGAAGCTCAATCCCCGAATGGAATCCCACACGTTTCAATGGGCGATTTTTGTTGGCCACGGCGGAGCTAACTGTTTCCCTGCAAAATGAACGAAACGCTGTAAGACTGTCGCCTACCCCTACCCCCTACCCCCTATCCCTACCCCAACCCCCTACCCCCTACCCCCTACCCCTTATCCCTACCCTATCCTACCCCCTACCCCCTACCCCCTACCCCTACCCCTACCCCTACCCCTACCCCCTACCCCCTACCCCCTATCCCTACCCTACACCTACCCCTACCCCCTACCCCCTATCCCTACCCCTACCCTACCCCTACCCCCTACCCCCTACCCCCTACCCCTACCCCTACCCTAAAATATTGAGCTTCATACGTCGGTCTGCATATATATCTCCCCGTCTAATGATGACAGACGGGGGATGTTTTCAGCCCGCCATATTTGGGTGTTTCGCTTCGGCTCAAGTTCCGGCAGTCTGTGGCACTCGCTATTCCGGGGAGCTGAGATTCGTCGCAGAGATTCTCTCTCGCAAAGGAGCTCTATTATAAACAGAAAGGTTGAATAGAATTACCAAACCGGATATTATTGTGGTAGGTCGTTATCCTCCACCTAGTGTTCCGGTCCATTTTGCTAGCGGCATGGACTTAAAGGTCAACTGAAGTGCCAAAAAACTAGAAAATCCTGATTTGGCATTAAATATTTTCATTGGTACATTATAATCCCAGATCAAACATATTAATTTTTTTTGTGTTTCAGGCTTATTAGAATTTTGTTTTATTAATTAAAATTATTGCTCGTAGTTATTGAGGGCGCTGTTCTTCAGGACACGGGATGAACGTAGATATCTTTTTCTCTCCCCGCAAAGGCCGTATGCACTTAGATAGTCGGAGAGGTTTCCTGACGCGTTCAGTAGGAAATGCACGGGGTTTTTTTTTATCGCGGCACCAGTCTTTTTCTCTGCGACAAAAAAGTGACAAATTTGTTGGCAGAGACTTCTTTCGACAAGCTTTTTCTTTGGAATCTGATGAATTCTCAGTCGATAACAAGGATAGAGATTCTCAAAATAGTTTTCCTATGGCCACAGTCGGGAACACGTTGCCAAACCATTCACGTATGAGCCCGGATGGTCTCCGTGAAAACAAGCTTCGAAATGGACACTGCACTGCACGATTTGACGGGTCGGATTATTTCGGTCGTGTCAGCGTGATTTTTGACGTCCAAATGCGGCTCATTCTAGGATCGTCAGGGAATAAATACAGGTTTTTTCCACTGCTGCAATGTTCAACAGCGGGCTGGCGTGTCAACGGGTTTGTCGATATTTTCTCCCGAAATCGGTTCTCTTGAAAAACAATAGTTCCCCGAAAAGGGTAATGGACCGCGTCTTCATCCGCTGACGTCACCAAGGACGGACTCCGTGCACGGGGGCGTGGCTGCTCCCCCTTCCAAAATGAAATGATTTTATTACACTCTTTCCCATAGTTTAAAATTAGAAAAAAAATGCATGTATGTATTTTACTGACACCATAGTATTATTTGAAATAATAAAAACGAATTCCCAAATGCATTGCAGTTGACCTTTTAATGGGGCTCGGTGTTTTAGCACCCTTTCCGTTCTTCTTGCTCAAAAAGCTGTGTGAAATCGGTGCCATGGCTGGGAAAGGTACAACTGCAGGGGTGACAATTAATATATTTTGGGGAAGTCATGTCGAGGTCACTACAGGCACGGGTAATATCCTTCTGGGTCAGTGCGTGTCGATATTGTGCCTTTGTCCGTCATTCTGCTATGTCTGTGTCTAACCAGGAGTCCCCACCGATAGGCTTTAGGGTTTTTGTGAGATTATTTATTCCCCTAATTTTTGTGTGGCTACTAATTTTAATTTAAAGGGGCACTACTACTCATACTAGTTTGTCCTTCCACGGAGACAGTCCCTGTGTAGGAGCAAACACTACCAATTCAGGGCCTGCTCCGTGTCAGGGCAAACCAAGTAAGGAGATGTCTGGGCAGTAGGGAGTGCTGCAAAACTGGTCTGGCTGCATCGGCGTCTTGGTCCAGAGTGAGCAAGGATATGCATGTGTGCTCCTTGGGCTTTTTACTTGTGGTTAAGACTCTTTGTTATAATGGGGGGTTTTTGGATAATAGCTGTGGAACTGCAGGGTCTTGGCTTTTGTTATTTAAACCACCCTGGGTAGGTGGAGTGAGGTGCTTGCCAGCACCTGGATAATGAATTCCCTACAAGGCCATAGAAGGAGTCGATACCACTTCATTCGTCACTGCTCTCTGGTGAAAGATGACCTCAGAAGGGCTCCTGCATGTGGTCGATTTCACCAAACTCATCGTAACTTACGATTAGCGATGCGCAGAAACTATATTGCCTATCAAGTCTTTAAGGTATTGCAGAACAAAGCGCCAGCATATTTAGCAGACTACGTAGTCGAGACACTTTGACACTTTATGTCCCTCGGTCTTATAATAAACTAAACGACAGGGCATTTGCCCTTGCTGGACCAAGCTTGTGGAATTCTTTGCCAAACCAGCCGAAGAGAATCACACGCGAAAATGAATTTAAAAGTGCTATAAAGACACACATCTTTAATAAATGTTACAATTAATTAATATTATATTAAATTATTTTGATCTTATTTTAATATTTTAAAATTCCTAGTAAATGTTATTTTGTTGATTATAAATTGTGTAATTGTTCAAGTTGATTAATGTTATTAATGTTTTTATATCCATTATATTTTTAAACGTTTGTTATATATCGTTGTAAAGCGCTTTTAATATATTTTATAGAAATAGCGCTATAGAAGTGAAATGAATGTTAAATGTTAAATGTTATCACAACTTATACGAAAGGGCTGCCCATCGAAAGTTGAGTTACGATGCATCGTATAAGGCTTTGTGAAATCCAGCCCCGGTGTTCTGCCAAAAAGTGTCCCTGCAAAATACTGTCCGCTCGTTAGCATACTGATCGCTGATTGGTTAGGGATAGCGTTAGGGATAGAGTTAGGGTTAGGGTTAGGATTAGGGTTGTTTGTGTTAGGGTTAGCGTTACGGTTACGGTTAGGGTCAAACGGGACCAAAGAGCCCAACGTTGCGTGTGTTAGGCCAGCAACCATACACAATGCGTCATATGTGTGTAGTGCGCAACCATACCCCTAACCACGGTGGTTGAATATCATACGTATTGGACCAATCAGCGATCAGTATGCTAATGAGTGGACACTTTTTGGCAGGGACACTATTTGGCATGACACTATTTGGCAGGGACACTATTTGGCATGACACTTTTTGGCAGGGACACTATTTGGCATGACACTATTTGGCATGACACTATTTGGCAGGGACACTATTTGGCATGACACTTTTTGGCAGGGACACTATTTGGCATGACACTATTTGGCAGGGACACTATTTGGCATGACACTATTTGGCAGGGACACTATTTGGCATGACACTTTTTGGCAGGGACACTATTTGGCATGACACTTTTTGGCAGGGACACTATTTGGCATGACACTATTTGGCATGACACTATTTGGCAGGGACACTATTTGGCAGGGACACTATTTGGCAGGGACACTATTTGGCATGACACTATTTGGCATGACACTATTTGGCAGGGACACTATTTGGCAGGGACACTTTTTGGCAGGGACACTATTTGGCATGACACTATTTGGCAGGGACACTATTTGGCATGACACTATTTGGCAGGGACACTATTTGGCAGGGACACTATTTGGCAGGGACACTATTTGGCATGACACTATTTGGCAGGGACACTATTTGGCAGGGACACTATTTGGCATGACACTATTTGGCATGACACCGGGTCTCCCACACTCCGGCCCCGTTTACGTGCCCTCTGTTTTACCGGTCGGTTGGCAACCTTGCCACAGTCTTACCGCAAAAGCGGAAGTTCGCACTGTTATTGTCCTTGCTATTAAAAACTGTCATCGGTCGGAAACGAGCACGGCGACCCAGACACTGAGCGCGCGCGGTCCATAGCCGAGGCTGTGTAACCCCAGTGAGCTTCAATTGGAACAAAATACTAGAACACCGTAAATTGTTTTGTCTTCAAAGCGTATAATATTAGTTCGGGGCTCGATCACCTATTCAAGAACCTTGTCATAAAAGTGATGGGTATTTTCGCATCTCATGCTGGTGCAGAACAGGGGTAGAAATGATCAAAGGAGACTATCATAACTATTTTTGCCCGCATTCTTCTTTGTACATTTTCATTACTGCTCTGTGCCAAATGAGATGAAAAAAAATGGCCACTGTAAGTCACGTGATGGCTGTGGTCTTGCAATCGGTCTATTAGCGCTTACGAGGCCAACGTTTTGCCATTGTAATCTTAAACTATACATGGTGCGCATTTTACCCCATGTACCAGTAAAGGTCAAATATATGCGACGATTAACACCAGTTCTTGGGGGTGAAATCACATGTTTTTACTTTCCGTTTAATTCGGTCTTTAAGCAACAATTTTAGAGCACAACAAGTGATCGAAAGGGTCTGAGGTTTCAATCCTAGCTGGACCTCTTATAGGCAAAATGACAAAGATGACAGAATAGAAGTTAGGGCAATAAACGGATTGACGTGGAAGAATTACAGGCTGCATGCACTCATCAGACACAGGACCTTCTAATAATGGCGAAGATTTCAGTACTTTTTAAGTACCTAATCGTTTCTGGGCGAGTCTAGATTCACTACTCCGTGTACGTAAAAGATTGGGGTGCTTGTGTCGCCACGGGGCAATTGTTGCGCGCTCAATTGTACTGGTGACGCGAAATAGGTCACAGTTCGAGAGCGGTGTTAAGGAAAAACACAGACGCATCAGGCTCAACTCACCGGCCGAGCGTAATCCACGTAGGCCCTATAGCCTTAGTCATATCATTATCTGGGCTCGCAAGATCACCACACAAGCGACGCCCCCCCCCCCCCCGTGAACACGTTCAGGAATGAGTATTGACGTCATCATGACCTGCAGTCGAGGATTCCGCCCCCGTCAGCCCCGTTCGACGGCAATGGCTACGACTTGGAATGACGCTTCACTCTATGGGATCCGCTGTATAATAGGCGCTTATCTGAAGTGGCTTCCCGTGGACCAGCGCATAATACCATGCACCCCCTTTGCCTTATGTGACTCAGTTGAACCCCTGTGATTGAACAGAAGGTGACCGGACTTCCTGTTTCCTGAAGTCGAAGCACAACAAAATCTGTCGGTGGTCCGTCCGAAGTGCTATCCTGCCTGTGGCACACATGTTCCAAGGAGGCACACACAAGTCGGACGTACTGTAGTACATGTGCACACGCTTTCGTATAGGCCTACTGGCAATAACGTCGAAGTTGAAAGGGCCAACCACCACTTCCCTACGCGTGCACATGCCCGGTAAGTGAAAATCACACTGTGTGGCTACATGTACTATACATGTAGTTGTTTACGGAAAGCGGATGCTTGGTAGCCAATTTCTTTGCTGGTTTCATTAGGAAGAAAAATCCAATCCACAGTTAGTTCTCGAATGACAAAATATTCATTGTGCACGACATTCCCCCATGTACACGTACATGGCCCGTGGGTTAATCATAGAGCGAGGAAACAGATGTGTTAATTAACCACGATATCTAACTCCAACTTCAAATCAGCCAATGTTTCTGCATAATATTATGTCATATGAGTCATCCTGACAAATAGTTCGTGAATAAAAGAAAAACTGATTAATATTCCTACTTTGTACACTATAAAACCATTGATAAAAGCCAGCAAAAGAGAGTTGCACTTCTGCTTGTTTCCCTAAAGAAGAATCCCAATTTTCTCTCTTGGATTATTCATGGATTATTCGATAGTGACTCTTTCGTTTCTACATTATCTATGTACTTTGTATCCTTCGATCGCTCTTGTCTTTCAATCTGACGATATATGTTACTGGGGAAGCACGTCCTAACGTTTGGTTTCAGCATGTACTATAGTGAAGGCCATTTCATATAGTACAATATCAGATGGCTTTTTCATGTGGTTATCTGGAGCAAAGGGAAATTTCCTATCTCTATGCCTGGATAGACGCCAAGCAAAAGCAAAGCTATGCCTCAAAGGGTCTGTGCAATAAACATGTTATCACTTAAATCCATGCTACAATTTTGCAATGTTGCTAGCAATCAAACTGTTTTTCACACTCGTTCTGGGGGTGTATTTGCATGTTTTAAGTTGTGTATGCTTATTAGAACTTCAATATTCATGAGAAAATTTGTGATGTCATCAGAGGATCATGCAACAGTTTTTACTGCAGACATATGCCTAAACCTGTTGATTTACTGCCGAAATGTGTGCTTCATAATCATTTAGTGAAGGAGTCTTTCATCAAACCTTATCCAGAGGAATTAATTTATACATTTTTTTTAACTGTGGGTTCTCGACTAGAGTCTCTATATATAATACAGAGAGTACCCGCAACAGTCACGGTATGCTCACTGACTTGTCACCAACGGTGATCTGCTTGAGTGAAATAATCATTGTTTAAGTCAAACATGATCTGCAACATTTAAGTTGCATTGCGATCCCCACGCCGTACCGAACAATGTAAACAAAATGACGTCCAGGTCTCAAGTTGTCGATCTCTGTATAGGGCCGGGAGATATATAGCAGGACCGACATATGACGCTTAACATCTGCACCGTCGTTGAGCCATGCTGGTACCCCGTAAATTGTGTGGGGACTATACAAGGACGTGTTATGTATACCAGCTGAGGTTAGGCTTAGGGCGCTACGGTTAGGGTTATGGTTACAGTTACAGTTAGAGTTCGGGTTGGGTTAGCGTTACTGATAGAGTTAGGATTAGGATTAGGATTAGGGTTAGGTTCAGGATTAGGGTTGTTAGGGTTAGGATTAGGATAAGGGTTAGGGTTGTTTCGTGCTTGTGCCTGTAACTACCTGAGAAATGAATGAATGAATGAATGAATGAATGAATGAATGAATGAATGAATGGGGAGGCCTCAGCAAAACCTGGCTTCGCGCATGCGCACTTATAACTTAGCCACGGTGGTGGCCATATAAACAACATTTACCTGCTATACTACGTAACGCAGGCATATACATTTTTTCAAGCGCGGATTTGCACTAATGCAGCGAAAAACCGTGTAACCAAAAAAAGTACCCGCGCAGCAATTTTTTCCTTCACTGGTTTTCCGAGTTGTATCGTGCGTACAAGTGAGCGATACGCTGCATACCAGCGAACGAGTAGATACACAAGGGTGCCCTTTGACCTCTCACTGCGAAGCCATCTCAACACGGGACGTTGGTTTCCAACGCACGTGCATAGTGCATAGTGCATAGCGAAAAGTCTGTTAAACAAATCACCAAGGGCTGAGGTGGTGGACGACTGTCGCCAACTTAACGGAGGATCCTTGTTTTGTTTTCCTGTAGTGAGAATTGAGAAACAGGCTTTAGCCGTGTGAGAATTCTGGTAGCAAGCTGATCACCGAGGTTAGTACAATCAATGGTACAATGAAAGTTGAAAGCGTTATAGCGATACCTACTGTATATGGAATCAGAGGCGGGACGCCTGTTCATTGTCATGAGACTCATTTTGTCAGGAATCAATTCTTTCTCAAGAATCATGCTGTTGATTTCGCGCCAAGCGGTCTTTCATATTATTCATGGAAGTAATTTTCCTTGGCAAGGCGAATAACAGATGGAAGCGGCGGTTCCAGTGGCTTTTACGAAGCTGTTTGTTGTCCTAAGATGTATTTAATAAGTAAAAAGCGTCGAATACAGTCTGGTCTTTCTTTTGTGCGAAGTAATAATGGCCTGAGCGACATTTTACTCTCTCTTACTCTCTCTTCCCCCTCCTCTCTCTCTCTCTCTCTGTCTATGTCTGTCTCTCTCTCTCCCTCTCTCTCTCTCTCTCTGTCTCTCTCTCTCCCTCTCTCTCTGTCTCTCTCTGTCTCTGTGTGTGTGTCTCTCTCTATCTCTCTCCCTCTTCCACTCTCTCTTTCTCTCTCTCTCCCTTCCCCTCTCTCTCTCTCTCTATCTCTTTCTTCCTCTTCCACTCTCTCTTTCTCTCTCTCTCACTCTCTCTCTCTCTCTCTCTCCCCTCTCTCTCCCTCTCTCTCTCTCCCCTCTCTCTCCCTCTCTCTCTCTCCCTTCTCCCCCTCTCTCTCTCTCTCTCTCTCTCTCTCTCTCTCTCTCTCTCTCTCCCTCTCTCTCTCTCCCTTCTCTCCCTTCTCTCCCTCTCTCTCTCTCTCTCTCCCTCTCTCTCTCTCTCTCTCTCTCTCTCTCTCTCTCTCTCTCTCTCTCTCTCTCTCTCTCTCTCTCTCTCTATCTCTCTCTCTCTCTCTCTCCCCCCTCTCTTTATCTATTTCGATTTCCCCTCTCGTTTTCTGTCTCTCCTACTCCTTCTCCCTATCTCTCTTTAGGAATTGTCGTCTGAGGCCAGGAACACGACAGTGGATCGGCATGCTTCGTCCCCTCTTGCAGTTGGTGTGCGTGGCCTTGTGTCTCTGCCACTCACGCACAGAGAGAACCGTTAACCCGCCCTATCCGCTAAGTTTTCGCATCGACCGTGAGTGACTGACATTAAGACAGTGAGGTTTCCGCGCGAACGGATACGCGTACGTTTAGCTATCCGCACCAGTTATAGACCCGTCTTCGATGACGTCACGGTTTTGTTTATCGGCCATCTTGGATTACACACATGAGCACGTCACCGCCGTTACTAAGTCAGCTGTGCATACAAACAACTCCACATGCACGGCGGCAACTTTTGAACTCGTCGTAGTTGTACTACAACTACTACTTCTGCTACTTTTTACTAGTATTAATTACTAGTTATGTCATGGAGGAATCTCTTTTTATTCCTCCGTGGTTGTACCATTTGATTGGAGGTACTTGTTTTGTTGAAAGATGATTAACTTTTGCTCTGTCCTTGGTTGTGGAAGCAGGGGGGGGGGTCGTGGTAAGAAATCTGTTTTATCGTTTACCCGCTGTACTGACAAGAGAAGGTGACGCAGCTCGTATACCCTTTCTCTAAAAAGATGGACGAAATGGTTGTCACGGGTTAATTGTGTACGGATCTATTCCAGCAATAAAGCCGAGAATGTCGAGAGAACTGTAATAAGCCGACCGTGCAGCATTCGATTCGCCATGATGACTAACGTAACGTTAAACGAACACAAACGTGCGAGCGAAAGCGTATGTGTGTACTCCAAGATGGCGGATCTCGCTGTTTCTAGTAGCAACGTGACGTCAGTAAGAAGGGTCTATAGTGGCCATTCCACCGTTTCTCAATCCCGGCCTATTGGTGGCGCTGTTCGAAATCCCAACGCTGTGTAAAATAAGTATAGATTGAAGTCTATTCCCGACACCATGCACCCACGTTAAGATACCCTGCAAAAAAAATCACAAAAATTGGCCCGTTCATATCCAGCGATCAATAATGTCTGGATAACACCATAACGTACGGACAAAAAGTGAAGACGATTTACTAGAAATTCGAATTTTCCTAGAAGCGTTTCTTCCTTGCGTGCAGTGAGTGATATATCCGTCTCGTCCACACGTTTAGCGGATAGTCAGCAGTGTGTGACGTCATTCTAACGTCATGCTAACCGTACCCGTTCGCTTGCGAAACCTCTCTAATCAGAACTTACACAAAACAAAGTTTCCCAATAGCATCATATTGCCAGCTGAAGATTCTGTTGGAAATGCCAATTATTGAGAACTCGGACCACAACGCATGAATATGATATAACCATGTACATGTGCCTGGTTTTCACCGAACCTTGTCTTTTAAATAGTGACCTTATGCAAAAACTATGTCGAAACCAGTGGTGGAAGCCATGATATTATTTACCCTCGAAGTGTAAATGTAAGCAAACTCGTCAGGTTTGTTCAATACTGCCACGGCAAACATAGTGAAACTGTAAAAACAGAACACGATCTCACTTTCACTGCCTTGCATGTCGAGTTTTAACGACTTTGATAGTGCAGAATGGCTCGATCAATAGGTCAGTCGTGACTATGAATAGAACCGTACAAACATGTATGTAACGACAACAATTAAGAGGCTCCTTGATGCACAAAACATTCCCACGGAGCCCAAATTTTACGACGATAGGTGGACCGATACCTAACGCTATTCACAAGGTTCTTGATTTCATACACCACATCCTTTGTCTTGCTATCACGAATGCCGTGCTGTCTTTCTCACAGAGGTCGCTGGCTCTGCGTGGAGCAACGGGCCGGTGAAATCGTCAAATGGTACGCCGGGCAATTTCTACACCACCCTGGTGATACACGACAACCTGCTTTACATCGGGGGCAAGTCAGAACTGTTTACAGCACGTCTCGATGACCTTACAACGGTAACTCAATATCAATCATGGATTCATTTATCCCTGTTGGTGAGATGCCTAACAGCAAATATGTCTGAAGCATATCCCCATGCTGCATCCTTGCTCTCATTCACTTCGGCTCTTTTTTTTAAATGATAGTCTACTCATTCATCTGCACTGCCCGGTCCGTCTCGCGCTCAACGCTACACCTTCTTTAGGGGGTGCGTTCGCTCAGCTTTCACGAGGCTATTACCAGGGTAAGCTGCGGTTGACCCTGACGTCATCACCCTTGGCTCTGCCGGCCCAGCAGGAAAGCAGAAGGACCCGGTGTCACGATCTCAAGTGGGTGGCCGTGCTAAAATGGGTGGGTGACGTCACCACCCATCTGAGCACCTAGCGACAACCTGCTGAAATAGGCGAAATGGGCGGCGTGCTAAGATGGGTGGGTGAACTGGGCGCGTGCGGGCGCCCTTTACGCTAACCTGATTACCCATATATGTGACCCACCCATTTGATTATGCAACCCATTTTAGACTGTCACACCGGGTCTACCCAGCCAACCATTTTGCACCTATCTTTTTGGATAAACGCAAAGCGTTAGACAAAATAATGGGCATCGAATGCAAAGCTGAACCATCATGTACTGGATGGGTTTCAAATCTGTGCTTTCTTTGAAAAGTGGCGGCCAAATGGGCTGCCTACCACTATGCCTAGCTCAGTTATGATCAAATTCTCAACATCTTGGGCCTTGGCTATTACTGATATGTCTGCGACAGATAGAATTGCTTCCCGTGTTCTCAGAATTCGTGTTAACAATAGCTGACCACATATGGGCCTCAATAACGAAAGATTGAACACTTATTGTGACACTAAGAGTGGGAGTAAGTAACCACAATGAGAAATGATTCTAATCATTTTGTATTCACATCGGACCTTGCTCAAATTTAGGTTTGTATGGATAATTATGTCATTCCATCCATGCAGATTAACAACGTTTCGATTCCACCAACAAAAAGGCCCACATTCTTAAGAAATGGAGTCTGCAAGTCAGTAAGTATCCTCACTTTTATACTATCATTTCCCAGTCGCTTGAAAATAATCTAAGCTCGTAGTGTTCGTCATGCTAGTATTATCAGATTATAGGTTTGCTGCCTGCTTTATCATGGACATTAATAAAAAGATTATTCCTATTGCAAAAGAAAGCGCTTCGGATTATAAATAAAACAGAATTTCTTGCTCATACTGACCCCCTTTTTCTGCACCATAAAACCCTCAAAGTACACGACCTATACTCCTTCCAACTTGGAACATTCATGCATCAAGTGACTAGGAGGAAACTACCAAGTTGTATTTTATCAATATTTGACAAAAATGATCACGTTCACCGTCACTCGACTCGTCAGGCTTCCCATTATCATCTGCCTCCAGCACGTACTTCTTTGAGCAAAAGAACCCTTCATTACAGCGGCCCTATACTATGGAATGCTTTCGAATTATCATTGAAAAATAAAAAGTCGATAATTCTCTTTAAGAAGGAGCTAAAGGATGCTCTTCTAAATACGTACAAAATGTCCAATTGCATCTGAATGTTAATTACTGAAAATTGTCTTTGATATCGTTTGCATCGATTGTATCACATTTTTGATACTCAATTTCTCTCTTATTGAAAACACGCTTAATGTACCTGATAAGTAAATCTATATGCTGTTTATTACAACTTTTTATTGAATTGTTTGGTTCAAAGTAAATTACTGCTTATTCTCTGGTACAAATAATTGGTTCCTATCTTCAGAGACTTAATTAATATAATATTATCATGTGATGATTATTTCATTTTCATGTCATTTTTCAACTCAAACGTCAAGCTTTTCTGCTTGTTGCTTTACCGTTTATGTTATTATATTAACTTAATCTATCTCTCCAGGGAGCCTGTACCAGACAAGCCTTGCTTCTTACGGGCTCCCCGAATATCAATATCTTGGCTTTGATAGACTAATTTTTTTTTTGATCATGTCATGTAACTTTTTGAAACTGCTTTGATTATTTGATATTCG
Organism: Luidia sarsii; assembly: GCA_949987565.1. Classification (NCBI taxonomy): domain Eukaryota; kingdom Metazoa; phylum Echinodermata; class Asteroidea; order Paxillosida; family Luidiidae; genus Luidia; species Luidia sarsii. The sequence goes on from OX465101.1 coordinate 37,601,798, forward strand.
AATAAAGTCAATTCAAGTCATTCAAGTCAAATAATAAGGCCTAAATATAAATGCATAACCAAAGAATTAGGCCCGGAGGAACTGAGAGACACACGGACATGTGATTGCCTCTTGCACACAACTACCTCCGCTGGGTTTAAGTGAGTGCAAATGTATACACTGCTAAAGGTCCAATTCCAAAATAAAACAGGTTTAACCAGGCTTTGATTGTCTGGTCAACATAATGATCAGGTCTCAAAACAACCCAATGACTGCGACCAGCAGCAGGCTACCTTTGTCAAACTTAAACACCATAAGTTCTGATGTACATGTCACTTGCATGTGTTTACAGAGACTAGCACACCTCAAATAAGGCGAGTGCATGTCTTGACACAATTTTTTCTGCGGCCCACCCCACCCCCTCAGGCTACAAAGGGCGCCCAAGCAGGGAAATGCCAAGGTCCCACAGGCCGTGCCCCATGTGCTCAGGGGAACAAAACCGCCAAACAAACATTAGGATAGGTGATATACAAAAATGTTGCAAACTGCTTACTGACTAAAATTACCAAAATGTAAATCTTAAAATTTAGTGGGCCTGACGTTTCGATCCTAGCAGGACCTTTCTCAAAGGCAGAGTGACAAGGACAAAACAGATACATGTACACGAAGGAAGGGGGAGAGAGTGAATAGGACACGGATGAGAAACAAAGGACAAAGAGTGAAGCTGGTAGGGAGAGATCAAAGGGAAGGGCAAGGAGTGGGGTAGGGATTAGTGAGAAGAGGGGGAAAGATCAAAGAGAAGGGCAAGGAGTGGGGTAGGGATTAGTGACAATAGGGGGAAAGATCAAAGAGAGAAGTGTGAAGGACTGAACACAAAAGAAGGATTATCAGAAAAATGCATGGTGTTAGTCATTACCCTCAGGATAATTACATTACATTAGGATAATTAGGTTTGCGGAGACACCATGTCAATTCTCTTTTGTAAGTAACTGTCGTTCTGAAAAGAACCAGAGGAACTCGTCGTTTTGAACAGTATACTCTGCTCGTCTTCAGGAGACTGCTGGATTTCAACTGGGAGTGGGACTAATGTAGTGATGCTGCACAGCATCTCAAGCATCCCTTGTTCCCGTCTTTACAGTTCCCGCCTTTACCCTTCACTGAGCTAATCCCCTCACCAGGATCCCTCTCCACATTACATAAGCACCTAAATATATAACCAAAGAATTGTCTCTTCCTTTCCAGTGCGATGGTAATTATATACGCATCATCCAACCGCTAAATGATAGCGTGATTTTGGAGTGCGGTACTAATGCCAATAATCCTTACTGCAGACAGAGATCGTCGTCTGATGTAAGTGTAGCCATTTGCTTAGTTAACAGGAGCATTATATCTTATTGGTAACAAATGATTTTGTGTCTCTTCGTACAGATAATCATAATCAATGAGTCCATTACTGGCGTTTCAAAAGTGGTGGTCTTTATGGCTCGATTCTTATCCTCCATCACTGAATACTGGATGAGAATTTACCCTTGTAAGCGACTTGTAAGCAGTTTATATTCTCGGTGCTTTGTCGACAAAGCGAAGGGATATGAGATCGGAAAGCTGAACTTGCGAAGGAGTTTACAGCGGTTTCATATCGTCAAATGTGAGGGAACACGGCTTGTAATATGTTTATTGTCAATATGTGACCCGGCACAATGACATGAGGAATATCCTACCAAAACACTTTTTGAGTAAACAACGCCTGAAGTTAAAGTATCTTCACAATTCGATTACAATTCTTCTTCTTTTTTGTATTTTCGGAAATTTTAAGTATTATAGGATATTATATTTTGATATCAAAAGCTAATGGTATACTCTTTCACATCATTAGAAAATCTCAAAATCTCAAAAGTGGGGTTATTCCTCATTATGCTGTGCCGGGTGACATATGTCAGCTGATGACCATGAAATGAACGATGTTCCCATAAAATGATTTCGTTTTTGATACGTGTTAACCATGGTTATATCATCAGCAATTACTTTTGATTTTGATTTTTTGTTTTCAGCTTGCACCGTTGGAATCTCATGTCGAAACGAATGTCGCCCCATCTGTTCACAATCAGAATTCAAGCTGGTTGTTACTGAATTCATCAGGTACTAGGAAAAGTCTCTTCACTCTAAAAACGAACTGCACCTCATGCACTTCTGCAATGGCAGAGATTTGTCCCAGAATCATGAACACTTGAGGCACCTACTGTACTTCATGCACTTGAAATACTGTAGCTCAAGCACATATGGCACAGTAATCACTTGAGCAAAAGTCGGATGAGGTACATGAAGTGCTTCATGTACAAGAACATCTCTCTATTTACTGTACCTCAAGCACATGGACTGAAAGTGAGCATCACCTCGTGCGCATGTATCATGCACCGTGTGCCTCAACATACTTCATCCACGTGCATGATGTGAGCACCGTTTTGACAGTGTTGTCACAGCATTAGTAACGAGAATTTTACTGTCTGTGAAAACATATATCCATACATGTTCTTTAAAGGCCCTATACAACATTGGTGAAAGTCAAAAGATTGCCGCAGTTTGTGTTTTAAACCATCAAACGTTCCGAAACAGAAATGCTGCGAAGGTTCTAGCTCAGGTAATCTGAGAAAGTAGAAAAAGGCAAAAAATCGTCACGGTTTTCGCACCGTTCCGTTGGGTAAGAAATAGTTTATCACATGAGTAATAAAGTATTTGTCGATGCTTGAGTGAAGATTTCTCGAGAAAAATATATAACAGACCGTAAGATGAGGATTATATCGTGACCAACTACAAACTGTGTAAATTAGAAAGAAATCTGTGGATATCGATGTTCTCCAATCTTCCCAATGTTGTATTGGGACTTTAAAGCTGCTTTTATTTGCATGCACTGGGTTGCTTATTGTGGTTTTATTTTTTCACAATATTTCCTCTTTCTATCCCATTACTTAGATTCAACCTATGAGATATTTTCCGGAACATACTTGGTGAATTCTCTGGGCTACTTGAAAAAGGCAGCCATCACGAAGGCCATTTTGGTTACTGAAGCACGTAGAACGGATATTAATATTCAGCTGAAAACCAAATTGAACCCCCACCAGGTTATGAACGGTGAGCATTTCTTTCGTCCCTCCCTTCCCTCCCCACACATCCCATCAACCTATCCTATCCCATCAAATCCCATCCTATTTCGTCCCTTCCGAATCCACCCTGTCATGTCGTGTCCCGTCTCTTCCCGGACTGTCCTGTCGTGTCCCGTCTCGTTCCGGACTATCCTGTCGTGTCCAGTCTCGTCCCGGACTGTCCTGTCGTATCCCGTCTCTTCCCGGACTGTCCTGTCGTATCCCGTCTCTTCCCGGACTGTCCTGTCGTATCCCGTCTCTTCCCGGACTGTCCTGTCGTGTCCAGTCTCGTCCCGGACTGTCCTGTCGTGTCCAGTCTCTTCCCGGACTGTCCTGTCGTATCCCGTCTCTTCCCGGACTGTCCTGTCGTGTCCCGTCTCGTCCCGGACTGTCCTGTCGTGTCCCGTCTCGTCCCGGACTACCCTGCTGTATCCCGTCTCGTCCCGGACTGTCCTGTCGTGTCCAGTCTCGTCCCGGACTGTCCTGTGGAGTCCCGTCTCGTCCCGGACTGTCCTGTCGTGTCCCGTCTCGTCCCGGACTGTCCTGTCGAGTCCCGTCTCGTCCCGGACTGTCCTGTCGTGTCCCGTCTCGTCCCGGACTACCCTGCTGTATCCCGTCTCGTCCCGGACTGTCCTGTCGTGTCCAGTCTCGTCCCGGACTGTCCTGTCGAGTCCCGTCTCGTCCCGGACTGTCCTGTCGTGTCCCGTCTCGTCCCGGACTGTCCTGTCGAGTCCCGTCTCGTCCCGGACTAGTGTCTTTTCAAGCCTCGCCTCGTCTCCATTATGCACCAAGTGGTCAGGTTTCCCGCACATAAGTTTTTGCGAGGTTCGCATGGTGGAAGTACGAAAGTGGAAGGTTTGCGGTGACACCATTTATAACATGGTTCACACTGTCGTAAATATTGAGGTACAGGCTCTTTACAGAGCCGCACACCGTGTCAAAGAAGTTGGTGTCACCTCAAACCTTCCACTCAGCATTATTCGTGTTAATTGCACTCGGTTTTCCACTCAGGCCTACGTGGATTTTTTTTTAATGAACTAGCCCAAATCATACAAACCATGAGTCTACTTCGTTCACTTTTTTCTCTTCGCTCCCTTCCTTTGTCCCATACCAGAGCCACAGTTCGCTGGGAAACCAATCCGATACAATGGTCGGATCTTCTTCTTTTACCGCGAGTTTGCCACGGAGTACATCAACGCAGGGAGAGTCATTGTTTCGCGCGTCGCAACGATTTGCGAGGTATATAGACCGGTCTTACTGACGTCACGTTGCTACTAGAAACAGCGAGATCCGCCATCTTGGAGTACACACATACGCTTTCGCTCGCACGTTTGTGTTCGTTTAACGTTACGTTAGTCATCATGGCGAATTCGAATGCTGCACGGTCGGCTTATTACAGTTCTCTCGACATTCTCGGCTTTATTGCTGGAATAGATCCATACACAATTAACCCGCGACAACCATTTCGTCCATCTTTTTAGCGAAAGTGTACGAGTTGCGTCACCTTCTCTTGTCAGTACAGCGGGTAAACGATGAAAATATTTCTTATCACGATCCCCCTGCTTCCACAGCCAAGGACAGCGCAAAAGCTAATCATCTTTCAACAAACAAGTACCGTACCTCCAATCCATGGTACAACCACGGAGGAAGAAAAAAGAGATTCCTCCATGGCACAACTATAGTAATTAATACTAGTAAAAAGCAGTATTTGTAGTACAACTACGACGAGTTCAAAACTTGCCGCCGTGCATGTGGAGTTGTTTGTAAGCACAGCTGGCTTAGTAACGGCGGTGACGTGCTCATGTGTGTAATCCAAGATGGCCGATAAACAAACCGTGACGTCATCGAAGACGGGTCTATAGGAACCGTGATGGAATGTTCTGACAGCCACGTTAAAAAAAAAGCCAACCAATCAAATCCAGAAACTGCATTCATTTTCCTCGTTCGGTTAACTCCTTTCATTCCGGGATTTGCAGAACGACCAGGGAGGAAAGGCCTTTTTCAAATACAGGAAGGATCAGCTTGTGACCTTTGCCAAGGCTCGCCTGAATTGCTCCATCCCGGGACGTTATCCGTATCACTACAATGAAATCCGTAAGTCCACTCCAAAACGCCACTGTTGAAAGAGGGGAACGATGGCCGTTTTCGAAAATGAAGCCTTAAAGGCCGTTCACGAAATGAAGGCTTAGTCTCGGGCTCAGGCTTCGTCTCCGTCTGACAAAACCTGAAAATCCATGCTGTGGTTTGTTTCCGAATTTGAAGGTTTGTTGGCTTGATAGGTACACCGATGGTATTCAAGAAACCGGAGCCAAACGCTTGTTTTTAGATGCCTGTGATATTATAACGAGTAAGATAAATATGACCGAAGCCTAAGCCCGAGCCTAAGCCTTCATTTCGAAAACGGCCTTAGGCTCGGGCTTAGGCTTGGGTCATATATTGATTTCACTCGTTATGATATCACAAGCATCTATAAAAAAGCGTTTGGCCTTAGTATCTTGGGGAATACCCTATACCTATCGAGCCATGCAACAAACCTTCAAATTCGGAAACAAACCACAACCTGGATGTTCAGGGTTTTTTCAGACGGAGACGAATCCTGAGCCAGAGCCTCAGCCTCCATTTCTATACGGTCTATATGCAGTCTGCACTCGAATGTGAGGCCGCTTCCATCTCCTCATACAGAGAGTACCGTCAATTTGGACTCCATTTTGGTTTCCATTGTTCGGTCATGTTCGGTACGTCGTCGTGGGGTTCGCGGCATGACAACCGAGTCGTCACCGACATGCGAGCTGCTTTAATGTCAAACATGATCTGCAACATTTCAGTTGTTTATTGCGAACCCCCACGCCGCACCGAACAATGGAAACAGCAATGGCAAAACAGAACAAAAGCCAGTCGGTGCTCTCTGTATGCAGGGACTCTTCTATCTCCCTTCGCGTTAATCCTTTGCCCGTGTTACCTTACAGGCGCCGATCCGGCTAATAACCTGTGGGCGTGAGCGTGCAAATGTAATTCTAATAGTCACATACTATTTCATCACCTAAATGTCGGTGATCAATGACGCTACTGGTATTTTGAAGGTTCGGGTATAGAGTATCGGTTAATATGCGTATCGAGAATCGAGAATCGTCGCCCGGAGGAAGCTATTGAATATAAATCAATGTACATGTACAGGGCTTGACATTTTGATCCTAGCAGGACCTTTCCCGAAAGCGGTTCGTTCAGTCGGTAAGCAGTTTTCAACAGTGCAGCATTTTCATATAACTATTACCAAAACAGCTGTTGGATAGTGAACATTCCATTCTCGAGTAAGTGTGATACAACCTAAAATGTTACCATCTTCATCATGTAGTCTACTCGTAACTGGAAGTCAATCAAATAAATGAAAATCTGATTTGGAACGTTGACAAATAAATTCTGACTGGACCGGGACTTGAACCTCGTACCTCCTGTTTCACTAAGGAGCGCTGTAAATTATAGACCAGAGGTCTCGAGTTCAAGTCTCGGAGCAGTCCATTTTTGTCTTTGCTATTTAAAAACAAACGGCCGTGCTGGAAGGTAAGCTTGAATGTTTTGTATTGTTTATCTCGATATCCAGAGGACGTTTATCAGTCTACTGTTGATGAGCGAGTGGTATTCGCAGTTTTCAGTACTGGGCCGTGAGTATGTTGTTGATTAGTTCAAACTCTCCACTCAATATAGGAAGTTTTGCAGTGACACCATGTATCAGGTCTCTTAAAGGAAGAGGTTTGGTTCTGAAAAGAACCTGAGTGGTAACTCGACGTTTCGACCAGTATGCTCTGACCGTCATCAGGAGAATGTGACGGCCAGAGCATACTGGTCGAAACGTTGAGTTACCACTCAGGTTCTTTTCAGAACCAAACCTCTTCCTTTAAGAGACCTGATACATGGTGTCACCGGAAACCTTCCTATATTGATTCACCCACCATGCAAAGCCTTAAGTCTTATTTAAACTCTCCACTGTCTATCGTGTAGTTAAAGCAACTCCCAACAAGGCACGTGAACTGTTGATATCGTTGATGTTTCTCCTTTTCCTATAAATTAAACAATATTCATAATAGCTTCATTTCAAAGTGTGTTTTTATGAATAAGCTGCGATGTAAAGACTTTTCTTTCTCAAATGTGAATGTTCTTGTCCATACACATCATCATTAGGCCTTAGAGGGGGACTTTAGGATGAGTAATTTTGTTTCAAAGCCAGACCATGCGCTTCAGTACCCAAATGATTTACCGATGAGTATAGCTTCTGCTAGTCACATAATATATTGAGAGTGTTCGAAATTCAATATATGAAGTCATACTGAAAGGACGCATAGCACCAAAGGAATTCCAATACATGCCAAACCTATGTAATATCTATATTTGTCGCGTTCCTCGACGTGCCCTCAGGGGAAATCGCGCAACATTTCTTGTCATGCTGAGGGTACATGACACCGCTTTGGACGAAGGTGAAAACACTGTTACGCCTATATAGACAGCGCTAGGCTAATAACAGTTAAACTGCTCGGCATAGATCGCGTGATGTAAGCAAGCGACTTTGATATTTCACTCCAAGCCTATAAACCCCCTTTTCACTGTCAGCGAGTACAAAACCTTGCAAACCAAGCAACATGATAGTGTTCATAATGCAGTGATAACAGAAATATAAGCAGACTGTCTGCGTGATTATTGCCATTTCTGCAAAGAGAGAGAGAGAGAGAGAGAGAGAGAGAGAGCCAGGCAGTCCACTCCGTTGGTGTGATTATCCTGGTCTCATCGTCTCCTATTCCAGCAACGGCATTGCCAGCTCGGCGGTTTGTGCATACCGTCTGGATGCCATCGAGGAGCTGTTTCGTGAGAGTCCGTTCAGGTCCAAGAAACTCAACGGAGAGCTATGGACGCGACTGAATTTGGAGAACACCATCAAGAAAAGACCTATCACGGTATCTTTATCTCCTTGATCTAAGTTTATTCATGAAAACCCACCTCTTTTTTTTTTTAAAGTACCCCCCTCATAGTATCATCGAACTGATATTCAGCGATGGTGGTATACTGTTCCTGCAACATCAATCCAATGTATTTCTGTCATTCTTTCCAAAGACAATGAACAATACTAACAAATTAGAGTGGCATAGATATGAAGGCATGGTGTTAGCAGGCTGGGCTTAATTAGAGCGTGCCTATTGACTGATACACGACAACGCAGAAAATTCAAATACTGCAGAGAGGACACACACACACAGAAACCAAGACGATTGGGCAACATAAAAACAAACAACTGAAACGTAACAGTAAACAAATAAACAGATACACAGCACTACACGAGTGACTATAATCAAGGGGATTAACTCAAGAAAAAATTTAGACATTTCTAAGAATTCAATATTTGTTTAGAAAGGGACGAGTTGGAAACGTGCAGACAGTACAGATGACATGAGACTATAACTAAATAATCATATTATGTCTTATAATTATGTTTCAATTGCCTGACAATGGTCAAAGATGAGGTCCAAAAATTAGTGTTTGTTTCAAATCGATTTGCGTTCTTCAAATCAGTTTTAAATGAAACAATGCTCCAACTTCAACTGTTATTATTGCAGAGCATTTGCATACGCCAGTACAGCATGTGGAAGGTTTGCGGTGACACCATGTAACACATTTCTTTTGCGAAGTAGTGTGTGGCTCTGAAAAGAGCCGGTAACTCAACGTTTCGTGCAGTGTGTACTCTGCCCGTCGTCAGAAATGTGTTACATGGTGTCACCGCAAATATTCCACTTGGTATTTCCACCATGCAAACCTTGAAGTCATAAATCTGATGGGATATGTTGTGCCAGATCTTGCATTTTCTGTCCACAGCAATATTGAGCTGAACCTCTGGAATCTAGTCTACGTGGTATAGACAGGACAAATTACCTCTATAGGACCTATATTGTAAAACGCGACCGTATAAATGTACCACATATACATGTTATAATATTTATCATACTTTTTAAATTCATATCATCGATATCTTGTGCCGATACAGTGTCCGGTAACAACGAACTACAATGAAACAGAATATCAGACGATTTTTAAAGACTTGCAACTATTGGATGAGTCGACCATACATAGACTCCACTACGACAGGGGTCAGCCTGACTGGAATTCTAGCCCCCCAGATAGACACCCTCTTCTTGTTACCCACGGAGAGCGTTTCACGCGAATTGTAGTCGACGAGAGAGTCCATAAATCCACAGATGTCATGTTCCTCGGGACAGGTATGATATAGTGGAAGGTTTGCGGTGACACCAATAGAAATTATCTTTTACGAGCCGGTAACTCAAAATAACTGTCCCACGTACGTCAGTATTCTGCCTGACCACGGGCAGAGTATACATTTCCCTGTAGATCTTTTCAGAGCCACACTCAGTCTCCAAAGAGATTTGTCACTGCAAACCTTCCACTTGATACACCGTGAAAACCTTGAAATCTTATCCAGGTATGATAAAGCTTTCCTTCCATGTTTAAGCACGACCATTGCCGTTTGGATTGTGTTGATGTCGACAAATTAGTTTGACTGTACAACATTGCATGTGTTCTGAGCTAGCTTGCACTTTGAGTTTTTGAATATTCAGAATGAAATGAAAAATTGTTAAAGAATACTTGACTTCACCGAGTCTCGAACCGGAGACCTCTTGCTTAGCACACCAGCGCTCTTACCACCTGAACTATCATATACCTTGCCAAAGTGTAAACTATCTTTGCCGGGGTGGGGGCACCATTTAGAAGAATTCCACTATTAACTCCCCCCCCCCCCCCCATTTTCATTCAAATACAAACAATACAACTTGTTGTACACCTGGCTTTACAGCAAAACCCACCAATAAACAAAACAGAAACACCACAGGGAAATGTGAAGAAACACCACCCCCCCCCCCCCAAAAAAAAAAGAACCCAGTAATACCCTTTCTAGACGTCCATATGTATAGGTTCGACAGATTCCGACCATGTGATTGGGCAACGCGTTGTAAAATCTTGAGGGCGCACTATTGTGAATCGCCCGTATTGATTAAAGGTGTTTGCGGACGACTTTCCGATGTGCGTTGGTATCAATTTTGTTGGGTTGCTTTTATTTCGTAGAAAACAGCACCGTTCTAAAAGCCTACCTGAATGTCGATCGGTCCGAGGCGAGGATTGTTGAAGAGATTAGTTTAACGATGGAGGATATGAAGGTAATGGCATTACATTGAACTTAAGGTAATTCCTAACATTACTTATTTGCCGCAGCCCACACAACTTGAAATATGGTGGTCCAGCTAATGTCTGTACGTGAAAGCCGTCACTGCTTTCATTAAAATACACTGATTGACTGAGCTCCCTAGAACTCAAACTATACAGTTTACCAGTTCGTTGGTCGGCAGGTAGAATTGAATTAATTTTCCAAGAAGGCTGGATCCTACTTAAAGCCCCTACACAACATTGGTAAGATCGAAAAACAGAAAAGTTCACAGATTTACAAGAAACTTATACAGTTCGAAGATGGTTATAGAAGAAACCTCGCACTTATATTACTTCTGCCTTAAATGTTGTACTTTGGGAGAAACGAGTAAAACAAAACGTTTAAGTCTCACCGAGATCTAAACAGTACGGCGTTGAATGCTGCATTTTCGCGAAACATGTTTTTTTCGAGACTCGGTTGGTGGATTGAGCTGAAATTTTCACAGGTGTGCTATTTCATGCATATGTTTGATCAGACAAGGATGCTATTCTTTGAGCTCGATTAACGTTGTGTTGGGGCTTTCAGGTTGAGAATGGCCATAACGTGCTTACATTATATCGACTTAGTGCCTGTAATTTAGGCAACGATAGTGGCATGTCGCCTTGCTGGCTGTGGCCGAACACCTTGCCTAGCAAACAAATTGTACTCATGTTTTGACCTTTGATTTGGTGTGGAAGTGAGTTGGGTTTTTTTTTTCCCGGAGACGATAATATTTCAATACAATAAATACAGGACCCCTGCATGGCTTCACTCCTAACTCCACCTCCCCATTGCTTTTTGTATATATGTACCCGCTGTACCCACAGTCACCGGTGCTGTCTATGGTGAGGGGTGAAGAGGGGGTTTACGCTGGAACGGACTCGGGCGTTTTCAAAGTGCCGCTCCAGCACTGCCAGGATTACCGGACATGCCATGCTTGCCTGGATGCCAGGGACCCTTATTGTAGTTGGTACGAGGGAGAGTGTCGAGCCTCGAGCGTTGGGTAAGGGCAAATCTCCCCTTCATCTGTAGCGGGATCAGAATCGATTTTATTAATCGGAATTGTACTAGAGTCCATACTTGCATACAGACGAGCAGCCACTCGCTGCCAAGAGTAGGTTACTGACTTAAAGGCACAATACACCATTGGTAAAGGTCAAACGATTGCCACAGTTTGTGTGTTAAACCATTAAACATCCCCAAAAAGCAATCCTGCGAAGGTTTGAGCTCAAATGGTGATCTGAGAAAGTAGAAAAAGGTAAAAAAAATATATATATTAAAAAAAAATAAGGTTTTGCATCATTCTGTAGTGTAAGAAATAGTTTATGACTTGCAAGTAATATATAAACTTTTTGTCGAGGTTTGAGTGGAGATTTCTCGAAAAGTACAGCATCCCGGACCGTAAGATTTCAACATGAGGATTCTATCATGACCATCTACAAATTATGTAAATTAGATCTTCCCACTGGTGTATTGGGCCTTTAATATAGCGTTGTTATTCACCAATACAAATAGCATTGTTATTTGACGAGCGTACACTAAGAGCAAAAGGGGCCTTCACTCAAATGTGGAATGGGATGTTCTCCTTCCTTGATCTCGGGGTGTGGTTCTTTCATGTTTTAGGCATATACCGCACGTCACCGAAGGTGAAGAATGATTTTGATGTTTACCGGCCCTTTGGCCTCACGATGCATGGTGTTGAATTTGAGACGAGTTTTTCCCTCGGAGCTGTAATCGTTCGTGCGTTAACACTTTTCCCAGAAGCACTATTCGCTGTATCAAATGATGTTTGGCAAATAAGAGTGCTGGACAAAACCGTTTGCCGAACAATTGGTCTTATTTGATAAGAATTGTTGAGATTGTGTTTAAGATCTGAAAACTTGAAGTCCAGACCAATTCTGTTACTATAGTTTATAATATGAACAATGTTAACATCAACAACATCTTTATTGTGCACTTAACCACAACTTTATTTATGATTTCCCCCACAGGATGCAGGATTTGAAAAATGGCTCTTCGCATTTGTGCACTGAAAAAACAAGTAGGCTGGAGTTTACTTTCCTTGTGTAAAAATATATCCTAACATTCTTAGTGTAGCTGGGCATCTAGCGTTTCCAGGTGCATTTCATGTTACAGCGCGGTTGCCATTAAGAGTCTAATTCCAAAGAAGTGAGCTTTGGTTCTCTATTCAAAGCCTTGAATTTCCTTGGTCGAAGAATCATATGTCCGCACATCGTGCTGGTGTGTCTTACTCCAAGATGTACCGTGCATTTTACGTTGTTGTTTTTTTGATCGAGTCTGGCAGGGCGGGATGTTGGCCACGGAGATTGTGTGGTACTTTGGACAGGCCGCTATTCGCAACTCGTCCTACCAATTGAGAGGGCAGTGAAGATGATATAACCCCTGACGATAGTGGGGTCTTAGTATCCTGTTTGCGCTGATACATGTGTGCTTACCAGGACTCACAGGGAGCTTTTAGGGTGTTTAATGATCCACAAATACGGGAATGTCACATACCGCGAAACGTAAACGAGACCTCCGTTGGTGAACACTTGGTTTGACGATAACTTGCATCATTACTAGTGTGCTTTCTGTTCTAGGCGAGGGTATAATTATACACCGGAGTCCTCTGGACCAGTTGCGATCCTCTAGACTGGCCAACCAGTCCGTCCAGATGTACCTGATGGCCGAGGCAGCAGTGGCCAGCCGCCTCCGGCTGGAGGAGGTGCGCTGCGGCCTGTGCGGCCATCTGCGCTTCTCCCAGTACACGACCTCGTGCTCGGGCAGGCAGCTCCTGGTGGCCGTCATCGACGGCTCGTCCCCCCTGGCTAGCTTCGACTGCCCGTGCACCTGGGACCTGCGAGGGCACGGCGGCCTGGAGACCTCTGGGCAGTTCGACCTCCTTCACGACGACTCGGGTGAGGCTTGTCGTCGTCTGCTCCTCGCTCTGACAGATATTACCAGGTTATGTAGACCCCTTTAAAGGCCCAATACATCGATGTCCACAGATTTCCTTCTAATTTACACCGTTTGTAGATGGTCATGATAGAATCCTCATGTTGAAATCTTAAGGTCTGGAATGCTGTACTTCCCTAGAAATCTTCACTCAAACATCGACAAATAGTTTACCGCTATTACTCGCAAGTAATGAACTATTTCTTACACTACAGAATGGTGAAAAAACCGTGATTTTTGTTACCTTTTTCTACTTTCTCAGATTGCCATTTGAGCTAAAACGCTCGCAGGATTGCTTTTTTGTGATGTTTAATGGTTTAACACACACAAACTGTGGCAATCTTTTGACCTTTACCAATGTTGCATAGAACATTTAATTATCAGGGAGATCGTACACCAAGGGACGAGAATTCAACTTTTGAGACGATTGATCCAAACGCTCAAGGCCTCTGAACAGTTTCACTGGACTCTGTGGGTAATTAAGGCTTGTCATCATCTGCTTGCTCCTATAAGATAATTTCCGAGTTGATGCAAATTACAATCAATCAAAACGCCACAAAGACCTTCATTCGATCCTCGCCCACCACATAGTGTAAATGCTTGTTTTTCGGATCGGTCATTGACCAGATTCCTTCCTTGAACTAATAATAATTGAGTAGTACCTTAACTCTATCTTGGGTAACATCTATGTTTGTTTCAGAGTTGGTGACATCCGACGACGACATGGTAGATGAACTTTGGGAGTTTGATTTGAACATCCAGAAGTACAAGTATGAGCTCAAAGCATGGAAAATAGCAATGGTGAGTAGCCCTCTTAAAAAAAAAAAACTCACCTCCAAATGTACATGCTTGAAAAAATGTTTCTATTGTTATAAAAATGCACTGGTAGTTTTGTTTCAATGACGAGATCAGGCGAATAGCATACGGTCCTTGCTATGGTCTTGGGAGGTACGGTAACACACGGTAAAGATTGTGGGAAATATCTGACTCCAATTGGCAAACGCTGTTCCAAATATTGACAATTAATATCGTTGGCCAAGCAGTGATGACCCATCCGACGGACAGCGTCGATCAAACAATCACAGGCTCCAAGAGTTTCTTTTCAATCCGGGTCAAGATATTGGGCGTGTGTGTTTGCTGCGCGCTTTATACCCCAAACGTTCACAGTGATGTCGACCCGGCACATCATAATGAGCAATAATCCCCACCTTTGAGATTTTGAGATTTTCTAATGATGTGAAAGAGTGTACCATTAGCTTTCAAATGATATCATAGTTTCCTCCAATACATTAACTTTCCGAAAATACAAAACAAAAAGGAAATTGATTTTTCATTGCTCTCTCTGACATCGTTGGGTTCCCATCGTGTTCGCTGTATATGGACACCTATCTGTCCTCTTGTATAGATTTGTTTCCCCAAATATCAAAGAAAATCTCGCAGTTCTTTTCTTTTGCTTTTGATATGGCACAGGCTCGCAGCAATGCGGAAGACCAAGACCTACTGGAATGTCCATTGGATATTTGTTCGTAGTGGAATGAAGTATTTCATTCATTTTATACCCTATAATTTATACAGTGTAATCTACGGTATGTCTGAGAAGTGATAATTTCACACTTCTAACAATAACAGAAATTATAACGTTTTACCAGACAGCATACCTTCACGTGGATTTGTCGCTACACCTGGTGCAATTTTGTGAAATGGCACAAAACATTCTGAAATGAATTTCATGAAACACCAGAGGGCGTTAAACCTAAATGGTATAGGGCCTAGGCTATATCTCAATTTGAATTTGAGTCAATAATTAGCCAGATAGCTAGGCAGCATGTAAATCACTGTGGTCTATCAAGGTATTTGAGATTCCCATTGATACTATATGTTACAATCGATCAGTATTATATTGCATGATCTGCCACGTTTTTTTATAATTATCATAATGAGGTACATTGATTTCTTCTGTATAAACTGTCCATATATACGTAGGGCTTGCTTATATACAAACATTAACTTTCTCTCTTCGACGGTGGGCATATATTTAAGCCTTTAAAAACTTACGGTTTTGGATCAATTCCAACTGAATTTTTGCATTTCGAAGTGCCAGGTAAATTAATGTTTACCTTCGGCATATTAAAAGAGGAACATCTTTTGTTCTCTCTTTGTTCATTTCACCCACCTCCATTTTTGCAATTCATCGTTTCTTTGGGCAGAACATTATAAGAAAGTAAGATGATGAATGAGTTTACCTTGATGGGAGTATAGGCCAATAGCTTGATAAGCCGTTCTTTATGCAGCTGCTATCTACCTCTAAACTAACTTGTTAGCCATTACTATTTAAACGCTAATAAAATGAGCTTCGCAGCGAATGCTTTGGAAAGGGCCACTCTCATGAAGCTAAGGAGACCTGTGACGTCTGACATCCGTCAGAGGTATAGAAGGCACGATAGGCTTTAGGTAATAGGTAATGTCCTATAAATAGGTAAGGTAAATGAAATAGGTAATGTCCTGCCCCGATAGAGCCACCGTGATGTATTTACAACGGTGGTGGTAGGTTGCTTCGGGCGCCGTGGGAGGGACCTCGGGCGTACGTATATAATTGGTCAATTCTGAATGGAACTTCCGTCGTTTCTCTACCTACACATTAGCACACGCACAACTATGGCGCCAATATTCACAGTCGGTCTCTTTCCTAGATAGTGCATCTTGATTCCCGGATATCCATGATCAACTCATGGGAGATCTGTAATCTTACATGTGCTAACAAAGACCTCCGTATTATAATGATTACATCGTACGTTGATGGTAATTTAAATTTCGTCATCGATATCAGTACGATCGTTTTTTGATGGTGTAATATTCATAATATCAAAGCTGTGTGAATATGTCTGGGATTTTCCCGTATTGAAATGTGTACGCTCTGTACAAATTAAAATAACAGCCGTCAAAATTTACACAATACGCACAGAATGATTATAGATAGTGTATTGATTATTGACTCGAACTTAGTATTTATTGTAATACGAAACGCCGATTTACAGACATCAGATCTAAATTTCAAATCAAGGGTTGCATTGTAATCGTCCTTACGTACGATCGATCATAGCATTCTTTCATCAGAAGCTTACCACTGTAACTTTATTCCACAATCAAGGCATTATCAATAACTCATTGGACCTTTATATCAGGAAAAACGTATGTATTACTGTTAGGCTCGCCCTACTTGGTGTAGTATTAGAGTGATTTCTGCCTAGTCGTCTTCAATTCATATCCACGGGATAATGGGTGTGATGTGGCAATTACTGTGGTATCCTATCGTCATCGGTGTGCACACGCTTCGCATGTTGAAATGATGTACGGGCTGCTCCATCTATCACCTGGTATGCCACCCATATTATTATACCTAAAAGATAAAATAGAAATAAGTACTGATAATCCCAGACCTGAGGCACTCTACCACTTCAGCTATTCAGCTGTAAAGTGCGGCCCTTCCGAAATGACCAGTCAACTGTCTTCCTACTGGGATAGGGCCCACTTCTGAGTTCACACCCCCACGTTCATTAATTAAGATGCAACCTCTTAATGGTTTACAGGCATCTGAATCTCAACATTTCAAATCAAGGGCTGTATTGTAATCGCCCGGACGCACGATCATAGCATGTTGCCATCAGAAGCTTGCCACTGTAACTTTACTCCACTATGGAACCACTATCAACAACTCATTGGACCTTTGGTATCTTTATATTAGATGAGCATCGTCGGTCCTGACCAAAAAGAGAATCCCTTGCACGCGCACTTTTGCACGGAATACTCATCGTTCTCGGTATAGACCCGTCTTCGATGACGTCACGGTTTTGTTTATCGGCCATCTTGGATTACATACATGAGCACGTCACCGCCTTTACTAAGTCAGCTGTGCATATACAAACAACTCCACATGCACGGCGGCAACTTTTGAACTCGTCGTATTTGTACTACTACTACTACTACTGCTACTTGTTACTAGTATTAATTACTAGTTGTGCCATGGAGGAATCTCTTTTTATTCCTCCGTGGTTGAACCATGGATTGGAGGTACTTGTTTTGTTGAAAGATGATTAACTTTTGCGCTGTCCTTTGCTGTGGAAGCAGGGGGATCATGATAAGATTTTTTGTATCGTTTACCCGCTGTACTGACGAGAGAAGGTGACGCAACTCGTACACTTTCGCTAAAAAGATGGACGAAATGGTTGTCGCGGGATAATTGTGTACGGATCTATTCCAGCAATAAAGCCGAGAATGTCGAGAGAACTGTAATAAGCCGACCGTGCAGCATTCGAATTCGCCATGATGACTAACGTAACGTTAAACGAACACAAACGTGCGAGCGAAAGCGTATGTGTGTACTCCAAGATGGCGGATCTCGCTGTTTCTAGTAGCAACGTGACGTCAGTAAGAAGGGTCTATAGGGCCAGCTGCATGCATTGGGGATAAAAATGGCGCTGTGTGGACGGTAACTTACCGGACTTACGTAGAGGAGCCTATTGGGGGATGCTTTCGCCTCCGACACGACATCCTTGGTGGCGTTATTCAGCAGGGCATCCTTGACGGTAGTCGGCGTCGGGCTTTGCATGGAGCCCATCAGAACGGCCAGAGCGCCTGCAGACAATGTCGCAACCATACAGAATACAGTGCCTCGACTACTTAGCCTATTATTATTACTTGGACATTTCTTTCAATGCTGCAACTCATTTACAAAATGCACCGTGAATTAATACAAAACAATACAACACAATACAATCCTGTTATGAAATATAGTATAGAATTACCAATGCAGAAATGTAATTAATAATTTATTACAAGTTGGCAATATTTAGGTATAGGGTGAAGCAAGAGCTTTTGTTCCCTGACCTAGGGGACAGACAGACAACAAGGGGACGGACGGGACAAGAACACATTTACAGATGTAAGACTTAAAACATGACAGTTAAAATGATGCTATCTCTAATTTTGTTCAATGGTACGCATTCAAGAGATATGTTTTTAGTTTTTGTTAAAGATTTGGAGAGTGGGTGATGATTTTATGGTATCAACAAGACTATTCCAGAATATTGTGCCACGTTAATTGTATTGCACAATTTTTTTTCTACTCCTGATGACCGCTTACGTTGGACAACAAATACTACAAAGTTAAAAATGGTAGTCCAACTTCATCACGTCAGGCAGATATAAAACAAAAACCATTATCTTTGAAAGTGTTTTCAAACAGACAAAGTAGAAGGAAAAACTGACTTGCAAATTTTAAACAATTTGTGAACATTTTTTTTAACCATCTGTACCAGCACTTTTATGTTAAACTATGTTAAACCAGAAATCCGACAAATTTCCTGTTCTATTTTCACAAGGTGCGAAAATGTTTAGGTCTGGGGTTTCAAGTCCCGGTCCAGTCGAAGTTCTGTTTGCCATTTTTCATTTTTTTTTTGAAAAGTTCCTAGTCATTTTTTTCTTGATTTGTTTAACTTAGCTATTGGCTGATTAGGCCCTCTATTTGGGGGGATTTTCATTTTGATCATTTTAGTCATCAAGCAATTTGCAACATTTTTGTTTAGCACTGAAATAACCGTCCAGCAAGTGTGCATGTACTTAGCTGAGCGTAATAGTTGTGCCACCGTAAAGGCCGCCGCACACGAGAGCTATCTGTTGAGCAAACATTCTCACGAGGTCATTAGCTCAGCACGTAGCTCACCGTGTGCGTTGAACTTGTGGTGAGATTTCTGCCTCAAGAGGCCGTGATACCAATATCTATCCTGTTTGATTTTGGCAACCACGTGAATAGGGCGTGCGCTTTCATTGACCAGTTGCTATGGTTTTTGTTTTGCTCAGCACGTATAGCTCAATTCGCCTCACACAATGAGTTTTCATCCACGAGAGGCGAAACAAAAATCAAACAGGATAGATATTGGTCTCACGGCCTCTTGAGGCAGAAATCTCACCAAAGATTCAGCGCACACGGTGAACTACGCGCTGAGCTAACGACCTCGAGAGAATTTTTGCTCAGCAGATAGCTCTCGGGTGCGGCGGCTGTAAGGTACTAAACTCTGTATGCACGCACCTGCCGCGTGGGGACACGCCATGGATGTTCCCGATGCAGTAGACGAGGCAGAGTCGCTCTCCGAGCTGTACTTGGCGCTCACGATGTTCTGGCCCGGTGCAAAGATGTCCACACAGGGCCCGTGGTTGGAGTAGTAGGTCATCTTATCTTTGCTATTTGTAGCCCCAGTAGTAACAACCTGTTGTAGCATTAAACAACCCCAAAAAACAGTGCTCACTTGTTGTTCTCAATCAGCCTCATTAAAATGTAGCCGGCCTTAATACAAAATGAAACTCGTCGCGATTATTTGTTTTCTTGTATACCTATGTCTCTACAGGCTGTCCTCTCTTTTTAACACCACACCATGGAACATCAGAAGTATACACTGCTGCGATGCGGAGTCGCAATCGCACTGATTTCACATGATCTAACTTAGGGGGATTTCAGGAAGGATGATGAAAAGCATCGATCACATCGTTATCTTGAAATGAAATCGCGACCTGCCTTTCCTTCATCATGCCAAATTAAGTCACTACTCAACTTAAAATGTGCACGTCAAGGCACGTGTCACATAAGTGACTATATATAAGTATAATCCCCCGCTTAAAACCCAGTGATTCCCCTTGTCTGCTGTTATGCCTGATTCGCCTAAAACAGGGCTAAAGCCACCAAAGGTTGAGGTCTAAGGAAAGGGCACAGGGAGGAACTCAGGAAGGCCGGAGATGGGAATTGAGTTCCTCGTAAAAAATGGCAAGATTACAAGGAGGTGGGTAACATGAACAAGGCGGGGAATTCCAGAGAAGGGGCAGAACGTGGGAAGATACTCCTCTGATACTTCTTTGTTCTACAACGTAGGGGATGGGTGACTGGTTGCTCTTAACCCTTTAAACTCAGCCCTGTACAAAAACGGACGCCGGCGTCCGATAAAATAAATCACTTATAACTCTTTAAAAGTGGTACCATTAGAAAGGTGAATAAACAAGCTTTTGAAGCATAGTATGGTACCCTATGTCGGACGTATACAAAAATAAATACGGGATGAAAAAGAAGCCAGACCAATCCTTTTTTTGTCAATCCCAATCGTTCGCGAGTTTCGGCCCAAAGTGTGTAACTTCCGGTTGAATTATCGCGTCAAATACTTCATACTACAGCTTCAGAATGCCCCCAAAAGAAGCCTGAAAAGACACTACATATTGGCCAGTGTTCCAGAGCAACATATGGAGGAGAACACATTTCAGATAATGTTGAATTTCTTCGATGAGAGCGAAGAAAAGACGATCTTGAAGTATTTTTCAAAAATTATGAAATTTACATAAATATGAAAAAAAATGAAATTTACAAATTCAAATGAGAGATTAGAAATGGCCGCAATTTTTTTCCAAAAGCCCCTGGAGGATTTATTTCTTCACAGAAATGTAGCTCAATGTGTAAGCTTTAGAATAGTATATAATGTGATGAGGTTTCTGACACGAAAAGTGGACTTGTGAGGACAAAATCACAGCACATGCAAAACTCACAAAAATGGGCCTGAGTTTAAAGGGTATGGCCTAACTGGGGGACCATGTCGTCCACACCAGAGGAACACCTTTCAGGGAAGTATTTTGTAGAGCGAACTCTGGGGTCGGGGTTGTAGTGACGACCCGAGCACCTTGCCAACTATAATAGGTTAACGACACGCCTCTGCACCCGATCCGACAAGGACAGGTGACAGAGGCAGATGCATCGATCCAAAATGTGAGAGCAGTAGTTCATGAAGGGCCGTATATGTGACCTGGTGTCATGCCAAATAGTGTCCCCTGCCAAATAGTGTCCACTCATTAGCATACTGATCGCTTATTGGTCCAATACGTATGACATTGAACCACCGTGGTTGGGGTATGGTTGCGCACTACACACGCATTGTGTATGGTTGCTGGCCTAACACACGCAACGTTGGGCACTTTGGTACCGTTGGACCCTAACTGTAACCGTAACGCTAACCCTAACCCAAACAACCCTAATCCTAACCTTAATCCTAATCCCAATCCTGATTCTAATCCAAACCCTAACCCTAACGACCCTAATCCTAGTCCTAACGCTAACCAATCAGCGATCAGTATGCTAATGAGCGGACAGTATTTGGCACGGACACTTTTTGGCAGGACACCGGCACAGCATAATGAGGAATAACCCCACTTTTGAGATTTTGAGATTTTCTAATGATGTGAAAGAGTATACCATTAGCTTTCAAAAGATATCAAAATATAATAATCCTCTAATACTTAAAATTTCCGAAAATACAAAAAAAAAAAAAATTAGTTGTCATCGAATTGTGAAGATACTTTAACATCAGGAGTTGTTTACTCAAAAGGTGTTTTGGTGGGATATTCCTCATGTCATTGTGCCGGGTCACATATAGGTGTCTAACGCTCAGCTCCTATAGACCAGACTGGAAAGCTGTCTGATATTTCTATTCCCAGACGGCAATAGGCTTCTACCTAATGACTTCATGCCAACCGACCTCATCCATGTTTTGAGGGGAGTAGCCGCAGGCATCGACTCCGTTGTTGCCGGCGGCATGGGCCACGGAGAAGCCGTGAGCCCACATCTTCTGCATGGCCGTGCTCAGGGAAGGCGAGTAGTTCTTGATGCCACTGAGTGAGATGGAGACGACGCCGGCCTTGTCACCCGCATGTAATATCGCCTCATCCAGACCTGTGAGCAGACATCACAATTGTAGAACAGCAGACTGAAGGCCAACTGACACCAGATCAGTGTCCTTACCCCCCAAAAAAACTGCAATCATAGGTCGAGTTCGGGCGATCTGTTCTTCTTCACACGCGAACCTTGTTCTAGGGCTCAAACCGCACGGACACGACCCGAGAACGCTTCACTCGGAACAGGATCACACACCTCTCTCCGCGAGCTCCGCCAGGGTTGTTCACGAACAGCCAAGAGCGCGCGCGCCCGTTTACATTTTGATCTCGCAACGGAGGGATCAGATCCCGGGATCAGGATCTGAGCCTGCGTTGCGTTTACGCACGGTTTTGATCCGGATCTGATCCTCCTTGCGGGATCTGATCCTCCTCGGTTGATCAAGTGTAAACGCAGTGCTACTCTATGTAGCTGAGATCCGTTCTTTCGTTCTTTTTACCTGGGGTTGCTTTACAACTTCAAAAGACTTCTGACCTCGGTTCCTGTCGTGAATGCGTCCTTTCTCACATGCATCTATAATTATACTTAAAGTGATGTACAAAAATGTTGCAAACTGCAATATACTATTAAATTCGGCATTTTTTCGAATCTTGTTCTCTGGTTGTATTCAAATTCGTGAATCTAAATTCAACTCCCGTGCGTCATATTTTACGACATTATATTTCCCCGTCAAGGGGAATCTCAATTCCACTCTGTGTTGTGTTTTTTTTTTCTCGTTCCAAATATCTAGTGTCCCTTCGAGAGAGTACTAGATCAACACTCCACAATATTGTTTCTGAAAAAGAGAACCACCTCAATTTCTATTTAAAGAAGAATTGCATTAAGGAGACTTTGAAGCGGCGATGTGTATAGAACCCCAGTTTGAAATCAAACACTTCGTGTTGCTTGAAAGAAAGACATCTTGGGACATTACATCATGGGGTCAAGACGAATCTTAGACCTCCATGCCCACTTGCAAAGATGTTTGGCAATAGCAGCTGTCCTATATACACATGGGGAATGTTAAGCAAGGATGGCGATACCACCTCGAGTGGGTTGCGGTCTTGTATGTAGGCCTGTACAAGACGATATAGACCCTTCTTACTGACGTCACGTTGCTACTAGAAACAGCGAGATCCGCCATCTTGGAGTACACACATACGCTTTCGCTCACACGTTTGTGTTCGTTTAACGTTACGTTAGTCATCATGGCGAATTCGAATGCTGCACGGTCGGCTTATTACAGTTCTCTCGACATTCTCGGCTTTATTGCTGGAATAGATCCGTACACAATTAACCCGCGACAACCATTTCGTCCATCTTTTTAGCGAAAGTGTACGAGTTGCATCACCTTCTCTTGTCAGTACTGCGGGTAAACGGTAAAAAGATTTCTTATCACGGTCCACAGCCAAGGACAGTGCAAAAGTTAATCATCTTTCAACAGAACAAGTACCTCCAATCCATGGTACAACCACGGAGGAATAAAAAGAGATTCATCCATGGCACAACTAGTAATTAATACTAATAAAAAAGTAGCAGTAGTAGTAGTACAACTACGTACGACGAGTTCAAAAGTTGCTGCCGCCGTGCATGTGGAGTTGTTTGTATGCACAGCTGACTTAGTAACGGCGGTGACGTGCTCATGTGTGTAATCCAAGATGGCCGATAAACAAAACCGTGACGTCATCGAAGATGGGTCTATACCATTGATCTCCATAATAAAGACTGGATAGGACAGCGCGTCAAATGCGCGTCCGCGTGTGCGTTTTGTCAAGAGGGTAAGAAACGAACGTGTCGTTTTGCTGCGCGCACACATTTGAATGGACATTTGACAGAAGTGAACACGTTTCCCCTTCAAATAGTCATCTTTTGAAAAAAACATAAACATACACGAATAAAATAGGAAAATTCGAAAATAACAAAGGTCAAAGCGTGTGCAGCAGTGAATTGGCCGGAGAGGGACGGAAAAGTGAGCCGTAAGAAAGGAATAACTTTTCACAAGTAAGTTGTTGGTTCCAGATGGACTCATTTAGTACTGCATACTGCTTATTGATGACTGAGATTTTAAATTAATGGCATAATTATGACCTGTGTTGTTCCAGCAGTGGTCAAATAATCATTAACATTATAACTGCTGTTATTTGGGTTACCCAAAAGCTGAATCCACCCCTTGAATTAAAGGAATGATTTGGATATCACTGGTGACTAGCCTTATATAACCATGTGCAAAAAAATACAAGAAATAAATCTGCATTGCTTTTTGTCAATTTGCAATTGTGCAAGCGTTGAATGAATGTTTTGTTTTTTATTCCTAAAGTTGCTCAGAAAAGTTAAGATAAACACCAGCAAATCAATGTGTAGCCGTGGCCGATTCAAATGCGGATATAAAAATTATTTCCGGCACCTTAATTACTCGTTCCTACAACTACAAGGTAGACCAAATTCATCCACGGCCAAGCGAGTGAACTCTAATAGAGCAAGATGCTCTAACCAACATACACAACTCTACCCTCCTGAAGCGTTGCGCGCCGCCATTGTTCGACTGCGTATTTTGTGCACGAGCAACGCGCGGTGTCCTATCCAGTCTTTATTATGGAGATCAATGGTCTATACACTGTGCAGCTGCCGAGTGCCTCACCTTGGACTATCAGGCTGCTGCTGCAGGACCCTTTTGTGCACACCTTGATGCTGTGGATGTGCGCCTGGCGCGCTATCCCGTAGGTGGCTCCTGCGGCCGTGCCGGCGCAGTGGGTCCCGTGACCGGAGTCGGGCGGCCCTCCGAAGAGCTCGTGCGCTCGACCGCCGAAGTCGTTGTGGGTAGTCTGAATCCCCGTGTCCACGAGGTAGATGTTAACACCCTGGCCCAGAGCTGAGGGTGGATATTACGTGTGTACGGTATCAGTCTAAAACCCTAACGCTTGGCACCTCCCGCACAGGAGAACTATATAATGCGTGCATACGTATGAAGCTCAATCCCCGAATAGAATCCCACACGTTTCAATGGGCGATTTTTGTTGCCCACGGAGCTAACTGGTTCCCTGCAAAATGAACGAAACGCTGTAAGACTTTCGCCTACCCCCTACCCCCTACCCCCTATCCCAACCCTCTATCCCTACCCCCTACCCCCTACCCCCTACCCCCTACCCCCTACCCCCTACCCCCTACCCCCTACCCCCTACCCCCTACCCCCTACCCCCTACCCCCTACCCCCTACCCCCTACCCCCTACCCCCTACCCCCTACCCCCTACCCCCTACCCCCTACCCCCTACCCCCTACCCCCTACCCCCTACCCCCTGCCCCCTGCCCCCTGCCCCCTTCCCCCTGCCCCCTGCCCCCTGCCCCCTGCCCCCTGCCCCCTGCCCCCTGCCCCCTGCCCCCTGCCCCCTGCCCCCTGCCCCCTGCCCCCTGCCCCCTGCCCCCTGCCCCCTGCCCCCTGCCCCCTGCCCCCTGCCCCCTGCCCCCTGCCCCCTGCCCCCTGCCCCCTGCCCCCTGCCCCCTGCCCCCTGCCCCCTGCCCCCTGCCCCCTGCCCCCTGCCCCCTGCCCCCTGCCCCCTGCCCCCTGCCCCCTGCCCCCTGCCCCCTGCCCCCTGCCCCCTGCCCCCTACCCCCTACCCCCTACCCCCTACCCCCTACCCCCTACCCCCTACCCCCTACCCCCTACCCCCTACCCCCTACCCCCTACCCCCTACCCCCTACCCCCTACCCCCTACCCCCTACCCCCTACCCCCTACCCCCTACCCCCTACCCCCTACCCCCAACCCCCAACCCCCTACCCCCTACCCCCTACCAACCACCCCCACCCCCCACCCCCACCCCCCACCCTCGCACAGGACACACACTGTATACCGCAATTTACCACAGTGTCCTCATGGGTGCAGGCTCACATTCCACAGGATACCGCAAAAACCACGCTGTGGTATGTCGTGGTTTATGGCCCTTATCATCCCACAGGAAAAACCATGTGTGGTTACTTGTGGTTTCAATGCATGCGTCAGGACATAGTATATGCCTATCGGAATTCACCATAATATATCAGAAACAAATGAAAATGGATTTTTCTCAAGGCTCATTCATTTCAAATCTTCTTATCCCAAAACCTAATTTTGTAGTTTGTTATGGTTTTCATTTTATGAAGATTCCCTAATTGAATGGTGTTAGTAATTAAAGTAAGTAAATCCCAAATTGCATAAAAGTGGACGATCATTATCATCAGCATGGTAATGTAGGCCTATTATGACTGTAATTGTTTTGGGGTTGCGTGTAGTACACATTGAGTTGTGTAGGTGAACTATTAAATCTCATAGTCAAAGGATGTCCAGTTAAATTTGTGTGATTTAGGAGACAATGAGATAAAAAAAATCTTCTGAATTGAGGACCGAGGTATTGAAGTAAACATAATATAATAATATAATAATATTTGTCAGGATGTACGACTGCCGTAATATAATAATAAAAGGATATTTATAAAGCGCCCAAATTGCCAAACAGGCCTCAAAGCGCTGAATACAAAGATAAAAACCAAAACAAGTTACAAAATTACAAAATTACAAATTTACTACATGCAAGGTATGAACAATTATTTGGTTAAAAAAGCTTTTTGTAAAAATATCTGGACCTCCTAAACAGATAAAATGAAATTATGTTCAATGTCTTTAAAACGATTCCATTTTTTTTTTTTTTTTTTTTTAGTTTTTAAAAACGGGACCAAGTGGTGGTATATTGAAGGTTCGGGGTAGAACTCGGGCCTTGTCATATCATTGAATCGATAATTTACCGTTGTCGTTGTAATTGAAGATGCCGTCCACTCCTGTGCGACTGTCGATGCGGTCCAGCCCCCATGACGGGTTGTTCTGCGAGCCCGCGGGGGTCTGAATGCTATCCTGCTCCATGTACTCGATGCCATCTACGCCTCGAATCTAAAAAAAAAAAAAACGCAGTGGCTGTTGTCACGGCAGTCGTCCGTGTGGTTCCCTGACTTGATTGTATTTCTTCAGCATTGCAGGCTGGTTGAACCAGTCTATTACTATTAGCTGATAGTCTGGTTCCAAGAGCTTAACATCCTGACAATGGACCTTTCCCTATGAAATATGCAAATAAGAGCTGGCGCATGCGCTTTACTAAATTGGTGGGCAAACGAGTGCGCATTGCGTGCAGGTTTAGAAATGCGCGCATAGGAGACGCTGAATAGCCAATAACCGCACGCCAAACTGTTAGTGAGAAGGAACGCGCGCACGCCCGTGGGAAACTATGATTGGTTGGCAGCCCGCTTGCCCACCAATTTAGCTAAGCGCATGCGCTAGGTCTAATTTGCATATTTCATGGGAAAGGTCAATTACAAATACTGTCAGGGAACCACACGGACGACTGCCGTAACAACAGCCACTGCGAAAAACAAAAATCTCAAAAAATTCCAAGCGGATCGACTTGTGATGCTAAACTGTCCGGGTGTTGACCCTCAAAGGGTCGGGGTGGATTCCGCTCCCGTGCTGGGGTTTGGTGACTTTTTGGGGCCAGCTTATTAGGCATATTTTGACACTACCTTTATTAAAATTGGAGGTGCCGTTCTCTGAAAATGGGCAATTTCCATAGCCATGGTGTACCGGTAGTTTGACGGAAGTTTTTCCATTGACTTACACTACCAAAAAGCATAGCATCCAACGTGCATAGTGTATTTCTTTTCGGGAATTATTTTGTATAATTAGCTCATTAATGTTGCTGTATGCAATTGTTGGATCTGCACGTTTAATTATCATTGTAAAATTCATGCAAATCGTGGAAATTCAATAAAAAAATACTGGGAAAATGGAATCATAAATAATTAATGAGCTATAATAAGACAAAACATTTTACCCAAATAACATTTGAATCCATCATTGAACGACCGGGTTTTCCTGGCTGTGAAATAACCCGCCTCTTTGAGGGTTAACTTCTGAAAATCCCAGAGCACAACATCTTAGTGGAATTGTATGGCAAGACCCATAAGTAAAGAAGAGCGCTTGGGTCTTACGCGTTCTTAGACACGTGCGAGTCTGTACCAAATTTGGGGATCTAAGATGGAAAACAGGTATTGGCCCCCAAAAAACTCTTACATAGGCACTTACGTCATTTAAGAGCAATGGCGGGATTTGGAGTATCAGCGCAGCCATGACTCGTCGGATCTTCGTCACTGTTGGCATGGGAACGCGCATCCGAGAGAATTGGTCCTCGACAGTTTGGGACACACTGTCAAGTTGGTCGGCATCCTGCCAGTGAGGAGAAGGGTTAAGAGCTTGCATGGTACCAGAGGTGTGAAACAAAACCATTCTCGGATGGAGTCACGCATTCACAATGGTACGAATGATAGCGGAAACGACATGAATAAGACTTAAGGCTTTGCACTGGCCGGCATCATTCTCCTGATGACGGCCAGAGCATACTGGCCGGAACGTCGAGTTACCACTCAGGTTCTTTTTTTAGAACCATACCTCTTTTTTTAAGAGACCTTTATACATGGGAAGCACTATCTGGGCTCCAGCCGGCTAGGTCATGAATAATTCAACATTATGACGTATATGAATAATATGCATGTACTGCACAATGTACTGTACAGTGTACATATTAAGATATTCACTTCACTTCTACGTCACTTTGTTGAATTATTGGGCACTTAATTGATGTTGAAAAGACCTTGCAGGCACGGATATCTGAAGGACTGATGCCTGGGAATTTGCAGCGCAAAAATTCAGATGCTGCCTGAATCATAAACAAAACATCAGCAACATAAACAAATGGAAGTGATAAACATCTTTCAGATCTCTTTTTTTTTCTCTCACACGAGCACGCAATTCTAAAGGTCGCCTTCCTTTATTCCATAGAGCAATTGCATTTTCACGTATCTAACTGCGTATTGGGAATGCGCTATTTCACAGTTGAGGTAGTTGACCAAACGCTGAAAGGAAGAGAAGTTATTAGTTGGAACATTTTCTCTATGCATGCAGTTTGTAAGTTTGGCAATTTCACCTTAATACTCATAGATGAAGGACCACTCTTCGCGGTGTCAAATACCGGTATACTGGTACTGATTCTTTTTCATGCGCAATTGAGATTTCGGAGGGAACAAATTATTTTTTTCCATAGTAGAAAAGTATTGCACTATGGACGTAACACGTCTATAATATATAGGTATGTTCCCATCTGTCTTCGTCTTGATGATTAACAGACCTTTTCGCGTGGTCAGATACCGTCAGTACTTTCCCATTATAGACGATTGGGGTTTAGGACAGTATCTGAAATCAGCGCTCTATGTTCGGAATACGTTTTATAGGGATTGAGCCACTTGCCTCGATTTTGACGATCCACCGATTTGGGAAGGAACGTTGACCACCAGGGGTTACGATGGGCGCCAGCCCATAACATGTCGTCACGATACCCAGACATATCAGGAGCAGTCTCATGGTGGCTCAGTCGCTTGCTTGGCACACAGGAAGATGGGAGGAGAAGTCAGGCACTGGTTCCACTAGCCAGACGAGTGTCTGTCGGTCTGGCTTTCAAGCGATATTTATTTGGTCATGTGTATTTTGTACCCGATTCCCGACCCTTGATAACGGAACTTTTTTTCTAATTTCAGGCGTCTATTTGTAAAATAATTATGTGCTCTACGTCTGGTGCAGTGATAAGAAGCTGCTCTAAAGGGAAGTTTTCCCACCACTTCCCTTGATATCAACACGGGAAAACGCTGTTAAAAAAAACCTTTTCACCTAAGCCCTGGTTTCTCCTGCACCAATTTGGAATGAGACCTCGATGGATATTTCTGCTGCTGTTTCTTTGGTCAGTTCATTTTCGCATGACCCGCATCCAAATTCCTGGCTGCTACTTAATGTCAATCGATAAATCCTCAATTTCAGTGGGAAACCTGGTTTAAATTATGCTCGAATAATGATTTCTTGATTGCAAATAATTATAATGTCCTTACAAGAGAAAACAGATACTAACTTGAAAATGGAACCCTAATGATGTACTCATAGAAACTATATAAACTCATATACTGTTTATAAAAGAGAAACTGGGTAGAAATACGAAATTCACACAAGACAACTTGGTTTCACCAGTAATTCGTGAGTCGCGTAGATTACCACTCTTTTAAAATTTGAAAATTTAAAAAATTTAAAAATTTAAAAAAAAATTAAAAAAATCCCCCCAAAAAAATTTAAAAAGCAAAAAAGCAAAAAAACTCATTTTAACAGGGAATCTCTTTCACTATCCGATGTCCCCACCGAACCAGCTATAGATTACCTCCCATATGTAAGCCGAGAAAACATGAGTGAATCTTTTCCCTTCAGCTGACTTGTACTTGCCACAGAAAATCCAGGAGGTTGATAATTCCGTAACATTGGCCATTTGTCCCAATAAAAATGACCTCCAAGTACCGTAACCAAAAATAAAGAAAAGTGGTAATCGTGTTCAAATGTAATTAATCATGAAATGTTGCAACTTGTGCCGTACTATGATAAACGTGAGATTCGCTAAAGTCCGCCGCAACCGAACCCTCACGGATCAGCCGGAGATTATTTTTTTTTTAACTTCGTAGAGCACCCAAAGTCTCTGCATATTCGCTTCACACACTAGAATGCTACTCACACCACCAGATAGAAGCCTTGCGTAGAACGTCTGGTACCGGCACCTCTTCGACTTTGATTGCTTCAATTGTTGCTGCATGTTGATTTTCTTAAAGATATCTGTAGCGCACAAGCTTGAGATCTTTAACCTTTCGTTCTCCTATCCTGGTCGGAGTGTACATACTTGTCAGCAGTTTATTTCACAAAGAATTAAATGCTATACATCAAACTTCGTTCACTCCATGGATTAATAAACATACCTTGAGGGTTTACGAACTAAAGAGCAGATCAGCACAACACTATAACTTCTTCATGTTTAGTAAGACACAGAAGAACTGCGAACACAAAGACGGTCCAAATTGAAGAGAGGAGTTTTCATGGATTTTTTTTGGGACGATCTGAGGGCTGATCTGATTCAAAGAGGCATGTAGCACTGTGATGAGTTTTTTAAATGTGATCTATTTCGCTGAAACGATGGAGGGAAATACCACCGTTACTGAAATATCGGCTTGTATCTTAATTAGCTGCTCAAAGTTAGTGTAGGCACTATATTTCAAAGGGAACAAAAATCAAAATTTACCTCCGACTCTTCTAGATGGCGTCCGCCTCTGCATCAACAACACGATATGCCTTTTGTTTCTCTAAAAGTCCCAATTACCACCGTCATTCATTACACATGTTTGATATCGCCAAAGCCCGTTTTATACCCGGATTTGAATTTATAACAAGTATGCCAGAACATAGTGGCACGAAATACCACCGAACGGACATGGAATTGAAGTTCTCAATACAAGAGAAGTAGGGATACCCAACAACCTTTTCTCCGCAATATGCCTTGATCCCATTTGTACCTTGACCTCCCCTTTCACTGGCGCGGATTTCTATATCATCTCCTTTCCTATCTGATTTTATCTTCTCCATTTGTCCTTTAAGAAGAGACCGATATTTTGAACAAACAGACGAAATCCTCTAATCATTTAGAGCGTGTTATTTACTATTTAATTATTTCTGTACTATTTCCATGTTAACAATACTTCTTTAGACAGATTTAAGAATGTTCGTTATATTTTGAGAGGGTTGCGTTGTCAGTGATTTTAGACTGCGCAATCGGTACAAGCCTCGAGGGATATGTAGTCCTAATGAAATATATCTTTAAAGGGATAACACAACATTGGTTGAGGGCAAAGAATAGCTGTCTGATCCCAAATATGCATGAAATGGCACACCTGTGAAAATTTCAGCTCAATCCACCAACCGAGTCTCTCGAAAAAGCGTTTAGATCTAGGAGTGAGACTTAAACGATTTCTTTAGTCTTTTCTAAAAATAAACCCAGCATTTTAGGCAGAAATATTTCAGTGCGAGGTTTCTAACATAACCTTCTTCAAACTATATGAGTTTCATGTACATCTGTGAACATCTGTTTTTCGATCTTACCAATGTTGAGTAGGGGCTTTAAATATATCTTTAACAAATAACTTGTCTGAACAAACACACAAAGTAAAGTCATAGGCCTATATTTCATTCATTGGGATGTATTTATTGAAATAATTTGTAATGATTTCATCAAAAATTGCTTTCTTTTATGGAGTTATAAGGTACTTCTGCGGCAGTTCACGTGTCACGTTTCCATTGAACAGTCGTTGAATGCTCGGGTCTCAAAGAACACCCCTATATTCCTAGCTATTATTCTTCCGCCGCAAATTATACACATTCGTCTGTCAGACTGCTTTTGATTTGAAAGAGAAGAATATCTAGAAGCTTCAAGTCTATCAGTCCCGAGTATACATCTCTGCCTTCTGTTTTAATTCGACATGAGCAAGTCGTTAATTTGCAAACTTGGCATTCCTTGGGGATAGTGCCACAACAGCGTGACTGTCGAATGACTATCTGACAATGAGCGATAGCATTTGTGACCCGGCACAACGACATGAGAAATATCCCACCAAACACTTTTTGAGTAAACAACGCCTGGAGTTAAAGTATTTTCACAATTTGATTACAAATCAATTTTCTTTATTTGTATTTTCGGAAATTTTAAGTATTAGAGCATATTATATTTTGATATCATTTGAAAGCTGGTATACTCTTTCACATCATTAGAAATTCTCAAAATCTCAAAAGTGGGGTTTTTTCCTCATTATGCTTATGCCGGGTCACATTTATGTCCAATATCAAATGGTTCAACATGTTTCCATTCTTATAGATATGAGGGCTCCTGTCATGAAAACCCCTCTTAAAATATTTAGACAATTCTTACACACCTAGGAGGGGAGGGAAGGATTGAACATTTTCGGTGATTGATGTCATCATAATTATTTGTTGCATATCAAAATCAATTATTCAAAGAGCCAGCATTAGTTTCTGGTGGAGTCGTTCATCATAAATCGGCAGGCATCAATTCTGAAAAAGGAAACGAAAAAAAAGATGTTTTACGGCAATTATCTATCTTAGCACATGGTAAACCTATAATTATTGCTCATCAGAACGCAGAGGTTCGCTTTAAAAGTAGTTATGAACGCCCCGGCCTGGGATGGAGTTGGTAACCGTGCTTTCGGGAGCCATGACTGGAGAGTAAAAACATCCGAATGATATCGCGCAATTTATTGTGACTGAAAGTATACGACTTTGTCCAAACGAATTGGCGGCAACTTACCGGACTGAGATAGAGCAATCTGTTATGTGAGGCTTTGGCCTCGGATACGACATCTTTGGTGGAGTTGTTGAGCAGAGCGTCCTTGATCTCCTGGGGCGTCGCGTTCGGCATGGACCCCTTGAGAACCGCTAGAACACCTGCCGAGAATAAATCCCCGCAAATTGAATTCGGTAAGTGTGTTTCCGCTTGTTTTCCGGTGCCTTTTAATTGATAGCTACACTGTAAAAACGAACTGCAGCTCATGCACTTCTGCAATGGCACATATTTGTCCCAGAATCATGAACACTTGAGGCACCTACTGTACTTCATGCACATGAAATACTGTACCTCAAGCACATGTGGCATTGTAATCACTTGACTTTTGACTTTTCAAGAGGACACTTTATTCAACAAATAAATTTACAAATCAGTTACAAAAACATTAAAAAAATAAACACAAGATTAAACAATATTTGAACGCAATCAAATTATTGGAAATCGGAAACGCATATAAATAAATCAAGAGGGATCAGTATACTTCAGAAGGTTGTTTCCATAAGTTGTCAGAAATTCCAGATGAGGTTATCATTATTCGAAGTACATAAGAATGAATGACTTTTCAAGAGGACACTTTATTCAACAAATAAATTAACAAATCAGTTACAAAAACATTAAAAAAATTAAACACAAGATTAAACAATATTATTTTTGAACGCTATCAAAATATTGGAAATCGGAAACGCATATAAATAAATCAAGAGGGACCAGTATACTTCAGAAGGTTGTTTCCATAAGTTATCAGAAATTCCAGATGAGGTTATCATTACTCGAAGTACATAAGATTTGTTTTTCATTGTAATCACTTGAGCAAAAGTCGGATGAGGTGCATGAAGTGCTTCATGTACAAGAACATCTCTCTATTTATTGTACCTCAAGCACATGGAGTGAAAGTGAATATCACCTCATGCGCATGTATCGTGCACCATGTGCCTCAACATACTTCATCCATGTGCATGATGTGAGCACCATTTTTACAGTGATATATAGCAGACAAACTAACCAACGGGATAACATTTTATCATCAATGCCAGGTTCCCTAAAGCATTAACCCATATCCGTCGGACTGCTCACAGCACATAGACAGTGTTCCTGCCCAACAACAATGTGCATTACAAGAGAACAATAGTTGACAATGACAGCTTTTCCAAAACATAAAGCCCAAACAAACTATACACCAGTGAAAAACAGTATAAAATTAACTTTGTCATGATACAAGAAAATCTAAAATATCATAAACCATATCAACAGAATAGTGAATTGGGATAAAACCGTAATTTCAACCAACCTAAAAATTGACCACGGAATTCCACGTAGTCATACTGGAAATCCTACTGGCTTCTCTTCAAACATTTATCGTCTTCTTCTTTGTTCATTTTCTCCCTACCGACAACTGCGCTTGGTGTCACAATGCGGGTCGGACCCATTCAGTCCTGTCTTGGACTGGACAAGAAGGGAAGCTTACCTGCCACGTGAGGACACGCCATCGATGTCCCGGATGATGTAGACGACCCCGAGGTGCTCGTGTCACTGTACTTGGCGCTGATGATATTCTGGCCCGGAGCAAAGATGTCTACGCAAGGCCCATGGTTGGAGTAGTAGGTCATCTTGTCGTTGCCGTTCGAGGCGCCGACAGCAATCACCTTTCAGCGTGAAAAAGTAAACGCAGAAGTATCTGTACGTCAGACCTCACCCATGAAATCGACCTTTCCTTGAAGACGCAACTTTAACGGTTTTGCTATCAGGTGATATACAAAAATGTTGCAAACTGCTTACTGACTAAAATTACCAAAATGTAAATCTAAAATTTAGTGGGCCTGACGTTTCGGTCCTAGCAGGAACTTTCTCAAAGGCAGAGAAAGGTCCTGCCTTTGAGAAAGGTCCTGCTAGGACCGAAACGTCAGGCCCACTAAATTTTAGGTTTTGCTATCAAACAATAAATTCAGCCGATTTGTGCATAAGTACCGTGTGATCCTTAGCTCCCAATCATGTATCAAGTTAGTCCGGAATTTACACACAGTCCAAATCCGGGACTCGTCAGCTGTTTACAAACCAATCCTTTGTGCGTACCATTCACGAGGCCGGCCCTTTCCCAACCCCGGTGTCCTGCCAAAAAGTGTCCCTGCCAAATACTGTCCGCTCATTAGCATACTGATCGCTGATTGGTTAGCGTTAGGACTAGGATTAGGGTCGTTAGGGTTAGGGTTTGGATTAGAATCAGGATTGGGATTAGGATTAGGGTTAGGATTAGGGTTGTTTGGGTTAGGGTTAGCGTTACGGTTACAGTTAGGGTCCAACGGTACCAAAGTGCACAACGTTACCAAAGTGCACAACGTTGCGTGTGTTAGGCCAGCAACCATACACAATGCGTGTGTAGTGCGCAACCATACCCCAACCACGGTGGTTGAATGTCATACGTATTGGACCAATCAGCGATCAGTATGCTAATGAGTGGACACTATTTGGCAGGGGACACTATTTGGCATGACACTGGGTCAAACCGACCCTGGACAACCAAAGACCGCAGGAAAACGACAACTGTCTGAAATAATCAACCCTTCAGCATCTCCCATACATGCAAGTGCATTCAGCAGAGTGCGAGGTACTCAATGGGTACTGTAATTCAGCTGTGAACCAACAGCCGACACATTTCCCGAATGCTTAAATGTTTGTCGATGGAGTCCAAGTAGCCTATATTGATCGATCGAAACCATTAACTTAACGGCAATCCCATTTCCCCTTTTCTCTTCTGAGGTAAAGTACTCCGTCTGTTAGTGTTAGCCACAGAGCTCTATAAATAAACTACAGTGCGCATTCCCCTATCAACGCGCGGTACGAACGTGTGCCGACATGGACGCTCATCCGCCATTAACTTCAGCTCGAGGTGCCCGGATGTCAGTAGCAATCGCGCGTAATATGAATGGGGAAAGGTATAGCCGAAAGGTTGTGAATGCGGAAACTAAAATGTTATAGAAATGGTTTTTTGAAATGAAAGGAAAGGCCATCAATACCTCAATGGATTCACGACTTTTAATGTCCTACTTTCTTTTGTAAAAATTGGGATTAGTTTGCCCCATAGATCAGATCCATTTGCCCTCTTTGGTAATGGCGACGCAGTCCCCTTGTCGGCACGCCTCACGCGATGAGTGCGCACTCTAGTCTATTTATAGAGCTCTGTGTTGTTAGCCCACCTCGTCCATCTTCTGAGGAGTGTAGTTGCAGGCGTCCACGCCAGAGTTACCGGCCGCGTGCGCTATCAGGAAACCATTGTCCCACATCTTCGTCATGGCGGTGCGCAGCGAGGGCGAGTCCCCCTTGATGCCGCTGAGTGACCTCGAGATGACCCCGCCCTCCCCCTTGGCGTGCACCAAGGCCTCCTCCATTCCTGTCATCGAGATTCGGCGAGTGAACACGAGAACATTTTTAGCAAACGCCGTCGGAACTATACGTATACTACGCTCGGCGAAGAATGTCCGGTAAGTGTCTGCCAACATTTTGACCATCCTGCAGGGATTTCACTAACGCTTTGCGATCATCGCAAACGACAAAACCGATCGCTATTAAAGTCTGAAATCCATCGCAACTAGCGATCGGTGTACCGCTAAGTAGCAATTAATTTCAGACTTAGCGATCGATTTGGGCATTTGCGGAGATCGCAAAGCGTTAGTGAAATCGGCCCCTCACAATGTGACGGCCCAACGTTTGGACTTGCGGTAGCAAAACCTAAGTCCCTATCGTTCTCATAACAAGAGAAAGAGGGTTTGGGCAAAAACTGATTTTGCCTATAGCACAGTTGGCCCGATGTGTTCGCGATGTGATTGACCCTGCAGCTGTGTCGTGGGCTCGTTCTAGAAAGGGGGACCGGTGTCTTTCGTTTTGTAGGGACTCTGCTGAGTAAATGCGGTGTTGAATGTCAAAGGGAAGTATTTCAATACAGTGTATGCACCGTGTTTCCAGACGGATATAGACATTATAGGACAAACTGCAGCTACATAAAACAAACTCAAAAGAGCAAGAGTGCCAGACGTTTCGATCCCAGTGGGATTTTGTTTTACTCAAAAGAGAGAATGAGACGCACAGTGTTTCCTTTCGTTCGCCCTTGCGTATGCGCCAAGCACTTGTTTGTATAAACGAACCTGAAAGGCGAGATTCGCAGATTTCTTTTTCTTCTGAATTGGGCCTGCCCGGACTCATTGTGACAAAACGGGATCGACGAGGGACCTTCGCGACGCATTCGGGGTATAGAAAAGAAACGGGTAACCGCCCTTTGTTGAAAAAAAAAAAATGTTAACCAGCTTTGGACTGTCCATCACGTACCCTTGATGCTTAGGCTGGTGGAGCAGCCGCCGCCGAAGCACACCTGGATGCTCTGGATGTTGGCCTTACGGGCGATGCCGAAGCTGGTGCCGGCGACAGTGCCCGCGCAGTGCGTGCCGTGCGACCCGGCCTTGCCGTCCCCGAACAGGTAGTGGGCCCGCGCGCCGAAGTCGTCGTGGTTGGTCTGGACACCCGTGTCTATCACGTACACGTTGACTCCCTCCCCTAAAGCTGCTCAGTAGAGTAGACCAACGTTATAGTCCCGCTACCGGGAAGACTTCGTTTTTTAGATAGTCAGCATCCTCTTAGCATACACGCTCGAATTTCAGCTTCAGCTGTGCAAATCACTCTACAACACTATCTTACAGCCTATCTTTCATGTAGACTGTATATAAATGTTTAACACCGTTGGGCCCCCATACCAACTGGTAGGCCTACCACTTTTGGTAAGTAAAAGGCAAACTTTAAAATTTAGTTGGCCTGACGTTTCGATCCTAGCAGGACCTTTCTCAAAGGCAGAGAAAGAACCTTTGAGAAAGGTCCTGCTAGGATCGAAACGTCAGGCCCACTAAATTTTAAGATTTACATTTTGGTAATTTTAGTCAGTAAGCAGTTTGCAACATTTTTGTATATCACCCTAAAAGGCAAACTGTTCTATTGCTGTGGTGACACACTCGATCAAGCACACACTCACAACAAGTATTGGCGTCTTTGCTCGACACGATTTTTCCAAAGTTTTGGTAGCCAGCTCCGAAATGTATTTTGATAAAATACGGTAAGAAATTCTTTTTTATATAATTATATGTCCAGAGTTCCACAGTATGTTTCCATAATACGAACTATTATGTGTGCTTAATTAAAATGTATATCAATTAGGCCTATTGATGACAAGATTTTGATGCCTGGCGAATTTTGGGTACGTTCTAGTTGTTGGGTGTTGGGGAGAATGAGTAGATACTAATTCTTGGTATATTCGGGACAATGGGAGCAATGGAGGGAGCTTAGTAGTTTAGAACGAGAGTAGGAATGAGAAATGTAAAGCTACAGCGTGAAAACTCTGATTTGAGGTCGGGTTAATGCAGTAAAGAAGACCGAGTCGTGGAGTCTGGAAGGTCCGACGTGAATGAAGCTCAAACGTGTGAGCGACGACTTACCGTTGTCGTTGTAATCGAAGACGCCGTCCTTTCCTGTGCGACTGTCGATGCGGTCCAGCCCCCATGACGGGTTGTTCTGCGAACCCGCGGGGGTTTCTATGCTGTCCTGCTCAATGTACTCGATGCTGTCCAGTGACCGTATCTGACAGAGACAAGCTGAATGATACTTCATCCTTTTTTGTGGTTATTTTAGTGCGAAATTCGCCCGAAACAAGACTAAACAGCCACTCGCTAAGGAAGGGATATAGAGAGGGACTCAGGAAGGCTGGGGATAGGATTTGGCATTCTTTTTTTCTTTTTTTTAAAGGGCAAGATCGTAGACAGTGGGAAAACAAGAACCGGGAATGGAATTCCAGATGGAGGCAGAACGAGAGAAGAAGCTGTTCCGATACCTCTCCGTTCTACACCTTGGGATAGATCGAGTGTACGGGTGAGAGGAGGCAAACAGCCTGGTTGCTCGCTGAAATGTCCTGACTGGAAAGGACCAGGTCGGAAAGAGCAGAGGAACACTTTCCATGGAAGTATACAAGGTACCCACCGTCCTACGATGGACAATAGGGGTTGCTGTGACGACCCAAGCTCCTTGCCGACAAGGTAATGACTCATATGGAAGTACATGGAATCTACTTCACAATGACACGAAATACAACTATAATAGGCCATAGAGTAACGGAACACGAGGGCATTCGCTAATATTACGAAGTAGCTCACGATCCCTCATGCAAACACACAAATATGTGACCCGGCACAGCATAATGAGGAATAACCCCACTTTTGAGATTTTGATGTTTTCTAAAGATGTGAAAGAGTATACCATTAGTTTTCAAATGATATCAAAATATAATATCCTCTTGTACTTAAAATTTCCGAAAATACACAAAAAAAGAAAATTGATTTGTAATCGAAATGTGAAGATACTTTAACTTCAGGTGTTGTTTACTCTAAAACGTGTTTTGGTGGGATATTCCTCATGTCGTTGTGCCGGGTCACATATACACAAGCACGCACACACTCAACATTCTTTCTCAAATCAAATTCGGTAACCGAGAAATTAACGAAATTGAAGTATGATCAGATCTTACCTCATTCATGAGAAATGGAGGGATTTGTACAGCTACCGCAGACAGCACTCTTCGGATCTTAGTCATTGGGGGAACCGGGAGACGCAACTTGGAGAATTTGTCCTCGATTGTCTTGGCAACGGCATCCACGTGATCATCGTCCTGCAATAAACCGGTAATTTAGAGTTTGTATCGGTGGCCATCGATATGGTAACTTCTGAGGAAACGGTAAAATTACACCAAATATACTTGTTGGGTATTCATGCAGGTTCGCCAAAAAAACAAGGCTATAAAGCTAATCAAAGTTTGGCCTAATTAAGCGTCAGGAAAGGAGGAGATAGGGAGGAACTCAGGAAGGCAAGAGATAAGAAAATGACATTCTTTTTTTACAGAGGGCGAGATCGTAGTTACGAAGGTGGCAAACATGAACTGGGAAGGGGAGAGGGACAGACCGCGGGACGAAGCTCCACCCTTGTGTTAGTATACAGTCTGTTTGTATATCATTTGCCTTAATCTTCACGATCCATCGGTCCGGGAAGGCCCGCTGGTTGAACGTGATGACTGGAGCCAAGGCGGCGCCAGTGCCAGCTACACACAGGCACAGCAATAGCAGCTTCATTTTGTTGGAGAGCGTTGGCTCACTGAAGTTCCCGCGGGGAAAAAGGAGTATTCTTACTTCCCTCTGCTTCTTGGCGTTATATACCCAATGACCCGGCACACGCGTAGCACAGAAAGAACTGAAAGACCACTATAACCATACTCGCGATATTACGGCAACGATTTATCAAATAAACACGGCACATTGGATAACAAGCTGTTTTGTTCACACCGTTCAATGCGAGGCTATCAAAAATGTAAGCAAACAAAAGTCTTCGAAATTAACTTTCACCCCGTGACATTTTACCAAACGCGAAGCATGCAGATGTTTTGGCGTAACGGGGTTACTCCTGATCAAGGTCGAGATACCGTAAACGTGGGGAATGTAAAGAACGAACCTCCTCCCTCTCAGAGTCACCGACACATTTGGAATGACCTGAAGTGAACATTTTGTTACTCCGATAGTTTGTCAGATTTGAATAGGGCCTATGCCAAATTTCACTAGGTCTCGTCATTACGTCGTTTTGAGTGAGTCCAACTGACGGGGGGCCAGTGGTACATCAGAATTGTTGACATTAAAGGGATAGCACAACATTGGTCGAGGTAAAAGAATAGCATCCATACGTTGTCTGATCCAACATTTGCATAAAATAGCACACCTGTGAAAAT
Source organism: Luidia sarsii (assembly GCA_949987565.1). Lineage (NCBI taxonomy): Eukaryota > Metazoa > Echinodermata > Asteroidea > Paxillosida > Luidiidae > Luidia > Luidia sarsii. The sequence goes on from OX465101.1 coordinate 37,642,925, forward strand.
TTCAGCTCAATCCGCCAACCGAGTCTCGAGAAAATGGTGAAAACCTCTTCATTTGTTTTGCGAAAATGCAGCATTCAACGTATTGTTCCGAAAAATCGTTTAGATCTAGGGGTGAAACGTAAACGATTTATTTTACTCTTTTCTCCAAAAATACAGCATTTTAGGCATTTCAGTGCAAGGTTTCTACCATAACCATCGTCAAACTGTACAAGTTTCATGTAAATCTGTGAACATTTCTGTTTTTGTTTGAATACTGTCCGTTCCTTGACAAAATAATACTGTTCGCCAAGTAGTTGCGCGGACACTATTTGGCAAGCTTCCGGGATTGCAATGATGTCATCCACGCTTCAACCAATCAGCGATCAGTATGCTAATGAGTGGACAATTTTTAGCAGGAACACTTTTTGGTATCGCAGCGGGATAAGCTAATGCGATCAAGTAATGCAAATTTGCCTTCTAACATAAACGCTTATTGCGAGTTATTCGAAGAATGCTTTTACTGTTTTTGCCTTTTGCAAAGCCGTGGCGCACCAAGTGTCTGTCCTTTTTAATGAATTTAGGAAAAAGAGTGTAGTGACCACCTTTTTGTTCACCTAATTTGTCTTCGTACAGACAGCAAACCAGTCTAATCTGCATGTAGATTGTAATGCCGAATACGATTCCGAATAATCGAATTTTAACCGATTATTTGGAATCAATTCTTTTTAGTATCGATTCCAAAAAATCGAATTTCTGAATAATTAATTTTTTCGGAATCGATTCTTTTTCGGTATCGATTTCGAATAATCGAATTTCCGAATAATCGATTTCCGTTTTAATCGATTCTTTTTCGGTATAGATTCCGAATAATCGAATTGCCGAAGAATCCATTATTCAGAATCGATTTATTTCAGTATTAATTCTGAATAATTGAATTTCCGAATAATCGATTTTTCGGAATTGATTCTTTTTCGGTATCGATTCTGAATTATCGATTTTTCGGAAATTCAATTTTTTCGGAATCGATTCTTTTTGATTTTCCGATTAATCGAATTCATTAACGAATCAGTTAATAAACCCAAACACAGAATGTTTGCATGTGCACAATAGACTGTATCTACATGCAGTACACTGCACTACACTATCACTACACTATCACTGCATGCAGTACACACAGCACCTTACAAGTTACATTTACAGCGAGTCCACACAGTCTATGCATGCAGTGTGTGTGGACAGTGACGGCGTGTGTTTCCCAACATAGTGCTTTTGGGTTTCGTAGTCTCTCTCAAGTCTGAAATTGACACAATCGACAGCAAAAAACCCTTTGCTGCGCTGTGATACGAGTGCGCTGTAATAGTACGAGTCCCGGGCCCACCTTTTTTGTCGGCTAACCAAAATGTTCCAGGCTGCTAGTCCGACAGACAAGCACAGTAACAATATCGATATGTCAAAAGTGGTAATTTCATTTTTCGGGATACATGTACAGCATTCACATCACAGCACACAATTAAGAATAAAGGTGATATACAAAAATGCTGCAAACTGCTTACTGACTAAAATTACCAAAATGTAAATCTAAAATCTAGTGGGCCTGACGTTTCGATCCTAGCAAGTAAGAATAAAGTTGAAAATAGAAATAAATCAAACAATTAAAACAAACAAACCAACAGACAGACAAACAACAACAGCAACAATAACAGAAACAACCAATTAACTCCCGAAGAATTGCCCAAAAGAAACTAGTTTCTGTCAGGGGGCTCTCCAAACTAATTGGATGACAGAAAAAAAATATAAAAAAATTGAGAAAAAAGAATTGAGAAAATATATACATGTATATGGAAAGAGAACTAACTAAATTACAAATATGCCAAATGCTGTTCAACTCGAAGTCTTTCAATCAACTCTAAATGTCAACTCTGCTAAAAAACCCTAGTTGCGTTGCCTACATAAGCTGCGTAAGAATTATTTCCGATTGGCTGACTGGGCAAAACGTTGCCGACATAGCACTGAAGATTTTTTTCTAATTGGCTGGGACTGGGCAAAACTTTGGTGACATGGTGCATAAGAATTGTTTAATTGGCTGACTGATCCCAGCTTAGAAGTCTGGGTAACAGACTATTTTTTAATCCTCCTTGTCCTTCGATGTCTACGTCACGAACAGCGACACCACGTGATGCATTCAAGAAGTATTTTTGTATTACAAATTTACGTATTAAAAATAGGGTTTTGCTCCTATGAAGTAGGTATAAAATAGCAGCCAAGAATCATTACTTTTATCAATTTCCAAATAATCCATTGCACGAGTCATTCTAATATGCCAAATGAAATCGCAATCACAACTGTACCCAATTTGGCAACAGGATCCAATAGACACTGATGGAACCTGTGTCTTAGGCTTGTTGATATTGTAAGTGTGCACGTATTGGCTATAGGCCCAAACTCCAAATGATGACGTCACAATTCCAGCGCTCCGTGTATGCACGGTAAACTGCTTTCACCATTGGCACTCCGCAAAAAAAAAATACTAATAAAAAACCAAGCATTTTCAATACCCATCATCACGGTCAATGACCACCCTCGATGTATGAGGACCGTGGCTTGGTCACGGGAAGTTGAATCGGTTCATTAAGCGTATATTGATCGTGCCGAAGCAAGCCCGTCGGGTGCAATATTAATAACACACTGTAACCAACCTTCATCCCAACACCAGGACTCCGTCTGTTGAGCTCAGCGATCCCGCACACTTTGATCGCTGGCACTGACAAGGGAAAACCACTGCGTTGAGTAGGAAATAGCAAAACCAAAGCCAATCCCGAGCGAGGACCGTCAGGTAAGGGAAATTGAATTTTTACTTAAATAAGACTTAAGGCTTTGCATGGTGGGTGAATCAATATAGGAAGGTTTGCGGTGACACCAGGTTCCCCCCCCCCACCAGTCTCCCCTTAGGGTTTCCCGCCTTCCCACCTCAGTGACCTAAGCCCTTAGGATAATCCTCCCCAGAGGATTATCTTTCCCGCCTTCCCGCCTCAGCGACCACCGGTACATAAGGAGTTCCACCACCGAGCCCAAGACATTCTTCTGATGACGGCCAGAGCACACTGGTCGAAACGTCGAGTTACCACTCAGGTTCTTTTCAGAACCAAACCTCTTCCTTTAAGAGACCTGATACATGGTGTCACCGCAAACCTTCCTATATTGAATTTTTACTTCTTTTTTGTTTTCTTTTTTTGAAATGCCTGCTGTGAGAAGTTTGACGATGCTCTTTCGGAAATGCAGTGACAGTGGTAGCTTTGCTCAAGACCAAAGAGGCAACGAGCCATGGCTCCAATGGGGGGGGGTCGGGTCACGTAAATGTTAACATATCTAAAGGCCCTATACAACATTGATAAAGGTCAAAAGATTGCCACAGTTTGTATGTTAAGCCATTAAATTAACATTCCCAAAAAGCAATATCGCGAAGATTACAGCTCCAATGGTGATCTGAGAAAGTAGAAAAATGAAGAATAAAAAACCCTACGGTTCTCACACCGTTCTGTGGTGTAAAGAATAGTTATTACTCGCGAGTAATAAACTATTTGTCGATGTTTGAGTGAAGATTTCTCTAACAGTACAGCATCCCAGACAGTAAGATTTCAGCATGAGGATTCTTTCATGATAAACTGTGTAAATCTACAAACAGTGTAAATTAGAAGGAAACCTGTGTTCCGATCTTCTCGATGTTGTATTGGGACTTTAATTACGTTTTCAGCATCACATTGCCCCTTTTTTCGAATTGTCTTTCCGATAATTTTCATTGAAAGCACTAAAATGCCACCCACAGACTGTAAGGCTGTATGGTTTGATTCTGATTCACATCCTAAATAAGCTCGTGTTTTACGGATGACGATGGTCTTTTTTTTCTTATTTCTAATTTTCTTTTGAACACGACGAAAAACAAAGTGAATTATATTTAATCTCATATATAAAATGAATAGTAAAGTTAGCGACCAACTATGAATGTATTTCTATTTTTCCCCAAAAAACTGTTGTTAACATAATGCGGTTTTTCTCCTGCCCCTTGTGATTGTTTGTTTACGATAAATGGAATGGAAGAAATATTTTCTAATTGTCAAGTGCGTCTGATTTCATCCACCTGTGTCGGCAGCATTCACATCAACATCTTGCTGTCATTCACTGATACAGATTCAACTTATTTACCTCGCCAAGCATCGATTTTGGTTGTACATGTAGTTATACTAATGGAGGTATACAGGGCTAACCAGTGGCCAGTGGTAGCATGCAGTGGCATGTGGTAATATGAAGAAACCCGTGGCGGTATTTACAGAATCAAAGTCATGATGTGATTTTTACCAATTTCAATTTTGTCGATTTTAAATTGCAATATCTGGACTTGTCGTCCAAACATTCGTGCAAGCGAGGGAAAGGATCAGTTTCACTTTGGTGACCTGTGCGGGTGCGCGGTTGTCTATGATGGCAGATGATAGTATGTGTTATAGAAGAGGACAGTCGTGGAGATTGGTGCCATGGCTGGTGACCTGTGGTGGTGGACTGTGGGTGGTGGTGGTGGCGGTGGGTGATGGCCTGTGATGGGCGTTGTGATGGCAGTGTTGTGGCCTGTCGCGGTGGCTTGTAGTGGTGGGTGGTGGCCTGTGGCGATAGGTGGTGGCCTGAGGGGAAAGTTGGTGGCCTGTGATAGTGGTTGGTGTGGCCTGTTGCGGTGGCTTGTAGTGGTGGGTTTGTTGCGATAATTGGTGGTCCGAGGGGGAAGTTGGTGGCCTGTGATGGTCAGTGTTGTGGCCTGTTGCAGTGGCGTGTAGTGGTGGGTCTGTTGCGACAATTGGTGGCCTGAGGGGGAAGTTGGTGGCCTGTGATGGTGGGTGGCCATGGCCTCTGATGGTGGGTGTTGTGCCCTGTGGTGGTGGTTTGTGATAGTGGGTGGTGGCCAGTGGCTATAGCTGAGGGGGGATGGTGGCCTGTGGTGGGTGTTGGTGGCCTATGATGAAGGCTGATGGCCTCGAGTGGTGGTGGGGTGTACGTCGGGTGGCAGTATTTGTGGCAAATGGTGATCTGTGGTGGGGGCCAGTGGTAGCTTGCAGTGGGAGGAAAACTGTGGCGGTCTTTATAGAACCAGCCATGATGTTATTTTTTGCCAATTCAAAACTGCATTATCTGGATTTGTCGTGCACATTGCGAAAGAGAAAGTAGCGGTTTCACCCGACTGTATGATACGGAAAATCCATTTGAATTTAAGCATGCAGATATCTGTACAAAAAGAAATGCTGCAGTTATAATAATAATTGTAGCTACAAGTGGACAAATGCATGCATCACGTCATGATCATCTGCATTTCCAGTCGACTTAAAAAAAGACCATCTTGACTGAAACCGTTTGATATGAGATGCAGATCATTAGGACTCTTCAACACATTCTAAGCACCATGCAAGGCAGGCAGTCATTGGGATCAAATTCCCATAATATAATTTATTTTTGGGGCCCACTTCATAAGAGTATCTCAATTGTACAAGGGTTGCTTTGCGGTGTTCATTATTGCGTGTCACGCAGACTGCTTTATGGACGTTTCGGTTGCCACGGTGACAGTCACAAAGCAAGATAATTAAAATATTGACGTACATCACCACTTGACATCTATGCAGTGAACCTGTCAGTTTTGAGTACAAATAATGGAAGCGGCGTATATATAACTTGCACTCGAACCTGCATATGTTCCTCTCCTGATACTGAGCGACTGGATACCATATCCGTTACCTGGAGTTCCCAAAATGTGGGCTTCATTTTTTTTTTAGTTTCGAATGCGACGATGTCGCTCAAGGCGTAAATTAATTCATAAGGTGCCGATTTTAGATGAAATCCCAAAACATTGCATCATTTCGTTTTACGATTCCAAGTTTTCAATCCAGTTCGTGAAAAAGTCAATGCTTTTTTTATACTGACCAACATTTTCCGCTATTTCCGATCCCTTATCAATTTAAGTGCCTATCCAGCAATGGTGTATGAGATTAATTCCATCTCTATTGACAGATAGTCAAGTCTCGTAAAGGTGTTTAAAATGGTGATCAAAATATTCAACGGGGAATTTGGACTTAAAAGGGTATCATGTTTCATGGAAGGAGATAACCAGGTGGATATTGGAGAGAGATAGGGGAGAGATAGGGATGAGAAAGGGGGAGAAAGGGGAGAGAAAGGGGAGAGAAGGGATAGAGAGATGGACAGAGTGAGTCATAGGGATGCAGAGACAGAGGGAGAAGGTTTTTGGGGCAATATATACGAAATTAAATGTTAAATTGCAATCACAGCTGTACTCAATTTGGACAACAGGGTCAACTGGATAATGGAACCTGTGTCTTTAAGTCCCAATGACGAAGTCGCAATTCCGACTCTCCATGATGAGCAGGTCAGTGAGAAAATTAGCAGATGAGCAGTGAAATGAGCAGCTCAACGAGCAAATGAGCAGTGAAATGAGCAGTGAAATGAGCAATTAAATGAGCAGTGAAATGAGCAGATGAGCAGCTCAACGAGCACATGAGCAGCTCAGTGAGAAAATTAGCAGTGAAATGAGATGAGCAGATGAGCAGTGAAATGAGTAGCTCAATGAGCAGTGAAATGAGCAGATGAGCAGCTCAGTGAGAAAATTAACAGTATAATGAGCAGCTCAACGAGCAAATGAGCAGTGAAATGAGCAGTGAAATGAGCAGTGAAATGAGCAGTAAAATAAGCGAATGAACATGCAGTGAAATGAGCAGTGAAATGAGCAGATGAGCAGCTCAACGAGCAGATGAGCAGCTCGTTGAGCAGATGAGCAGCTCGTTGAGCAGATGAGCAGCTCGTTGAGCAGATGAGCAGCTCGTTGAGCAGATGAGCACCTCGTTGAGCAGATGAGCAGCTCGTTGAGCAGATGAGCAGCTCGTTGAGCAGTGAAATGAGCAGATGAGCAGTGAATTGAGCACATGAGCAGTGAAATGAGCAGTGAAATGAGCAGATGAGCAGTGAAATGAGCAGATGAGCAGTGAAATGAGCAGTGAAATGAGCAGATGAGCAGCTCAACGAGCAGATGAGCAGCTCAACGAGCAGATGAGCAGTGAAATGAGCAGTGAAATAAGCAGTAAAATGGGCAGTAAAATTAGCAGTAAAATTAGCAAATGAGCATGCAGTGAAATGAGAAAATAAGCAGCGAAATAAGCAGATGAGCAGCTCGTTGAGCAGATGAGCAGCTCGTTGAGCAGTGAAATGAGCAGATGAGCAGCTCATTGAGC